>CM046457.1:5689657-5877157 GCA_025506515.1 Flaveria trinervia | reverse complement strand
TCTTTTCACGTGTTATACTTAATCTTTATGAAGTCAATAAATAAGACTATTGAAACATTCATTTCTCAAACTTAATTGATTTGTTCTATCTTCATTGAACAAAACCAATTGCATTATTTGACTTAATTATTAAAACCCCAATTTCCAATTGAAACCCTAATTCGTATTTAGTCGTAATCTTATCTTTGTTCTAATCCTAAGACACTAAATCTTAGGTTGAATCGTGAAGAAAACGTTTGGGATACTTTTATCTTCGTATTGTTATCTTTAGTGCACTTTAGCACGTGAGCTTTCCATGTGAGTATTCTATACCCCTTTTTCATATTTTCACACTTTGGGGTGAAATATGTTACCTTATAATCGTTGCACTTGTAAATCGTTTGATTCTTGTAAACTTATGGCAATTTACTTGTATGTTGTGGTTAGTTGATCTTTGTAGCTACCATGTAATGTCGATTATATATACAATCATTAACTATTGCTAGCCTGGCGACGTCATAAATCTATGGGCCTGACAAACCTGGTTGGTTAATCCAAGTACACTTAGCTAATCGTATATACTTGTAAACGTTTGAGACTTGTAAAACTGTTAAGGTTTGATTGTGCATTCTATCTTACATCCCTAGTTACTTTGTTCACTAATTTCATAACATGAGTTGCCATATTTTATATACTTATGTATTTGAAAACAATAGAAATCTCACCAACATTATATTGACCCTTTATTTTTAATATGTTTCAGGTTTAATACTTGAGGTTTCTCTTCGTGCTCATATAAGACTTGGACCTAGTTTAACTAAATATGTTATTTCTTTGTTTGAAGCTTTTGTATTGTATGGACTTATTTTTCTTGTAATGTTTAATGATTAATGATATTTAATATTATTTCAACTTAATTAGTTTCATGTGCTATGAACAGTCGTTTCACATTCGTCCGCCCCGATGATTCCGTTGTCGGTCGGCGTGTGACAAATTGGTATCAGAGCCATGGTTATAGGAATTTAGGTTATTAGAAATGGAATGACCTAGACTATAACTAAGTACCCTTACACATGAGTCCTCTCATGTATTTTATATGCTTAGATAGGATTTTTATGTGCTTTATGTGTTTATACTTGATTATGTGATTATATGTCTTATGTGTTTATACTTGATTATGTGATTATATGTCTTATGTGTTTATGCTTATACCTTGAATCTTATCAATGCACACACGAACCTTAAATCATATTCTAAGGCATTATATGCCTGAATCAAATGGTTTTCATAATGTGCTTTTGAATCGTTATTCGTGGTTTTCAAGTCTCATCAAAGTCTATGTCCTATAACTTGAAACATGTAATGCTAGAAGAGTGGGATGCCTGTATCTCGAGGTGTTCTGTCTAGGCAAGGTATTCATATAAATCCAAATCAGCCGATGGATCCGTTTACCTTACCTGGGAACCCTTGGGGTGAGTGTCCGCTTATAGGTACACATGTCTTCATTAAGGTTGTAGTTGACCTAATACTTTGATAAGTCAACGTAATGTTTTTGGTTTGTAAACCGAACGTTACACTCGAAACATCTTGTTATTTTGACTTGTTTCTTCATTCATTTTGTTCCCTTGAATCTTAAACTCACTATCCCAAATCTCTTAACGACCCTTAATAATCTTTCTGTTAGATCTAGGACTTATAGGTCTAGATCAATTTATATAGGCTTAGAATATTTGTAATTGTCATTTATTATGCATGCATTAATTATATATGCTAACCATATATGTGTGTTATGGATAATTGCAGGTACAAACATTAGTCTTAGTCAATTTATGAAATTGACCAAGTGTAAGAAACATCTACGGATGAACATTTTATTCTTCCGTAGATACGCTTCTTACAAGTAACATTACATCCAAAGATCCTCTGCGGATGAACAACCAGAACTGAAGAACAAGTTTTCTTCGGAACTGGAAGTTTTCTACGGAAGAACAAGATTTCTACGGAAGAGCAAGATTTCTACGGAAGAACAAGACTCCTACGGAAGAACAAGATTCCTACGGAAGAACAAGACTTCTACGGAAGAATAAATTCCTATGGAAGACACTATTCCTGCGGAGTCCAAACACTTGTATAATGCAAGTGTTACAAGGCAACAAGTCAACAGGCTTTATGCGAATCCCAAGAAATCCGATGATTCCTTAACTGACACAAATCAAATCCCAAGAGATCTGGTGTTTCCTATAACAGAAACATCATTGTTTATATATATGGATCCTAGGTTTCGATTCAAACATGGTTTTTTAGACGATTGATTGAACATCAACAACAATAGCAATACGACAATCACCGTCTCTCAACCAAACCCTAGCAGTCATCACATCATAACAAACTTTGATATCATTCATTCATTATTTTATAATCATTAACATATTTTAATGAAATACATATTATTCATTAATTATGTTTCTATTAGTGTGTTCTTGAATATTTATTGATTATTAAAGTTATTACAAACAATTAAACCAAATTAACGTTGATTCCGCAAACGTTGACTTGCCATCAACTGACACTGATAATTCCTATTTGCGATCCTTGGATTCATAGGGGGTATCAGAGCCAAGTGCTCATTGATTTAGATCAATTGATCTATCAGTGTTAGTTGTGTTTAATTGCTTTGAATCCTGTAGTTTTTTCAGTTTTTGCTGTATTAGATCTACTGTTTTTAAATGAATTTTGTGTGAAACTTGTTTGTCGTTCAACTGCATTCAATTAGATTAACTTGTATCTATATTCAAATCAATTGAATAGCAGATCTAATTGATCATTCTCATCAATTTACATCATGAGCAACTTCAGTGGATCATCTTATCAACCACTGAAGTTGGAAACAAAAGCAGACTTCAAGTCATGGAAAATCAAGTTTAGGAATCATGTAAACTATACTGATTCTGACTTATGGGTCTCCATCACTAAAGGTCCTTATATTTCACCCACCCTTGGGCCGGATTATAACGATAAAAATCAACCAATCAGTACCAAAGATCTATCACCTGATGATGTCAAAAAGTCAAAGTTGATATCAAAGCATACAGTTTGCTTAGTATGGCTTTACCTGAAGAGATATTGATCAGGTGTGAGAACTACAAAACAGCAAACTCCTTGTGGAAGATACTTCATACTCTCTGCGAAGGGAGTGATGAGATCAGAAGCATAAGGAGTGTTAGGATCTCGACATCTAGTTTGATCAATTAGATTGGATTTGCAGCGGAATGAGCTCACGAATTAACAAATTTAAGCAAGAACACACGAAATTTATCAATGAAACAGTGTTTGTTATAGAGAGAGAATTTCTGCCAAAAGGAATATATTCATTCAATACACGCTTCGGCTCGGCTTTTTGCACACCGTTACAGTTAGGTCATCTTTCCTTTTATAAGGGAAGCTGACGTCAGCTGATGTCACTTGACAGTGACATCTAACTGTTATTTAACTACTGAAAGTAAACACAACTACTGAAGATGTCAAACAGCTGACATCTTCTTACAAAAATACCAAGTGTTAATTATCACTACAACTACTGAAAAGAAACTACTGAGACAACGACTAAAGAACATGCTCTTCATTTGTTTTACAAGTACTGAAATAGAAAAGAAAACAACTGAAAGGAAACCATCACAACAACTAAAGAATGTTTCTTCAGCTGTTGTGACAAACTCTGAAGGCTTCAGTACTTGGACTTCTTGAACTTCTGTTGTTGTCATTAGCTGATGTCTTCAGCTGATGTCTTCAGTCTTTGTACTTCAGCTGTTGATCTTCAGTACTTTAGTCTTCAGCTGTTGAAGTCTTCAGTACTTTAGTCTTCAGCTGTTGGTCTTCAGACTCTGCTCTTCAGCTGTTGAAGTTTTCAGTACTTTAGTCTTCAGCTGTTGATCTTCAGACTTTGTCAAACAGCTGATCAAGTCTTCAGCAGTTGTTGTGATGTCTTGTGGGACTTAAAGGTTTTTCTGATCTGTCTCATTGGTTCTTTTGGTCCAACAAGGAGAGACACCCTCAGGTCACAATATAAAACATTTCATCATATTGAGGGTGAATCAATTCCTCAACAACTTCATAGATTCATGTAGTTGGTAACTGAGATGAATATTTTGGAGTTGAAATATACCAATGAGGAATTAAACAAGAAAATGCTCCACACTTTGCCAGAAAGTTGGAAGCAAACAGTATCCATGTTCAAGAACACAATAGATCTGAAGTCAACTGGTCTAGATACTCTAGTTGCAAAAGTGGAAGCTCTTAAAATGGATGAAAAATCAAGAAACAAGAGTGTGAGAACTCATGTCTCACCCTATCACTTCAAAGAAACAAATAATGTTGGAAGTGCATTTATTTCAAACAATGAAAGTGATAACTCTTGTGCTTGGAGTGATAATGAGGAGGAAGTTAGCTTTTATGCTTCTAAACCCTTAAAGAAATCATCTCAAGATAAAATCAAAAGGATAAAGGAAGAACTGCTGAGAGAAAAGATACAACTGCAGCAACCGCTAAGTCTTCACATTCAAACAATTAGTCAGAACCAATCACTGTGATATTGGATTCTGAAGAACAAAAAGCAGCCTTTGCAGCTTTTAGTTCTATTTTTCAAGTCTTCAGCATTTGTTGTGATGTCTTCAGTACTTTAGTCTTCAACTGTTGATCTTCAGACTTTGTTAAACAGCTGATCAAGTCTTCAGCAGTTGTTGTGATGTCTTGTGGACTAAAGGTTTTTCTGATCTGGCTCATTGGTTCTTTTGGTCCAACAACTCTCCCCCTGAACCAATGCAGCCAGAACCTTTAAGCTTATTGGAGATGTCCCACTTATTATGGCAGAAAGATTGGTATTTTTGTCTTCTAGATCAGCTCAGAAGTGACCCTTGTAAGCACAGCCTGGGAAGAAGTCTCAATGATCTGTTTGGCAAAGGATGGATAGGAACTCTATCTTGGGGAACTGGACACAGAGCTGTTACCCCATCCATGAGATCTACTTCCCAAATATGAGTCTGTAAGACTCCCTAGTATAGGCCTCAAGGAAGGTTACTTGTTCCTCCATGGTAAGCTCTTCTGCTTCTCCTTCAAAGAGTGATTCTGGCCCATAGTACTCAGAGAGGTATTTGACCTGCTTTCCATTTTTAGCTTCACATTTGTTATGATTCTATATGCGAATTCATCTGGGTGAATACCCTCTAAAAACAACTAGAGCTCATTCTTTCTAACTTCCTCAAGCCTCCTATACACTAACCCCTTTTTCACCACTTTATTCTCCAGCATCTTTTGTGGTTCAGTTTAGCTTTATAGGCTTTCTTGAAGTCATCTAGGATATCCCAGGTGATACTACAAAGGCAATGAGATCACTTCATCTACAATCTTCTTTACTTGGCCAATGTATCTCTGTGGAATATTTTTCTTTTGAATTCTATGAGACACCCTAGGATCAGGCCAAATCCTCACTCTCTCTTTTTGATATTGAAGGTATGTCTGAGAGTGTATAATCTATGAGCATGTTTCTTCATATTGATGATTGAAGATGTGGCAGCGTATGCTTTATCGACTCTTCTCAACAATTCCTCATCATGTTGTTTGTGAAGCTCTTCTTCTTCTAACTTCACTTTCACAATTTGCCTTTGAAATTCAGGAGTAATTGTTGGAGGGTGACTTATGGCCTTAGGCAACTGTATAACAGCTGAGATTGGCAGCCTATCTTCATCTTCATTATTATCTTCTTCTTCCTCTTCTAGCCTCAGTACCCTTCTCTTTCTCTTCTGGGGTACATCATCAGCTATTGGTTTTATGGGTAAGGGAATTGGTTTAGTGGGTTGTGGTTGTGGTGGTTTTGGTGTGGGAATTTTGACAGGCTGTTCTAGCATTTTGGATGTAAGTGAGGCTTTAGAGTGTTTGACCAGTTCAGTCCTGCTCCCAGCACCAGCTTCATTCAAGGCTTCAATGACCAGCCTTTTGGTATATACTTCAGACGAACAGATCTTGGTGGTTATTGCCAAGATGCTGTCCGTGGACCATGACTTGATTTCAATCAATGATCTTCCAAGATACTTAGCTATGAACCTGATCATGATTTCCAATCTTTCCCTTTCCAACACACTTTAACCGGCCCATCTTGATTGTATCTCTTTTATTTCCAGCCTTCTGATCTCAGAGTCTAATGTGGTTGTGTCATGACCATGTCTAAATAGCTGATCTATAATTTAATCCATTGATCTGCTATGAGCTTCGTCAGCATCTTTAACAAGGGCTTCTAATAATTTTTCTTCATCAGCTCTTGACTCGGCACTTTTCTTTCTTTTATATGTAATCAGCTGTTCTGAGATCAGTTCTTTCTCAACCTCCTTCTCTTTCTCAGGCTCTTTCTTTTTTTCAGGCTCTTTCTCAGCATCAACTCTCTTTCTTTTCTTGTCTTTCACTGCCTTAGACTTTGCAGTCTCCCCCTTTTTGGTTGCATTAGAATCAGGGGTTTGGAAGGCAGAAAGAGATTTATGAATAGTAACATCAATAAGGGTTTGTAGATTGGAGGAATCCTCGTATCAATGGCTTTATGCACTATGTCAGTGATGATGGGAGTGATGAGAGGTAAGGAGTTTTGAAAGATAGCAACCATCTGCTCAAAGGGGCTCTGTCCCTAAGAGGTGGTGCCAAAAGCAGAGGCTGGTGGCTCAGTTATGTGTGTAGGCTCAGTGTTTGGTGAACCTTCAATTGAAGGTGCCATCTGTGGGGTTATTGGGGTAGATGGTCTTTGATCCTGAGACATTTTGGCAATCAGCTCGTTGAGTCTGCTTACCTCATTCTCTAGGATGGTATTTTGGGCTAAAACATCATAGAAGAAGCCCAGGTCATCATCAGTGTTTACTGAATCACCTGACCTCCTGATAGAATCAGGATGTACATGCTCTGAGTGTAGATCAGTGTCAGCATGTGCCCCTTGTTCTTGGTACTGGGGACTTTCTGCCTTAGGACGATGTCCTTCATTAGCAGTTGCCTCTGGTGATGCATCCTGATCATATGCTGAAGCAGGAGAAATGGCAGCCTCACCAGATGTTCGAATCTCCGTTTCCACACTTAGAGATGGAACAGTGTAACCCCTGTGTTGTGGGTTAGCAACAGCATTTGGATCCTCCCCCTCAAATGTTGAGGCTATCCCAGTTTTGATTGGTATCTAGGGAGGGGGTGAGGAATGCAACTGAGTCAGCACTTTTGCAACTATTATGGTAGGACTTTGGGGGGCGGTTGCAGTAGGAGATGGTGTGAAAGCAGTATGCACCCGGGGAGAGTGGTGCGTTTCAATGGCAACCTCCTCAAATGAGGAAGATTCCAAATGTATAGGTGCCCCAAATGTGGTTGCTTCAGGCTCCTGTTGAGAGGAAGCCTGAGCGGTTGAGGTTGGGTGAGTACGTGTATCTACTAGGGGGTTATGGCCAGTAGATATATCCTGCGTTTGTGTTGCAGGGGCATCCTCAGGGGACTCATCTCCCTGAGCAGCCTTTTTGGGTTTCTTGTGTTTGGGATTGGTGGGGACTTTGGATTTGGAGGTGGTGGCTGTGGGTTCCAACTGCGTGGGTTTTCGCAGCTTGGCAACCTGTTTGAGTGACTGGTCTGAGTTGTGCCTGGAGTATACCTCAGGCAATACAACCATGGTAGGGACTCCAAGGCCAACATGTCCCTCAGCTTTCAGCTGGTTCTCTATAATGGCCATTATGAATCGTGGATATAATATCCATCGGTTAGCAATAGGTTTTGAGGCCATATCCTTAAGTTCAAGAAATATTATTTCATAAAAATTTAAGTTTTGTTGCTCAAGGATAGAGAAGAATACCTGCTGCCACCTGGTTGACATTTGATCCCAAGAAGAAGTCTTAGGGGCTAGGCATACATTCACCATATGAAAAATAAGGCGTTTAGCGTCATGGAAATGCTTCTTTAGGATGGTAGAAGCGCTGAGGTTACCCTGGTATCCATGTTGGGCAAAGGATAGTTTAGTGGTGCCCTTTGAATATCCAGTGGGGAGGTGGCATCATCTAGTTGTAGGGTTGGTGAAGGATTGCCAAAGTGATGACCACCTTACGGGAGTTGACGAACGACTGGAGAGACTCGGTGTCATTCTCCCCAGTGGTAAGGGTGACGTTCGTCCAGAACTGATTTAGGGATTCGGCATAAATGGTAGGATTGATAAGGAAGGCCGTTTTGAATGGAGAATGGACCATTAGATCAATGGCAGTATCAAACTTCGTCCAGAAAGGTGATTTGGTAAGGTAGGCAACACAGTTGTGTCTTGGTTTAAGCTGCATGGTCGCCATTAATGTGAGAGAAGGTTCGGAGTTTTTGAACGTTAGGTTTGAGATAATGAAGCTCTGTAGGATTAGGTATTTATAGGGTAAAGGTTATAAAACAACTGAAGGGTTTGGTGTTAATCATCAGTAGTTTTAAACGACTGATGACGTGGTTGTCACACCCCAACCTTGACGGCGGAATCGTCGAGATGTGAGGGTTAAGATTGTTCACAGCCACATAACGCTATATTTAAGTGTAAATATTAAAATTATAAGTTTCAAAAGTCATTACAAACATAAGTCTCAAACATGAAATAATCCCAAATAAAACAAAACGTAGCATAACATTTATTTATTTAACTAGGTCCAAGTCCTAGTTTTATTTCCAAGCTTCAAAAGTCCACTTTAAACTTGAGGATTTCCTGAAACATGATAAAAATAAAAGGGTCAACTATAAATAGTTGGTGAGTTTCCAAGGTTTTTATACATAATATGATAAAGTTACAAGTAGCAATTCATGTCATAGGTCATAAGCAAGTAAGGTTATAGAACACATATCGTCACAACCAAACCTCGACTTGATTACAAGTATAAAAGATTGGCTAAGTGTATTTGGTTCCCATGATGAACAAGCATACGTCATCAGGAGCCGGCAAAACCTCGGCTTTAGCACCAAATAGGCTTGTCAGGCCCAAAGATCTAAGACGTCGCCAGGCTAGCAATAGTTAATGATTGTAAACAAACTATGTATCTCATATAATCACTTACAACACACAAATAACCATGACAAAATATAAAGATGAATTGCAAGTGCATTACAAGTCTCAACGTTTATAAGTGTACGATGTATAAGTATCATGTTTCACTCCAAAATAGTGTGAAAATGTAAAAAGGGGCAAGGAAAACTCACTTGACAATAAATATATAATGGCGATTAATAAGAATAATAACAAGCGTCGCTCCAAGGTGTATCGTCACAAGACACCTAAATATACATATTTACAAGATTAAAGCT
Organism: Flaveria trinervia; assembly: GCA_025506515.1. Lineage (NCBI taxonomy): Eukaryota > Viridiplantae > Streptophyta > Magnoliopsida > Asterales > Asteraceae > Flaveria > Flaveria trinervia. Next base: position 5,867,851 of record CM046457.1, on the reverse strand, counting down.
TTACAATAAATTAACAAGGACTAAGAAAATCAACTTGATGTTTGGGGTTTTGTTAATTATTATTGTCAAATAAGAACCCAATTATATTCCCGTGGGAACGATTTTATTTATATTTTATATATAAATATATATAGATTGATAATAACTTTTATAACAATTTTGTAATGTTTATAAAGTTAAATTAAATTTTATCACTAAATAAAATGAACACAAATAAGAAAAAAATTATAAAGTAATGTTTGGAATAATAATAGTTTATATAAATTAAACTAGTATTTAAATTCTAAATTTTTATAAAAATATTCTAACTATATTATTAAATTTAGGATAATAATATAAAGGTATTTTTTTAAACAAATTACAGAAAAATGTTTAAATAGTTTTAATAGAACAAAGCTTATGAAATGATTTTTCCTAATTTTTAGAAATTTTTAATATTAAATTTTAAGGCCAAAAAGCCTAAAAAGTTCTTTTTTTTAAAAAATAAAATGGAGGGTGCCCGGGTTCGAACCCGGGACCTCTAAGTGGAGATGGAAGCGTTTAACCAGTGAACCAAGGCATCCAGCCGCGTTAGTGTTCGTGTTTAAATTAATAAAAAGCTTACTTAAACAAAACTCCCAAATCCTTAAGAACCCTAGAACCCAATCGATCAAATTGATCGTCAATTCGAGTTTGTTGATCGAATTATCCATGGGGCTTTTGTTCCCCAACCAAAATCGAGTTTAAACATGTGTTTAATCACCTGTTTGTAGATTAATTGATTATGAACAATTGTTGAACCCAGCTGCAACCACAACGAGGCTCGATTGTTATGCAAACGTTGATGGAAATCAAATTGAACTCGTGGAAAGCTTCGAATGAAGTTCTTATGCAAAGCCCTTTGCGAATTTTGTCAATTGAAGCTCGGAAGATGATGTTCGATTAAGTTGCAGGTCGCGATGAAGATGGTGATTGAAATCATTGTTTGAGTTTGTTTCAGGTGTAATTGGTGGTTGTGAACACTTGGAATTTGTTAGATGATAGTTTATGTTTGTTTAATTAGATTAATATTACGATTTAATGCTCGAACGGCTAAGGAATTGAAATGTTTCGGTTATGCATTTGATTCACTTCGTAACCGATGATTAAAAGTGATTAATTGCTATGTTTAGGTTCGAATCATGTACACGAAAAGGTTTGGAACGGTTTAGAGTCGTTTTTCGAAGGTTTTGGTGAGTTTTTAGGGACCGCCGGAGGTCGGTCGGCGACGGCCGGTGACTGGCCGGAGAATCGGGAAAGGAAAAACGGGGGTGGGGGTTGGGTTTTAAAAATTTTCACTTTTAGTCCCCGCAGTTTTGTTTTTATTATTTTATGAACAAAACTTGCATTTAAAGTTTTAAAACAACAATTTACCCCCTCTAACTTAATTGCTTTAAGTTCTCATTATTATTATAGTATTATTATTATTAATATTATCTTATTATTAATATTATTATTATTTATAATGTTATAACTATTAGTGTTATAGTTATTATTATTAACGTTGCTATTATAACTTGTACTCCTATTAATATTAACATAATTAATATTATTTGATATATAATATATATAATATATATATATATATATATATATATATTTATATATATATTTTAACCTTCATATATAAAAGTTAGTGATAACTAAAAAGAAATAAGCACATGAGTTTTCATAATAGACAATAACGACCCTTATAAGAATAAACAAAGTTAACTTTTTGTTAACAGAAATATGAAATGTTACAGTGGTATAACCTTCAGAGGTTGAAACAACTGAAGTCTTGGTTTTAGGCATCAGCAGTTATAAAACTACTGAAAACCATGGTTTTGATTTCAGATGTTGGAAACAACTGAGAACTTGGTGTTAGTCATCAGTAGTTGTGAAACTACTCAAGACATGGTTTTGTCATCAGTTGTTGTAAACGACTGAAGACTTGGTGTTAGTCATCAGTAGTTGTGAAACTACTAAAAACCTTGGTTTTGTCTGCAGATGTTGTAAGCAACTGATAACTTGGTGTTAGTCATCAGTAGTTGTAAAACTATTGAAAACATGGTTTTGTCATCAGCTATTTAAGGTGAAACAACAGTTTTAGAAACAACTGAAGAGAAAATTCTCATCAGTAGTTTTCGTCAATTCTTAGCTTTTCAGCTGTTTCATACTATCCTCAACACTTACTCATCAGACTTTTTAGCTGTTTTCAGTATTTCATAGGACATCGGTACTTGTCTGTTTTTACTGACATCAGTAGTTATAACTACATTAGTAGTTGTAACTGTATCAGTTCTTTTAACAGAATCAGTACTATTTGTGACATGGTTACTAATGATCATCAGTTCTTGTTTACTGAGATCATCAGTAGTTGTCACTTATTCTAGCTGCAGCATACCAAGCCTTAACACTAGGTTTTGAAAAGTTTAACTATCCAAAGGCTTAGTAAAAATGTCTACAAGCTCATCGGCACTAGACACAAACTTTGGATCAATCAGACCTTTTTCAAAACAGTCCCTAATAAAATGGTGTCTGATCTCTATATGTTTGGTCCTAGAATGCTGAATAGGATTCTTGACAATGCAAGGAGCTGAAGCACTGTCCATTAATAATGGAGTCTTAGTCTCTGTAATGCCATAATCCAAAAGTTGGTTCTGAAGCCAGAGTACCTGAGATGTGCAACTTGCAGCAGCAATGTACTCTGTTTCAGCAGTGGATGTAGCAACAGATGTTTGTTTCTTACTCTGCCAAGAAATCAAACAGTTGCCTAGGAATTGACATCCACCAGAAGTTGTCTTTCTAGTTAACTTACACCCTGCATAGTCACTATCAGAAAAAACAACTAATTTGCAAGAGTGTCCAGTGGAATACCATAAACCTAGAGATTGTGTACCTTACAAATATCTAAAGATCCTCTTGACTGCAATCAAATGAGACTCTTTAGGAGCAGCCTGAAATCTAGCACAAACACAAGTTGCAAACATGATATCTGGTCTAGAAGTTGTTAAGTATATCAAGGACCCAATCATACATATGTAAAGTGTTTCATCAACAGCTTTACCTTTCTGATCTGCATCCAGTTGTGTGGTGTTGCACATGGGAGTAGAACAAGGCTTACAATTTTGTAAATCAAACTTATTCAAAAGATCTTTTGTATATTTTGATTGATGAATAAATGTTCCATCAGCCTTTTGTTTGATTTGCAAGCCTAGAAAGAACTGTAATTCTCCCATTGCACTCATTTCAAACTTTTGTTTCATTAAACTTGTAAAATCATCACACAACTGGGGATCAGAGGATGCAAAAATAATATCATCAACATAAATTTGAACAAGTAGCTTATGCTGATCCACCTTCTTAATGAACAAAGTTTTGTCTATGGAGCCTCTAGTGAAATTATTTTGAAGAAGAAAATTTGATAATGTCTCATACCAGGCTCTAGGAGCTTGTTTCAACCCATAAAGAGCCTTATCAAGCTTGTATACCCAATCTGGATGTTTATTATCCTCAAAACCTGGTGGTTGACAAACATAAACCTCTTCTTTTATTTTACCATATAAAAATACACTTTTAACATCCATTTGAAAAACTTTAAGATTGTGGAATACAGCATAGGCTAAGAACAATCTAATTGCCTCCAGTCTGGCTACAGGAGCAAAGGTTTCATCATAATCAATACCTTCATCCTGTGCAAACCCCTGAACAACCAGTCTGGCCTTGTTCTTAACAATCAGCCCATTTTCATCTGTTTTATTCCTAAACACCCATTTAGTGCCTATTGCACACTTACCTGGGGGTAGAGGAACCAGTTCCCACACTTGCTGCTTGTTGAACTGAAGTAGCTCAAGCTGTATGGCTTCAACCCATCCATTGTCTCTTAAAGCAATGTGATAGTTCTTTGGCTCTTGCTGACTAATGAAGAGAGCATAGATGCAAAAATTGGACAATTGACTTCTTGTTGAAACACCAGCATTGATATCACCAATGATTTGAGATATTGGGTGATTCTTCAGCTCTTGATAAACAATGAGATCAGTGCAAGTGTTTGTAGGACCTTCAGCAGCAGCAGATGATGATGCAGACTCTTGAAACCAAGAATGAGATGGCAAATCAAACGATGTAGAGGAATCAGAGATCTCATCAGCATTTGTTGTGGATGGAACTGCTGAAGCTACAGGAACATCAAGTTTAGTGGACTCAGGCAGTTGATCACTAAACTTGAATAGGTGAGTATTGATATTATCATCATCATCAATACCACCAGGTGGAGAACTGTTGACAGGAGCAACAGCTGAAGCCTGATAAGGAACATATTGCAGTATGTCCAAATCAAATAACTCCACAGGGTTTTGTGGAATCTTGTCCTTTGGAGATTCATTAAACTTCACATGTAGAGTCTCTTCAACTATCTTTGTTCTGAAGTTGAAGACTCTGTATGCCTTGCAAGTAGATGAATAACCAACAAAATACCCTGCATCCACCTTAGGATCAAATTTGTGGAGTTGATCCTTTGTGTTGAGAATGAAACAAGGACACCCAAAGGCTCTGAAAAATGAAATTAGAGGAGCCAAATGATGTAGAACTTCATATGGAGTCTTCATCAACCTCTGATTTACTTAGGCTCTATTCTGCACATAGCAAGTTGTGTTAACAGCTTCAGCCCAAAAGGTCAGTGGCAAACCAGAGTCAGCCAACATGGACCTTGCAACTTCAATTAGGGTCATGTTCTTTCTCTCTACTACTCCATTTTGTTCTGGAGTCCTTAGGATGCTAAACTGCCTCTTGATTCCCTTTGAGAGATAAAACTCATCAAGTGTATGGTTTTTGAATTCTGTTCCTTTATCACTTCTGATACACTTGACAAATAGGGAATACTGCTTCTCAACATACAACACAAAGTTTATAATCGTCTGATCAGCCTCATCCTTTGAATGCAAGAAGAAAGTCCATACAAATCTGGAGTAATCATCCACAATTACCAGACAGTATTTCTTCTTTGCCATACTCATTACTCTCACAGGACCAAAGATATCCATGTGTAGTAATTGCAAGCAGGCAATGGATTTAGGTTCTTCAATAAGAGGGAATAAAACTTTGTGCTGTTTTCCTTTCAAACAAGCAGTGCAGTTGTCTTCACATCTGAACGCCTTCATAGGCAATCCCCTTACTAAACCATGATGTATCAGCTGATTCAAGTTTTTAAGATTCACATGACCCAACCTTCTATGCCATAGAATAGATTCTTGAGGAGAAGCCTTGGAAAATAGGCAAGGATGGCCTTTGAGATCTATTTTCTTGGAAAGATCTAAGGCATACACTCTTCCTGTCCTGGTGGCCCTCAGGAGAGTATGATCATCCAACACCTTATCAATCAAACTCAAAACTTTGGATGACAGAATCCTGCAGTTCTGACTGGTGAAAAGAGCAACATGGCCTTTATCACACATTTGACTGACACTCAAGAGATTGTACTTGAGATTCTCCACATGGTTAACATCATCAAACCTTATTTCCCCATTAGAGATAAGCCTTTGCCAATATGTAACCCTTAGCATCATTGCCAAAAGAAACAAACCCTTCTTTCTTTGAGAGTAATCATGAAGAAGAGAGCTGTTCCCTGTCATATGCATAGATCCTCCACTGTCTACATACCAGATACTACTGTGGCATGCTGAAGAACCCTGCAATCATAATAAATTAGTTAGTTTTTGAGACTCAAACCTTTTTGGTTTTGGGTCTGTTCACATCAACAGATGGTAAACTAACAGATTTGCTATGAAGAACAGCCTGAGGGGATGGAGATGGTGAAGAAGAAGAATTTTGGCATGGATTTTCTTCTCTGTGGTTTCAGCACAGGAGCATCTAATTGGTTGACTCTCCCCAATAGATGTTGAACCATCATAACAAGTTGTGTCTGATTCTGTGATAAAGCCTTCAGCTCATCAGACACATTAGTGCGTGAGATTGATGGATTCCTGTGTTGTACCATCTCCCTTTGAGCAACCTCAGCTGTTGCCTGATTACCCCTTCTTTTTTGGATTTCTTTTGGATTTTGGGGTTAGGTTTTGATGTTGCTAGTACAAACTTGGTTTCAAACTCAGTTTTCATTTTATCCATTTTCTTTTTAAGGTTCTTATTGTGTTTGAGTTTGGAGCCCTTTTTATACCAGCAATCATCAGTAAGATGAGTGAATAAGCCACATATTTCACATGGCTTTTTCTTCATCTTAAGTTGATCATCTGCTGAAGAAGATGAAACTACTGAAGACTTATTCTTCAGTAGTTTGCGACCAGTACTAGCAGTTTTCTTCCTTGCAGTACATGCTTTCTTGATATCTTCTTCAGTAGTTTTCCCACCCTTTCTACTGGCAGTTTTCTTCCTTTTAGTACATGCAGTAGTTTGGGTTTGTTCTCCAGGTGTTATGACTTGCTCTTTAGTACTTTTAGTACTTTGTGAAATACCACCTGGAGTGATCAACCTTTTGATCATGTGAGTGTCAGCATTTGAACCATCAACATTAGCTGATAGGTTTTGGGAGGAATTAATGCTGACTCCAACCTCTGATGGTGTTGTATCAGAAAGTAGATCACATGAAGAAAAGGATTGGTTATTGCTTTCTCTATCAGATTCTACCTCTGCTCTGGGAGTAAAATCTGTAGGAGGAGTAGTGTGATTATAACCAATGCCAAACTTCACATTGGAAGCAAACTGCTTATTGAGAAGCATTTCAAAACCCTTGCAGGAATGTACCCATCGTTCACACTCTACCTGGGTAGCTGCAAGTGTTTCTTTGAGGTCTCTGTACTTCTCTAGAAGTACCTCTTCCCTAGCCTTATCATCAGTGATTTGGCATTTAAGTTTGTAAATCTCATCATTCTTATCATTAAGCACAGACTCAAATTCAGCTTTTCTTTTGGATATTATTTGTTCTAGCTCAATATTCTTGTTAATTAAAGCTACATTTGCTTCACTAATAGATGCAAATGCGGCTATGCATGTTTCAGAACATAGCTTGGCTTTGGCCTTAGAGGATACCTGTGGTGTGGAGGCATTAGAGGATGAGGTATCAGCAGACTCCAGGGCCATAAGAGCAAGGTTTCCAAAAGGATTGTCACCACCATGTTGACCAGCACCAGAAAACAGTTGTTCATGACCAGACATATCATCTGGTAAACTGCTCCAGTCAACAACTCCTGGGGTGAAAAAGCTGTATTGTTGAGGTTGATGTTGTTGATGAGATTGGGAGGTTGAGGCTCAGGAAGAGCAGGTGGTTATTGAGCAATGGGTACTTGAACTTGACTAGTTTGTGGCATGTAATAGCAGGGATATTGATATGGCATTGGACCCTGAGGGACAAAATATGTAGGAGATAGAGGTTGTGAATGATGACCAGAACTAGCAGGATGTTGCCCTCTGTTTTGTTGAATATTACTTGGAAAAGTCACAAAGGGTGCAGAGGAGTTAGATCCAGTTGATCTACACTCTTGCAAAGTGCCCAAGCCTGTGGCGTTTGTGACACCTCAAATTACTCTTGTCAAAACCAACTTTGGTTTTGCCAGAGAGTCCAGGGATTTCCTACCAGTTCTCTTGTAGAACTTATAAGATCTGATATTAATCAAGGAAATTTGGCTCAGAATATCCATCTCTTCTAAGTCATCATCAGCTATACCTTTTAAATCATCCATAATGAAGCACAAATTGTCACTATTACAGCCTGACTGACTATCAACACTCACGAATGCATGATCAGAATTGTTTGAAGAGAAATCTATATGCACATCATAATTACTTTTTGATGCAGCATATTTTGACTCATGACCGACCAAGGCAGTGTTCCCTGGTACAAAGTCTTCAGTGAGCTTTCCTGATGATGCCAGTTTCCTTTTCTGCTCTATCTCTCTTTCAAATGTAAGCAGTTTCCCATGAAGTTGGGTGAGAGATAGGCTATCCAGATTTGCATTAGAGCGTAGGACAATTGTATATGTGTCCCATCTCTCAGGCAGTGATCTAAGGAATCTATGGTTCATTTGGCTATTAGTGTATTCATGTTTGACCATTTTCAGCTCAGAGATCAAACATGAAAAACGCTCAAACTGTTGAGTCAGAGTCTCACCCTTCCTATGAGCAAATGTCTCATATTGTTGGGCAAGTATTTCCCTATTGTTTGCTAAGACCTCATCGGTACCACCAAATTGTTCTTTCAGTGCTTTCCAGAGGTCATGAGCAGTTTCATGATGCATAAGCCCAGAATAGATTTCATTAGGCAGTGCCATGGCCAGAATTCCATGAGCTTTAGCATCAATCTCAAACAGTTTACGATCCTCATCAGAGTATTGTTCCTTCTTCTTCGGAACCATTTGGTTGGTTTCTGGATTGTTCACCATAGGTTTATGTGGACCATGTACCACTGATGTCCAACAACCTGAACATTAATAGACAGGTGATGGAGCATTCTTCATTGCCATATTTATACTCAGTCCTAACCAGCATCGGAGGCTTGGTTGAGGAACCAGTATTGTGAGGGTCATTAGAAGGAGTAGTCATATTCAGGATTCAGACAATTCAAGGTAAACAAAGTAAATCTAGCTCAAAACCACTTAGAACCTCAAACAAAATGGCCAGAAGCAACAGAAACTCAATCTCTATAACTGATTCTTGCAAATTTGTTAATTCGATCAAACATAGATAGCAAAAGAACAGTTTCAATGATCAATTATTAAATCGATCAATGATTAACCTGCTCTGATCCCATTTGTTAGGATCTCGGCATCTAGTTTGATCAATTAGATTGGATTTGCAGCGGAATGAGCTCACAAATTAACAACTTTAAGCAAGAACACATGAAATTTATCAATGAAACAGTGTTTGTTATAGAGAAAGAATTTCTGCCAAAAGGAATATATTCGTTCAATACACGCTTCGGCTCGGCTTTTCGCACACCATTACAGTTAGGTCATCTTTCCTTTTATAAGGGAAGCTGACGTCAGCTGATGTCACTTGACAGTGACATCTAACTGTTATTTAACTACTGAAAGTAACACAACTACTGAAGATGTCAAACAGCTGACATCTTCTTACAAAAATACCAAGTGTTAATTATCACTACAATTACTGAAAAGAAACTACTGAGACAACGACTGAAGAACATGCTCTTCATTGTTTTACAAGTACTAAATAGAAAAGAAAACAACTGAAAGGAAACCATCACAACAACTGAAGAATGTTTCTTCAGCTGTTGTGACAAACTCTGAAGGCTTCAGTACTTGGACTTCTTGAACTTCAGTTGTTGTCATCAGCTGATGTCTTCAGCTGATGTCTTCAGTCTTTGTACTTCAGCTGTTGATCTTCAGTACTTTAGTCTTCAGCTGTTGAAGTCTTCAGTACTTTAGTCTTCAGCTGTTGGTCTTGAGACTTTGGTCTTCAGCTGTTGAAGTCTTCAGTACTTTAGTCTTCAGCTGTTGATCTTCAGACTTTGTCAAACAGCTGATCAAGTCTTCAGCAATTGTTATGATGTCTTGTGGGACTTAAAGGTTTTTCTGATCTGGCTCATTGGTTCTTTGGTCCAACAAGGAGAGACACCCTCAGGTCACAATATGAAACATTTCATCATATTGAGGGTGAATCAATTCCTCAACAACTTCATAGATTCATGCAGTTGGTAACTAAGATGAATATTTTGGAGTTGAAATATACCAATGAGGAATTAAACAAGAAAATGCTCCATACTTTGCTAGAAAGTTGGAAGCAAACAGTATCCATGTTCAAGAACACAATAGATCTGAAGTCAACTGGTCTAGATACTCTAGTTGCAAAAGTGGAAGCTCTTGAAATGGATGAAAAATCAAGAAACAAGTGTGTGAGAACTCATGTCTCACCCTATCACTTCAAAGAAACAAATAATGTTGGAAGTGCATTTATTTCAAACAATGAAAGTGATAACTCTTGTGCTTGGAGTGATAATGAGGAGGAAGTTAGCTTTTATGCTTCTAAACCCTCAAAGAAATCATCTCAAGATAAAAATCAAAAGGATAAAGGAAGAACTGCTGAGAGAAAAGATACAACTGTAGCAACCGCTAAGTCTTCACATTCAAACAATTAGTCAGAACCAATCACTGTGATATTGGATTCTGAAGAACAAAAAGCAGCCTTTGCAGCTTTTAGTTCTATTTTTCAAGCATATCTGGGAAGCTCTCTAACTTCAGCAAATATCTACCAACAAGACTTAGAAGAACTACATCCTGATGTAGTGGAAGAAATGGACCTACAATGGCAGATGGCAATGATTGCTTATAGAGCAAAGCAATATCTCAGGAGGAACAAGAACTTGGTAGCAGCCAGTAAAACATCAAAGATTGGTGTTTACAAATCAAAGGTAAGATGCTTCAAGTGCAATTTCTATGGACATTTCTCCAGAGAATGCAATCAACAGTCATATACAGAGATGAGACAACATCAGTAACATCAACAACATCAGACTGAACCTTATCAACAATCAAACTCTCAAAGATCTCTGCACAGACAATCTCAACTGATCAATACATCCCCACCAGCCACCAATGAATCAGCTGGACCAAGCATTTCAAAAGAGTCAGGGCTGATCATACTTCAAGATGGAACATTTGACTGGAGTATGTATGAAAAAGAAGTCTTGGAAGAGAATCAAGCATTGATGGCTCATATGGAACACAAAGTTCCTCCAATGGCCAGATAGGTAAAATAAAGGTTGTGTTCATCAACATGTTTTGAGGAAGTTGAACGTTATAGAGTCCATGCTCAACAGTTGGCTGACAAAGTAAAAGAAACTATGATTTTCAATGAATCCCATGTTAGAGAACATAAATTGTATCAAATCAAAATTAACTCTTTGCAAAAGGATTTAGAAAAATTGTTTCTGAAAACTATAGCCTAAAAGCCCAAGTTGAGCATCCGACCCCTTCCTTAACAAAATCCATGGCTGATCATGTTTCAACTGAAGTAAAACTTCAAAAGTTTCAATTATCATCTCAGTAATATGAGAAATTACTAAATTCTCATATTGAATCAAAGAAAAGGTCTGAGTTGGGTTATAATGTTGTTGCACCACCTGTGAATGATAATTACACATCTTTACCTACAATAATGACCAACACCCTGTCAAATCATTTTGTGCCTAGCACCAAGTTTGAAACAGAATCAACTCAAATCAACATTAATAATGAAGCTGAGGTGAGTGAAACCGAATCCTCTTAATCTGAATCTTTATATCAAAATGATTCAGAATTTGATTATGACAATTGTGATGACTTGGATGATTTTGATGAACCTGATGTTGATCAAATGACCATTAGTAAGAATGTTCACATTAAAACTGGTATTCCAAGAGTGCTTGAAGAATCAAAGCTGCAATATCCTCCAAAGCAGAGAAACATGCTGAAGACTATCTGTAAGAGGATTGCTAAACTCAATGAAGGACTTCAAGAATTGAATCTTCAAAAAGAAGTTGATAGCTGCGGATCAACTGAAGAAGTACTTTTATCCATGCAGATAAAGGTAAGAAGAAACAAGTATCAACTAAGCAAAAGAAAAATTCTTCAGTAGAAGATCTACGGAAAGCAAAGTCTGCTGAATTCATAGAACTTCTGTGGAAGAAGAAAGCCGAATCTACGGATGATGGTACCAAAAAGAGTAGTTGTTAACAAACAAAAGATGTTGAATCTAAGCAACAAAAGTCATCAAAGGACAAAAAAGATTCAATTGCTGATATTTCAAGAAACAGCAAGAACAAATCAAGCTCTTCAAAAGAGGAAACAAAAGCTTCCAAACTAAACAAGAAAAAGAAGAAAGATGAGCATGAAGAGGAATCTAAAGAAATGTATTGCAAGTGGTGTGATATGACAAATCACAATATAGAAGACTGCTACTTCAGTAGTTACTGTTCCATACGCAATATGAACAATCATATGACTTCAGAATGTTACTTCAACAAATTCTGTGCTATTTGCAACAAAAATAATCATTCAACTCAGGAATGCTATTTTAACAAAAAAAACAAAAGCAAAAGCACAAAGAAGTCAAAAACTGATTTGACAGAATCAGACTCTCAATCTGCTGAAAGTCAGATGGTTCAAAGCAAAAGAAGGTAAATCAAAAGCATAAGTCAAAACCAAAGTAGAAATCTTCTGAAGATGCTAAATCTGTGAAGAAAACAACATCAATCCAATCCAAAACACCTCACAAAAAGGTGGACTTGGCTGAGAAGTAGTCAATCATCAGTGATAATTTCTTTGATCATTTTGAAAAAGGATCACATGTGTCTCAATCAAAAGCAAAAGATGATGAAACCTTCAAAAGTGTAGGTTCATCTTCTAAATCAAAATATCAACCAAAAAAAGATAAGGTGAAGGAAGAATCAATTAAGAAAGAAGACTCCAAAGCTTCTGCATCAGCTTCAACAGAATCATCCTCACCATCATCAAATCAAAATGAATCAACTAGATATGAAATTAATACTGAAACTTCAGGATTAAGTCATGAATGAGTAAAAATTCTAGACACTGTTGACAAACCCAAGATCATTCAGACTTGGGTTGTCACTTCTAATTGATTTATTTCTGAATGCAGGAACAATATTGGAGAGTTGATAACAAGTGGTATGTTGACAGTGGTTGTTCCAGGCATATGACAGGAAACTGTTCACTTCTCCATGATTTCAAACATAAAAATGCTTCTTTTGTGGCATTTGGTGGGGATAAAATGAGAGGTAAAATTTTTGGTGAAGGGATGATAACAAATGGTGTACTCAAGTTAAGAAAGTAAATTACTGTGAAAATTTACAGTATAATCTATTAGTATGTCTCAAATTTGTGATCAAAATTATATCACATTGTTTGGTAATTCTAATTGTTATATTCTTAAGCCAGGATTTATTGTTCCAGAAGAATGGATCCTCCTCAAAGCATCAAGAAAAGGAAACACTTATGTTTTGGATATGAACAACACTTCTCTCACAAAACATGAAACATGCTTTATATCTAAACTATCAGAAGATTTGTCTCAATTATGGCATAGAAGGCTTGTCCATTCTAACATGAAGAACATGAATAAATTGGTAAAAAATGACCTCGTCATTGGATTGCCAAACAAAGAGTTTCATTGCTCAACTCACTGTTCTTCTTGTTACAAAAGAAAACAACATAGAGTGTCATATAAATCCAAAATTATCAATACTAATACTACACCACTCAAATTGCTTCACATGGATCTGTTTGGTCCTACCAATGTGATGAGCATTGGAGAAAGGCAATATTGTTTGGTATAGTTGATGATTTCACAAGATTCACATGGTCCTTTTCTTAAAACAATAGATTGTAACATCGGAAACATTAATGGACTTTGTGATCAAGATTGAGAATCAACTTGATACAAAAGTTAAAATTTTTAGGAGTGACAATGGTACTAAATTTGTGAATTTTGAACTAGATTCCTTTTGTAGGAACAAAGGTATTGCAAGGCAATTTAGTGCACCAAGAACTCCACAACAAAATGGGGTCGCTGAAAGAAGAAATAGAACTCTCATTGAAGCAGCCAGAACAATGTTAGCTGATTCATAATTGCCCATCACTTTTTTGGGTTGAGGTTGTGAATACTGCATGCAATGTTCAAAACAGAACATTAATTGTCAAAGAACATAACAGAACTCCTTATGAGCTCTTATTTAAAAGAAAACCATACATAGGATATCTTAAAGTCTTTGGATGTCATGTAACTGTTTTGAACATAAAAGAGTCATTAGAAAAAATTTTCAAAAAAAGCATATGATGTTTCTTTGTTGGATACTCTTCAACATCTAAATCATATAGGGTTTATGTTCCATAACATAACATTGTGGAAGAGACTCCTAATGTATCTTTTGATGAAACTTTATTTACAAAGTCAGTTAAAGATTCATCATGGTTGTTTGACATAGATGCTTTATCTAAATCATTTAACTATGATCACTTGAATAATGTAGGATCTGATGCAGTACCTTATCCATTTGTTCCACCTCATATGACTGAAGTAACCTTATCTGCTGATCCTCCAAGGATACCCCATCCTCAGGTGAAAACACATCAGTAGTAGCAGATACTACATCTGGAAATGAACATGGTACATCCGGAGATGTGAATGTTGTCCCTTCAACAGAACCAGGCTCTCAAGTGAATACAACAAATATTGGAAAAGATTCATGTCCTCACTTTTCATCTGACGAAGTTCCTATGGAAGAGCAACATGCTTCCAAGGAAGTTCCTACGGACGAGCAAAATGCTTCCAGAGAAGTTCTTACGTAAGAGCAAAATGCTTCCGGAGAAGTTGCTACGGAAGAACAAAATGTATCTGGAGAAGTTCCTACGGAATAGCAAAATACTTCTGGAGAAGTTCCTACAGATGAACAAAATGTATCCGGAGAAGTTCCTACAGAACAGCAAACCAAGACTGGAGATGCTCCTGCAGCCCATACAGAAGACTCTCATGATCCTTCAACTCATGTTCAACATTTTGACTATTTCTTAAACTCTCAACCTGAGTTGGATCAGTATGAGGCAATGGAAATGACTAATCTAGGATCATCTATACCAGTTGAATCAACACCTTCAATAAGAATCCATAAGACTCATCCAATTAACAACATCATTGGAAATCTAGCAAAGAGAACTACAAGGAGCCAAAGTGGTACTGCCAACCTTTGTCTCTTCAGTTGTTTTCTTTCTCAAGTGGTCCCTCCAAATATCACTGCAGCTTTAAAAGACAATAGTTGGATTGAAGCTATGCAAGAAGAGCTTCCACAGTTCAAAAAGCAAAAGGTATGGTCTCTAGTTGATCTGCCTGAAGGTCAACATCCTATTGGAACAAGATGGCTATACAAAAACAAACTAGATGATAGAGTGATTATTGTAAGAAAAAAAGCAAGGTTGATTCCACAAGGATACACTCAAGAAGAAGGAATAGACTATGATGAAGTTTTTGCACCAGTTGCAAGAAGTGAGGCCATAAGAGTGTTTCTGGCTTATGCATCATATAAGAAGTTCACTGTGTATCAGATGGATGTAAAGTGTGCATTCTTATATGGGAAGATTGATGAGGAGGTTTATGTGTCACAACCCTTTGGTTTTGAAGATCCTCATTATCCCCATAGGGTATACAAACTAGATAAAGCCTTGTATGGTCTTCATCAAGCACCAAGAAAATAGTATGAAACACTATTATCTTTCTTGCTCAAGCATGGCTACAAAAGAGGAACTATTGACCTGACACTCTTTCTCAAACAAGAACATCAAGATCTCTTAGTAGTTCAAATATATGTTGATGACATTATATTTGGTTCAACTAATAAGAGATTGTGTGTAGACTTTGAAGAGCTGAAGAAATCTGAATTTCAGATGAGTTCAATGGGTGAATTAACCTTCTTTCTTGGCCTTCAAGTTCATCAAAAATCCAATGGGATCTTCATCAATCAAGAAAAATACATACATCAAATTCTAAAGAAATACAATCTTGCTGAAGTATCCTCATGCAAAACACCAGCATCAACAATTGATAAGATTATTCCTGATCCTTCTGGAAAATATATTGATAAAAAATTATATAGATCAATGATAGGTTCACTTATGTATTTAACTGCCAGTAGACTTGATATTATGTTTGTTGTGTGTGTATGTGCTAGGTACCAATCTGATCCCAAGGAGTCTTATCTCAATGCTGTAAAAAGAATTTTTAGATACCTCAAGGAAAACCAGGACTTGGTCTTTGGTATCCAAAGGATGGAGACTTTACACTCTACTTATACTCAAACAGTGACTATGGTGGATGTAACACTAACAGAAAATCAACAACCGATGGATGTCAATTCATTGGACCAAGGCTAGTGTCATGGCAGTGCAAGAAACAAACCAATGTTTCTGTATCCACAGCTGAGGCTGAGTACATAGCTGCTTCAGCTGGTTGCTCTCAAGTTCTTTGGTTGCAAAACCAATTGCTTGACTATGGTTACAACTTCCTTCTAACTTCAATTTATATAGACAATTATGCTACTATGTTTATAACTACTAATCCTGTGCAACATAGTAAAACAAAACATATTGAGATAAGATATCATTTTCTGAGAGATTGCTCAGAAAAGGGTTTGATTAAGTTAGTCAAAGTGGATACATGTAAGGCCTGTTCCCGGGCACCTCACAGTTGGTCAATCACAACAGTTTAAACACCACACATTATAATTATACAAACTTAAGCAGCGGAAATAATTTATCAAAAACCATTCATTTCATTTAAAGCACTGTTGTTAAGCAATATATCATCATTAACAGTTTACAAAAGAATTGTTTTACTGCATTAAAAAACAACAGCGACATAAAATACGAATGGATGTCAGTATTTCCCTGCCGAGTAGCTTCACCCTCGTGCCATCCTCAGCAATAATTACCTGCCAACTGAAAATATAGAAAAGTCAGTGTTGCTGAGTGAGTTCTAGTTTTAAAGTAATAAAATACTTTCTATATGTTGTATATGAAAATACTCTTTTCGGAAAAATACAACTCTGTACTATATATGCGAGCACGCATTAACTATATGAAGAGATATTGTTCGTTCTCTTTACTGTATGCCTTGTATATTCTGTAAACTTTTATTTTTATCTTTCACTATCTGTATGGACCAATGCGCAATACCCCAACTATATGCGCGATGGAAAACAGGTGATGGGCCGTCTATATCCCTCGAAAGGGTCAACTATATCCCTCGAAAGGGTCAATTGTATCCCTCGAAAGGGTGTTGTGTACTGTGTACAAGGCCAACCCAATCACCCAGGGTACGCTATAAGGGTCCTGCCAATCTCAATTGATTGGCCCTGTGTGCATAATAGGGTAGCTAACCCGCAGCACAGTTGAGCTAATGACAACACGGTCGTGTCCAACCTGTAAGCTTGCAAGACTTGTTAATATTTTATTAATATTCCTCTTCTTTTCTTTATTGCTCTTTCACTTTATTATTACTATATACTTTACGTTACGATAATAAACATACCACGTAAAGTCACATACTATAAGTAATAATAATAATAGCAATAACAATAATAAGGAACAATCATAAGTAATCATATCATGCATGAAACATCATCATTAATAAGCCCTTAGTCAACCTTGGTCAAAACCCTAAAGCACAGACTCCTAGAAAATTCTGTAAAAATTTCTAAGTGCTTAGGCGCATGGGAACTATTTGGGCGCATGAGCCCTGTTTGGGCGTTTCATCACTATGTAGGCGCATCAACCAACACAATCAATTTATCCCTTAGGCGCATGGGCACTATTTGTGCGTATGAACACTTAGGCGTATGGATCATCCGGACGCATGAACACTTAGGCGCATGAGCCACTTGGGCGCATGGGCACTATTGGGGCGCATGGGCACTATTGGGGCGCATGGGCACTATTGGGGCGCATGAGCCCTTCACTTAGTCATCCGACTAATATTTCTAGGTGCATGGACCACTATTCAAGTGCATGGGCTATACTTAAACATTTCTAAGGTAATCTTAGGCGCATGGGCTACTGTTTAGGCGCATGGATTACACTTAAATCTTTCTAAGGCATTTTCAAGCGTATGAACCTTCTGTGTAACTTGTTCCTAGTATGTTTTCATACCCAATCATCAACCCATCTGTTCTAAGCTTAATATGGCTATTCTAAACATGAACAACTATGAGCATTCAAGAATCAATAACCAATCATGCACATTACATACGGGTAAACATACAAAAGCTTTGAAAATCGTTTTAATACATTTTCAGCCCCAAAGATAGTTTAAAACATGTAAAACCCAGGGTCTAGAACTCACCTAGTGCAACTTGGGTGTTCTTCCTTTCTAACCCACTTGCAATGAGTTCAAACACCTAAAAACAACACCAACACACACACACCCGAGCACATAAGCACATAAACTTATAACCGGGATAAAACCCGTCATAAACACATAAAAACCACGAATTCTTACCTTGAATTTGTTCACTTCTTCTTCTTCTTCTTCTTCAAACCGAGATTTCTCTCTCTTTCTAAAAAAACGAACGAAGATGATGATGTGAATGAGGGTGGGCGGCCATGCCCACCTTTACACCAACTTTTTCAAAGTTTTGTCCTTTTTACACTTTTAATCCCTCTACTTGGATGTTATTGCTTTTTTCTTTCTTTTATTCTTCATCTATTATTCTTTCTTTTCTTTTTAAGAAATAGCTGGGTGTTACAATACAGCAAATCAGCTTGTTGATTTATTCACTAAAGCCTTTGACTCAGTCAGATTTAACTTTCTGGTTGAATCTCTAGGCATTATTAACTTAGATTAATCAAATTAAACAAAAAAAATATTGTGTGTAATGATACTTAAGCATGACATATGCATGGAAATGATAGTGCACTATAGCTTTGCTTATTCCTGAATTCATATATAACAATAAATCTCAGCAAGTTTCTTGATATGAGTAGATTCATCTTGAGCGGAAACTAAACTGAGTGCATGCCAAACATAATGCTAAAGTGATTGTTTGTGGGAAACTTCATTTTGAGAATACAAGGTGAGTCTATTTCGTGACCAAATCACTCATCTAAACACACTATGTACTAACACTTTATAATAGCTATCTTTGCAAATCATACTCCCTCTGTTTTGTGTAAACAAAGGCCTGGGTGTATGATCACCATACTAAAATTCAGTTACAAACAGTGAACAGGTCATGATCGTCATCATCCCTCTGTTTTGTGTAAACAAAGACCTGGGTTAAAGGCACCTCTGTTTTACGTGAGTAAAGACCTGGTGACTTGATAATGATCATATCTAAGCTCTCAAAAGAATCCTACGTGATCAATTGTATATTATCTTGAGCTTTTACATCATTGCATTAATGACATGTCAAATGCATCTCAAGATAGATCTTATAACTTCAAGTACATAGTTCTTAAGTGTGAAAAAGTAATGATTTGACTTGCAAAGGGAGGACAAAATCTTTGTAAATTGAATGTGAAGCCTATAACGGTTATTTCTAAATCAACATGAAAACATGATAATCAGCATGCCTAGTTGATACATGAGCTCTTGTATGGATTTAAGGACAATATACTTATAATCAGAACTTTGTTGAGGTATCAATTCAACAAAATAATTCATCAGGAAGAGGCTTAGTATTATAGTATGATCCCATCATATGTGTATATATGTCTGATCATCATCATACAATTAAAAATCATGTTATTCCTCTTAAATAAATTTATGATAAATGCTTAATTTCACTATTAATCACAAATTTAGGGGGAGTAGAATACATGAAGTTAAGTTTTTCAATCAACAGCATTGTCTATCTTATTATCAATTTGAAGGAATTAGAATCTGAGCATCATCTTAGCTTCTGGATACATGAAAATTTTATTAAAATCATTTTAAGCTTTCTTGTGCTAAATTGTCATGTATACAAAGTCTACAAGGTCCTAAAGCAATAAATGGTTCTAACCAATGGACTTGGACCATACAAACAACAATATTTTCCTGCATTGTGCTATCTTAAGCATTAATAGAAGCTACAGTGCTATCTCAAGCATCAGCAGAGGCTACAGTGCCATCTTAAGCATCAGCAGAAGCTACAGTGCTATATTAAGTATCAGCAGAAGCTACAATGCGGAAAACTTAAATGTTTATCCGTAGATTGGTAAACTACGGATGAACAAAGATCAACAAATGTAATTTAATTTTACAGTTTGGTAATCTGTGAAATGTAGGTTACACTTCATCAGCAGATGTTGTTGTTCGTAGATGTTCTACGGAAGAATACGTTGTGGGTCCTATTAATTAATGAGATAAAACTAATGTGTTTGAGAGTATAAATGATGCAGTCTGACTTCTCAAATTCATTATTTGTTTTTTCAGCTCACTTTTCAGACCTAGAAAAACCCATTCTCAACAAACTTTTCCCTCCTCCATAGCATTTAAAATTTTACCATATCAAAACATTAAACAAACATATATATGTGTCCCTAAACTGCTGTTATTAAGGTAAATCATGTTGTAATGTTCAAGAATGAACTGCTTGATTCGTGTTTTATCTCTCATCTGTTCGTATTCTCATGTGAATAATGTGATTCTAACGAAATTTTTTTTCTTATGGACAGATGGATAAACAATTTGCGAGAGAACACAATTTCTGTGCCTTCCTAAACCCTGATGATTCTGTTTCAGAAGGGTGTCAAGAAATTATCAGATACCTAAGAAGATCGACATTGTTTTATGCCTAATCAGCAGAGCCTGTGATTCATCACTCACATATCACTGATTTCTGGAACTCTGCACGCATAGACGAAGATGGTGAAGTTATTATGGCTATTGTGAAGAATCGACAACTGAGAATCGATGAACAGATAATAAGAAGGGTGGTTCTTGAGTTGGGAGATGTCAAAGCTGGTCATCCTGATGTGTTCGAAGATGAATACATAGAGAAAGTATTTCTTCTGATGGGATATTATGGTGATTTCGACAAAGGAGAAATCAAGAAAGGAAGACTTTGCAAGCCGTACAGATTTCTTTGTCACACTTACCTTAAGTGCATGTCAAATAGAAAATCTGGTCTTGACAGATTCTCAAGGCACATTTCCTCTGGGATTATTGGTGTTTTTTAGGGAAGAACCTACATTATTCAAAGTATATCTTCAACTGCTTAAGTGATCACATCAAAATGCAGAAGGCTGATAAGATGTACATGTTTCCAAGGTTCCTGCAACTGATCATTAATGCTGATCTGCCTGGAACTACAATGGATGGTGGTGTTTTTGTTCAAGTACACCTTGGCAGATCAATACTGAACAAAATTTCTGGAAAATATGAAGGAGATGACATGGACATGTTTGCTCATGTGATTGATGCTACTGCTGATATTCCTCAAGAGCTTGTGTGGGATGTTCAACAAAGGACTCTCCAGCCAATTCGGTATAAGACACTTATTCACCTGTTATATCACCCATACATCATCAACCTCAATCATCCCTACCAAATTCACCAGCAAGCCAAAACACTGAACCAAACTCTCCCTTTCACCTTCGATCCCAAAATAGACAAAACACATAGCCAATCTCTCCCATCCATTATCAATCACCAAATCAACAACAAACATCCCAACCACTATCACCAAACAGCCAAAACACATAGTCAATCTCTCCAATCCACCCTCCATCACCAAATCAGCTTCAAATGCAACTTTATCAACAACCTCCAAATCCAGAAAATTCAGCCACTGAGAGCATTTACACTGGGGAGACAGAGTTAGCCTCTCAAGCAAGTACAGTCAAACTATCATCATCCAACACTGAATCCTCTGTACTCTCAAATAAGAATATATCAGTTTCTCCAGTCACTGATCATCATCAACAACAACAATCACATCAAGAACCGAAAGTTCAAGCTATTGAAATCAGTTCAAGCTCAGCAGGTGAAGCCCAGAAAGAAGTAAAAGATGATGAGATTGCTTCTCAACATCAGGAAGGAGAAGAAGAAGCAAAACCATGTTGATGTGATAGCATACAATGAAGAGGATCTAAGTGATGTTGATATCCCTGTGAGCAAGAGTTATCTGGTTGCTGAGTACAACAAGCTGGTGCTGAAATCAAGTAAAAGAAAGCAAAGAATACAGGAGTTGAAGGGAGTGATCAGAGAAAAGGATGAAGAGCTGATGAAATAAGAAGCTAGAATAAAAATGCTGAGAGAAGATGCTCAATGCAACAATGAAGTCATTGATGCTCTACTTGATAAGGAGTCTGAGCTTAAAGAGTCAGCAGAAGCTGAAAAGGAAGAAAAAGAAAGGGTGATGATGAAGCTTGAACAAGCAAATAACTCTATTTCTGCTCAATCAAATGTGATAAAAGGAAAAGAAGAAGAGATTGAGCAGCTCAAAATGAAGATCTATGCATTAGAGTCAAATGCTGATGTTTCAACTGTTCAAACAAAACAATCTGCTAAGGCATCAAAAGTGCTAATTCAATACTCAAGGAAGAGAAAATATCTTGGTGCTGTAGAGAAGAAGATGACAACTGATTAAAGTTCTTCCAAGAAACAAAAGCTCACATCTCCTGAACACACACCTTCAGTAGATTTATCTATTGTGAAGTCTATCTCTCACCAGGATGATGACAGTGATGAAGAGTGGAAAGAGCTGATCAAGGAAGACTCTTCAACAGATCAGAAAGTCTTAAAGGATAATGATCTTCTGTCTACAAAAGACATATTAGAAGAGAGACCTGAATCAACCATGTTCATGACACTCATAAACCATGGTTTCCCTTATGACATGGTTGAGAGGCTAAACATGACTGAGATGAAGAATCTGTTGAAAGAATTTGAGCTTGCATGCTTTATGATTCCAAATTGTGACTATGAAGCTTTCAGCACCTTTCAATCCATCCAGAAGATAAAGAAGGAGTTGGGACATTGTGACACAGCTAAGCTGAGTAAATACAACATGACTTGCTGGTTACAAGGCCATAACTACAAACCACATGAGCTTAAGGGAAGGTCAGTAGGAGAACTTAGAAGGATGATGGAGCATGTGATGAAAGTTGAGCTGGATACTGGAGTAAAATTCAGAACTGAAGCTCCACATCCATCTTATGAGCAACAAAGCAAACTTCCTGCTGAACCTATAACAGTTGAACCTAAAGATCAGCACAAAGGGAAGGACAAATTGATCAGAGAGCCAAGAGAAGTAATACTGGCAAAGTATGGCCACTTGGAACTACAGTAAGGGAGATAACTGAACAGAAATCCACTTTGATACAACTAATAGACCACCTCACAACTCCTAGTTTTATGGAAGAGAACAGGATCATGGCTTGGAAATATGATCCAGACTGGGATTGTGCTATTATTAAGAGAACATCTGGAAGAGTTGAATACTTCCATGATGTATTTTCAGTGGTGAGTATGCCAGAGAATGACATCAAAGATCTTCAAAGCCTAATCATCTGCAATCATCCAATTCAACCTAGAGGAAGAAACTTCTTAACTCTAGTGGGAAAGCTCAAGACTAAATTTAAAGATGATGTCCTCAGAGAAGCTAAAAGAGAAGATGCAGAGCATCAAAAGAGAATCAAAGGGCTTAAAAGATACAAGTCCAATGCCTCAGAATCTGTAGATGATGAATTCTTGAAGAGGGTTGGCTACAAAAGCAGAACTACAACAGCAATCAAATGCATTGAAAGGACTCCATTCACATACCCTATAACTGAATGGGGTTATGTTGAGAAACAAAGGAGTTGGTCCTGCTAAGAAATGCTGAAAACAAGAAAGCTGACCGGATCAGGATCTTTGATCCTGTGGAAATCAAATTACTTCATCCCAGCTACACCTCGTACCTTAATGACAAATTATTTCCCAAGTTGGCTGATGAAAAAGCACAAAATGATTTGTTCCTGCATGTCCATGTGATACAAGTAATTGAAAAATTACATGCTAAAGCCTACAAAAGAAGAAGATTCAATGCTGGACTGCTGAAGGGAACAACTTTTGATGAATTCACAAAACTCAAAATTTCAGAGCAAGATGAGCTAGAAGTGGTGAATAACAACAATGTGTTAGACACACTCACTATGGAGGAAGATGTTCCGGGGATAAGCTTTGAGACTCTGAATAAGTTCAGCAAGATGAAGATCAACTACAAGTATGATGATCAGAAGACTGCTATGTCTTACTTCTACAACAAGATCATTGCCAGAGTCAAGGAGCTTTCTGTTTTGAAGGATTGATTACAAGGATCTAAGCCTAAGGGGGAGTATTGTTAGATCTAGGACTTATAGGTCTAGATCAATTTGTATAGGCTTAGAACTTTAATCAATTCTTGTAATGAATATTTGTAATTGTCATTTATTATGCATGCATTAATTATATATGCTAACCCATATATGTGTGTTATGGATAATTGCAGGTACAAACATTAGTCTTGGTAAATTTAAGAAATTGACTAAGTGTAAGAAACATCTACGGATGAGCATTTTGTTCTTCCGTAGATATGCTTCTTACAAGTAACATTACATCCAAAAATCCTCTGCGGATGAACAACCAGAACTGAAGAACAAGTTTGCTTCGGAAGTGGAAGTTTTCTACGGAAGAACAAGATTTCTACGGAAGAACAAGACTCCTACGGAAGAACAAGATTCCTACGGAAGAACAAGACTTCTACGGAAGAACAAGACTTCTACGGAAGAATAAATTCCTATGGAAGACACTATTCCTGCGGAGTCCAAACACTTGTATAATGCTAGTGTTACAAGTCAACAAGTCAACAAGGCAGTTATGTGATCCCAAGAAATCCGATGATTCCTTAACTGACACAAATCAAATCCCAAGAGATCCGGTGTTTCCTATAACAGAAACATCATTGTCTATATATATGGATCCTAGGTTTCGATTCAAACACGGTTGTTTTAGACGATTGATTGAACAGCAACAACAATAGCAATACGACAATCACCGTCTCTCAACCAAACCCTAGCAGCCGTCACATCATAACAAACTTTGATATCATTAATTCATTATTTGTAATCATTAACATATTTTAATGAAATACATATTATTCATTAATTGTATTTTTGTTAGTGTGTTCTTGAATATTTATTGATTATAAAAGTTATTACAAACAATTAAATCAAATTAACGTTGATTCCGCAAACGTTGACTTCCTATCAACCGACACTGATAATTCCTGTTTGCGATCCTTGGATTCACACTTTCCGAATGTCTTCCCCTCAAAACCGCACTTAGCCTGAAAACCTATTATAATGATGCTCTCATTCTAAATTTAATCTTTAATCTTAAACAAAAACGATCAATGTTACACTAATGAAACCTTGAAGCCTTAATGACATAAGTAAACAAAAATCGAGCATCTAGAAACCCCGTTAAAGTTATATTTCTTGAGAAGCTCTTATAAACTCCATATTCCATCCAAAAGCATCTTAAACTTATTTCTCATGTTCGTTAAGCCGAGTTTCGTATCAATCTAAAACTTGTTGATGTATTCGTGACAAAACCTTTCTAATCATCTTGAACCGTTTAAAATACAAAAGTTATCAGCTAAAATTCTAACCTAATGATCTTGTACCCTTTGCCAAGAAACACATGGAATCATGAACTATGAAACTTGACAAACTTAAGCATAACAAAGCATCATAGCTAAAATTGTTGTATATAAACGCCTCTAAGAGTTCACTTGCAAACGTGAAATAAAATCCAAGTCTCCTCATCTCCTTGAAATTAATCCCCCATGATTGAATTTCTGGACGAAATTTCTTAAAGTAGGGGAAACTGTAACACCTACTATTTTTTGAAAAAATGGACCCGAACTCGTTTCGTTGGTTATATATATCAAGCACATTAATCAAATAACAACATTCATTTTGGAAATTTAAAAAAAACATAAATGTATTAATTTATGATTTAATTCATATCTATTAATTTTATTTTTACCATATAATTAATTTATAAGTTTATGAGATTTTATATTATTTTTGAGTTTTAAATAATTTGGATTATAAAGTTAGTAGTAAATAAATAAACAAATTATAAAATTACAAACTTTATAAAGTTATAAAGTCTTACAAATAAATAATTTGATTAGACACATAAGTTTAGGATCTAAATTGTACTTTCTAAAACTTAATATAGAAGTTTTAACATAAAATAATAACCTATTGAAATTATAGGGTCCAAATGTGTAATTTCTACCAAAAACCCCAAATCACCCAAAACCCACCGTCGCCTCTTCCCCCATCACCGGCCAAACTCCGGCCACCAACTCCAGAGAGCACCACACATCCAAAACGCTTGATTTAAATGAAAATAAACCAAACCGTAATTATCTTCCATCGGTTTCAAACTTAACCCCTGCTTAATTGTGATTAATTAATCGTTAACATACAAACTCGGAACTGAACCTGCATTCATTGCATCAGACTCGTAATCGAACAAATCAAGTCCTTATGTCTGAGGGGAAACCCCCTGCCTGATACTTCTTAACTTTTCAAACTCTCAATTCCATCTGTAACACACGATCTCATGAGTTCGATCATCATCTTCTTCATTAACCTGTAACTATACGGTTCAACCTCTTCTGGACTTTTTCAAGTTCAATTCATTGAGGGTTCTATTTCGAGATGATGACCTGAAGCATCACACGAGAGCAATTTTATTATCAACAACATCTATATCTTGAATCAAGATCAACGTAGTCGCGACTGTTCCTTCTATCATCTCATCAAATCCGAACACAACCACGTAAGATTCACACATCTAGATACTCGGTTTCACTTAGGGATCAAAATCCTGAAGTTGATTTCGTTAACTACTCCGAATTCAAGTTCAATTTGATCCAAATCGATTCTAGGGTTCTTATGAAATTGGGAGATTTTGTAATTAATGTTTTTAAACTTTAAAATTGAGTTTTTAACAGACATGGGGCTTATAGCCACTGGTAACATACATGGATAACACACATAGGGTCCCGGGTTCGAACCCGGGCACCCACATGTTATTTTTAATTATTAGTTTTTAAATTTTTTAAATTCCATAAACTCTTAATATATTACTTCATCAAAATAAAATTATTATTATTAATTTAATTTATTCCAGAAGTTATTATTTAATTTCTGAAATTTTTAAACAAATAATATTTTAATTTTGTAGTTTTAAATTTATAAAAACTATGACTAGAGTTACTTAAAAATTTGTATTTTGTTAGTTTATAATGATTGTCTTTAAATCAAATAAGTTATGTTATAACTTTTTTGAATATTGATTATTAATTCATTGTTTTGATTGAATCATTAATTAATTAATTATTAAACTAATTTAATAGGTTTAAAAAAACTTATGATTTTAAATTTAATTACTTTAAATAATAACAAAGATTATAAAAAGTATTATTAATTATTTTATGTAATTTAAATGTTATAAACCCATCATGGTTTAAATGTAGGTTATTTTGAAACATTATAAATCTATATATTAAATAAATAACTATTTACATAGTCATTTAAATAATTAGTTATTATCCAATATTTAACAATGTTACATCATATTAGTTAATAAATTATTTCTTATTTTTATTCAGACTCTTGAAACTAATAAAACAGTATAATTTTCTATTATTCTTCATTCTTAGTTTAAGGTTTTGAATATTGTAATACTTTTATAAAAATTATTTAAACGTTTTAAAAACTTTATAAAATGAGTAAAATAATTTTAAGTTATTTTACAAGTCATTAAAATGAGTATTCAATACCTCTATCAAATTTTAAATAATTAATTTTTAAGTTAATTATTTCTTTTCACATGTTATACGTAATCTTTATGAAGTCAATAAATAAGACTATTGAAACATTCATTTCTCAAACTTAATTGATTTATTCTATCTTCATTGAACAAAACCAATTGAATTATTTGACTTAATTATTAAAACCCCAATATCCAATTGAAACCTTAATTCGTATTTAGTCGTTAATCTTATCTTTGTTCTAATCCTAAGACACTAAATCTTAGGTTGAATCGTGAAGAAAACAATGGGATATTTTTATCTTCGTATTGTTATCTTTAGTGCACTTTAGCACGTGAGCTTTTCATGTGAGTATTTCTATACCTTTTTTTCATATTTTCACACTTTGGGGTGAAACATATTACCTTATAATCGTTGCACTTGTAAAACAATTGATTCTTGTAAACTTATGGCAATTCACTTGTATGTTGTGGTTAGTTGATCTTTGTAGCTACTATGTAATGTCGATTATATGTATAATCATTAACTATTGCTAGCCTGGCGACGTCATAGATCTATGGGCCTAACAAGCCTGCTGGGTTGATCCAAGTACACTTAGCTAATCGTATATACTTGTAAACGTTTGAGACTTGTAAAACTGTCAAGGTTTGATTGTGAATTCTATCTTACATCCCTAGTTACTTTGTTCACTAATTTCATAACATAAGTTGCCATCTTTTATATACTTATATATTTGAAAACTATGGAAATCTCACCAACATTATGTTGACCCTTTTTTTAATATTTTTCAGGTTTAATACTTGAGGTTTCTCTTCGTGCTCATATAAGACTTGAACCTAGTTTAACTAAATATGTTATTTCTTTGTTTGAAGCTTTTGTATTATGTAACACCGGATATTTATTATTTTGAAGCCGGTGAAGAAAGAAAAGAAAATAAAGTTCAAAGTCGAGGGACCAAACTCGCCAACGAAGAAAAGTTGGGAAATGTGGTGATATTAGTAGGGAGAGGGCAGCCCACTCTCCCCACACACCCCACATTTTAGATTTCATAGAGAGAAGAAGAGAGAAAGGAGAAAAAGTTGGTTCGAGTTAGTTCGGGTCGCCAAAATCATCGTGTAGCAAGCCAAATCGAAGCTCTTGTCGTTGTGCTCATTTGTGTGAGTTCTAGAACCCCACTTTTACTTGTTTTCTAACGATTTTAGGGCTGGAAAACATCTGAAATCAGGTTTTTGGGTATGTGTATGTTGACCCGTTTGTGTATGTGTATGTGTATGTATGATGCGTTTGTGGCTTGATTGTGAGCTTGTGTGTGCTTGAGTGGTGTCGTGGTATGCATCCCTAAGGTTTAGGATGGTCGATTTGGGCTTAAAATGGGTTTAGAGGAGTTTGGAGGCCGAAAACCCTCGGCTGCAGTCAGGATGAACTGCATTCTGCATCAGTTAGGGCTAGGCGACCGACTGGAGGCCGAATGGAGGCCATAAGGCCGATTAGGGTGAGATTGGGGTCCATTCGCATGATTGAATGTCCATTCGCACGATTGAAGGTCCAGTCACATGGGGGTCATGCGACTGAAGGTCCAGTCGCATAAGTGCTCATCCGCATTAATCCAATTCGCATGAGGTCCGTCCGCATTGTTCATTCGCACGACTGGATGTTCATTCCCATAGGTGTTCATCCGTATTAGTTAATTCGCATTATGTTCAGTCGCATGGAGGCCATGTGACTGAAGGGTGTCCATACGCCCGAGTAGGGCTGTCACACCCGAGGAAAGTGTAGTTTGACTTCTGACTTTCGGGGAAAAGTGCAGGTGTAAGTTTTGACGTAAAGGTTCCTGTAAGAGCATGTAAGATGACGATTGGGGCCTTAGAGAGCATGTTGGGCATGACGATGATGATGTTGCATGTTAGGGCCTGTTATGTATGCATGATGTTGCCCTGTATGATGATGATAAACGTGTATGATATGTTCCTTAATATGATGTATGTTATCTTTCTTGTGGCCTTATGTGTCATGTTAATGAATGAATGAAGTATTATGTAACGTAAAGTGAAAGATAATGAAAGGGGAACATAAAGTAAGAATGCATGCATTATTGAATGATGCACGAACGAAGGAAAGGCTTGCAAGCACATATATGAGGTGAGCAACTCGATGGTTGCAAGAGACTCGGATAGCGTGCCATCGATGAGAATGGCAATGAGGTGAGCAACCCTGTTGTTGCAACAGACTCGGACGGTATGCAATCCTTGAGATTGCTATGAGGTGAGCACCCCTACGGTTGAAACAGACTCGGACAACGCGTTATTGTGTAGTTGCCATAAGGTGAGCCACCCTATGGTTGCAAGAGACTCGGATAGCATGCTATTGTTGAGATTGGCAAGTGGGGTGAGCAACTCTATGGTTGCAACAGACTCGAATGGCGCGAAGTCGTTGGATTGTTAATGAGATGAGCAACTCTATGGTTGCAACAGACTCGAATGGCGCGAAGTCGTTGGGATTGTTAATGAGGTGAGAAACTCTATGGTTGCAACAGACTCGAATGGCGTGAATTCGTTGGGATTGTTAATGAGGTGAGCAACTCTATGGTTGAAACAGACTCAAATAGCGCGAAGTCGTTGGGATTGTTAATGAGGTGAGCGACCCTGTTGTCGCAACAGACTCGAAGGAACGAAAGTATAAATGAATGAAAGATTTTGTATGAAAGAACGAAGTATGAATGAACGTGTATGAATTATCGGAATAATGTACAGAATAGGATCTTGGTCATTCGACCTCAGTAATCGTGGTTGAGTGCCACGAAGAGGGTAAAGTCTGACCGGATCTAGATAGAGAAGTGAACGATAATGTAACATATTGAATGAGCAAAGTTAATGAACGGAATGATGAAGATAATACTGATATTATCTGTATGTACGTATGATGTATGATCGCGAACGAATATAAAGTAAAGTACGTTTTATTTATAAAACTAGAACTCACTCAGCAACGCTGACTTTGATGTGTTTCCAGTTGGCAAGTAATGATTGCTGAGGATGGCACGGGCGACTACTCAGCTCTTTTGGGATGACATTCCTTTGATTAATGTTTTTGCATTGTAATGCGAACAAGCTATTTTGTAATGAATGTTGTATTAATTTTCAAAAGCATTTACATAGAAATGAAAGATTGTTTAGTTTTCCGCTGTGATTTTATGAAACACAAATGTAATTATAGGTTTTATGTGCAATGAGAACCCAACTGTAAGCGTCCCAGGAACGGGGCCTTACATATTATATGGACTTATTTGTCTTGTAATGTTCAATGATTAATGATATTTAATATTATTTCTACTTAAATAGTTCTATGTGCTATAAACAATCGTTTCACATTCGTCCGCCCCGACGATTCCGCCGTCGGTCGGGGTGTGACAGAGTTAAAGGTGATGTCCTAAATGATAAGAAGAATAGCATAAGGTCGGAATTCATTACAAGAAGTTAGGACTCTTACGAATGCTAATAAATGAAAGGTAGATTGAAGAACGATTATTATACTAATTTTAGATTCTGGACAAAATGTTTGGTATGTCTTTAAACAAGTTTTTAATATAGAAAATGGTTTCATAAAATTATAAAAACTTATAGTTGACTAGTTCAAAGTATCCTGAACAACTTTTGTTCAGAAACATTTTTATGAAAAGATCCGTAAATAGGTCAAAACAGCAGCACAAGACAGAAGGTGCTGAAATGCGCACTTATCTTGTGAAGGCTATTGTTGAGTTTTCCGATTGATTTTGAAGACGTATAAACTATCTTTAAAAATGTAATTCAATGAGCTTGATATTGGAGTTTGATTTTACTCAAATTTAGTTTGTTATGATCAAGTTATGGTTGGTTGAAGTCAGATTATATTCTGCCAAAATTATAGTAAGGCACTTATGTGCACTTTTAAAATTGTTAAAGCATGAAACGGGTTAGAACAAATTTATTATATTGATATATGAATATTATTATACTTCATTTGAATTATATAAAAAAATTTCAAGACTTCGGTATAGCCATCACTTATGGAAATAATCTTGTGGAATAACCGAATGCGGCAGCATAACCGTCCATATGCAAACGACATTCTTTGTGTATGTTAGCTTGATTTAGGAATGTTAGTGATTGTTATAAGGTTAGTGAATAGTATAAGGATAATGATCAAATGATAATAATTAAAATTAAAAGAGATTTAGTAGAAGAAAGAATAAATGTAAGAACATAAAGTTATGAGATTAATTGGATGTTAGGAAGATTAAACAATATATAAATACATAATATAAAAGTAATATAAGGTTACCTTAATATTTGAAATTTCTTGAAATTACTTGTAAAAGAAAATTCTTGAAATTGATTATAACCAACGGATGATAAAAGGTTTGTGTGAGGGATTTTTAGAGAATGAGCAATAAAAATGTGAGTTTAGAAGGAGGTTATAAATGGTGTTAACAGTGAGTTATAAGTCTTTTAAAAGGAGGCTATGATTTTAAAATAAATATAAGATTAAATAAAATAAATAGATAAAAGAGTAATTACAATTTAAACTTTTAATTTATTAAAACCTTAATTTTAATTTAATCAACTTATTTTCTTATAAAATCTTTATAACTTTTATAAAATTTTACTAATAAAACTTTATAAGTTTATTAAAATTTATTTTATAACTTTATAAGTTTTAATAAGTCTTTTCCATTTAGTTATTTATTGTAAAATGATTTATAAGCTTTATAATTTTATGAAAAAGAATTATTTATAAATAAATGAATTATTATAGTTGTTTAAATAATAAATTAAACAAATCAAATCACAATATTGTTTAAACTATACGTCTAGTCCATATAATTCATTAATGTAAAAAAATAAGTTAAATAAAGAAATTTATATCGTATGAAAGTTCAATTTTAGTTCAGGTTCGGGTTAATAACTTGAAAATGGCGGGTGTTACATTCTCAGTCGTTCCCTGGCTTCTCCTCAATACGTGGATTTGTGAAGGTGTGCAATAACCTGTATTGCCCCTCCGCATTTCTATCTCTCTAATATTATTTTAGGGTTCAACTCTGGTTTGTTACGTTGTTTTGGCTGTTAATAGGAGTGTTGTGTTGCCTGTTGCGTTGGTTTATCAACATATAAAATAATTGAGTCTCAAATTTTGCATTTATTACTTTACACCAATGTGTGTTCTGCTACATACTTGTAACTAAACTTCAAATACTTGGTATTAGGTTGCAGTTATGATAATAAAAACGTAATATTTATGTGAGTTGGTTTGAGCTTCAGTTCACCCCGTCCTTCACAAACAAACACTAGTAATCTATAATAAATGATAATGATGATATAGTACAAACAAATACAAAGAACTATAAACATGGTAAAAGAAATGAGGAAGAGAGGTTAGTGCGGTCACAAACTACAAAAGGTGTTGTTTGGTGGTCTTCATTATGACGAACTTCAATATTTTGGCTCTCAAGTGCCATGTTAATATTATAAACTAGTGTTTTAACCCGGACATGCGTTGCACGTCTTAAAAACAGGTTAAACCGAGGCTCAGACTTCTGTTTCCATCATCATAGCCACAACCTAACAATTTTAGCCGGAGCCAAAGTAATTATTAAACTGATACCCGGTTGTCGTTGCACATCAAACATGGATGCCAAGCCAAGGCAACTAGCATCGGTTTTCATATAAATTCATAGTTGAACTAAAAGCAATGGTTTTAGACGAAGACTTGTTTATCATCATCGACATCAACGAACAACAACCTCACAACATAGTAAGATCACCAACCGATAATAGTTTCTAGTACATGTATAGCAACAATTGAATCAATACCCCATTGCAACTGTATAACAAAAATGGATGCCAAGCCAAAGAAACTGACACCAGTTTTCATATAAAATCATAGGTGGACCAGAAGCAATGGTCTTGGATGAAGATGTGTCCATCATCATCAACATCAACGAACAACAGTCTCAGGTAAGCATACGCTTAGCATCATTGACGTCAACAAATGACCAAAAAGACACCCAGCATCACTGATTTTTAACAAAAGATTAAACAATCATCAACATTAATTATCTAAAGTAAGATATCATCTCGAAGGGATAAAGACAGCCGACAACCACAAAGGGGATGATAAAGGCCAACAGACCCACTGCCACCGTGAAAAAACATGTCAGATCTAAGATCGGGGCTACCTTAGGCAAAGATGCGAGGCCGACATGCAAGTGACAGAAGCGGCATCACCACCATAAGCATCGACGACATGCATGCGACCGCACCAACATCACCACCAAGAGCATCGCCGCCGACCACTAACAACCAATCAGAACCACATCGGTACCAACCCATAAAACCCTAATTTTTTTGCTAAATGTTGTTGGATCTTATGAGGTTAATGCAACCAACAACATTTAGAGTATTTTGAAGTACTATTGAAGAGGTCTTCCAAAGACAAAGTTACTCTTCCGAAGACAAGTCAAAGATCTTCCAAAGCCTGAGTATGAAGAATTTTCGAAGGTAGAACTCAGTCTTCCAAGACCAAGTAGTTCTCCTTTCGAAGTATAAACACTTAAAAGATACAAGGCAAAGTCTTCCAAAGAATAAAGTCATGAATACTTGCGAAAGACACGAAAAAAGTTGATTTTTTGGAGTATAAATGACCTCAGAAGAACTTATTCTTTCCAAGCCATTTAGCTTCGGAAAAACCAACTATGAACTAGTGGACATAAGTATGGTCGGTCTGACATCCACTGCAATCTCTTATATACTACATAACGCTTTCCCACGCCCTATGTAGTTGACCATACTTTAATGCACTATTCATCCTTTATCAATTAGTATATTTATCATCTTTAGTTGGTGATAAAAGGTAAGTCATGGACCTGTCATGAATACCAAATCTAGGATAGTATTTTATCTTAGATATTTTACTTCTAGCAATGTAATATTTGTCTAGTTGTAAATTACAGCTAGTTATACAAGTATAACCGGCTGTAGATATTAGTATACATAGTATTTTATTGTAACTTATCATGTTATGCTTGTTAGATCTTGTAACATTGAGTTGAGAAGTAATATATACAAATATCTTGAAAAACTATTCTTAAGTTCATTAACTTATTATATTATTTGTCAACTTAGTTAGAGTTTTTCCTTCATCAACCGAGTGAGATTAAGTGATTTTGAGAGATAAGCATGTGTTGTGAATCTAAAACCGATCCTACAAAAGTGTAGATATATGCAAGATGGCCAATCTAGGGTTTTGTTGGGGAAGAACAAATGCAAATAGATGACGTGAACTATTGTCGCCTCAACCTATAGCAGTCGCGACACTGCCATCGCTACCCTTATAAAACAGAAACCTCCACCGGAGGCGCCGCTACCACTGATGTATGTAGTTTCCTCAGCCCCTATCGTAACCTACTCTACTTTAAAAGGGGGGTTGGAAACCCAACATTGTTGGCCGATAGTGGAGGTGTGGGCGGAAGACGGTGGCTATGCAGATGGAAAACGATGACGGTTTGAAAAAATGAAAAGCACTTCTCTCTCTACAAAAGAACTAATGTGGAAATATAGAGGTTTCTCCCCCTTTAAACTCATATGGGGACAAAATACAGAACTCTACAAACAATAATTTTTCATATATAAGGGTAATAAGCCTTGTGGTATATTGATCTTGATAATTAGGAGTTTAGTTATCACTATTTCAATATTTATAGTTAACATAAAAATTCAGTTTCACTTCAAGATAACAAAATTAATCAGTAAAGTCATTTATTTATTTATGTATTTATCTAAATTTCAAACCTAAATAACTTAGAAAATGCATTATTATTTATTTAAATATACATTTAACTCATTAATTACAACAGGAGCGTACTTACCTTATGACCTAAAAAAATCACAATCCCCACCACCAACCCATACAATTATGCAATCTCCCCATTTAAATGGAACTAAAAGCACAATCTAACAAACCGTATTTGCTCGCTATTTGGAGTTTGTAACCGAGTATATTTTTAGAATTTATACTCTCAAATAATCAAATTGTTAGTAAGAAGAAAAAAATATTATATCGAGATTAATTTATTTTACTATTACAAAAAAGTTGTATATAGATTTTAAGATATGAGATATTAAATGTTATATTTACAAGCTGGTATTGAACATCATCGACTTTAAATGGTTAACTGTTTTGATTAGTATAATTTATTGAAACATATTACATATCATCATTTGATTATAATTGTGTTAATAAGGTTCTTGATACATATATTTATGCAAATACAATAATTTAGGGACTGTTTTAACGATGTTGTTTTCAGCAATGAACGGGATCCGACCCGAATTGGACCGAAAAATATATTATATCGTGATAGAACGAATCTTAAAAGATTTCTGCCCCTTAAAATAAAATTAGGTCCGCCACTGATGTATATTTTCTACATTTACGTTTATTATACTAATACATATTTTCAATGGTCGGTGGCACATATCACTGACCAAAATCCGCCCCTCAAGTTTCTTTATTGATACTTTTTACTCTTAAATATTTTCTAAAACTTTAAAAAATATCATTTTGACCACCTCAAGTTTTCTAAAGTTTCGGGTTTACCCCCCTTGTACAATATTAATTCGAGTCCATGTATGTTAGGACGTAATTAGAAATGACTCGGCTTAATTATGAAATGTTTGCGTGCCCGACTTTATGTACGTTTTAGAACTGTCTACTCTTAGAAATGCATACGTTTTGATGTAAATTTTGTTCAGATATTAGTTGAGTCAAATATAAACATTTCGACATAAGTTTTGTTTGGAAACACATCAGATCAAATATAATAAATTTTCGTTTACTCTATGTTTCGTCGTAACTATAATTCGGACATGAGTCAAATATAAATATTTCAACATATATTTTATTTGAAAAAAAGTTAGGTCAAATATAATATGTTTTTATTAAATTTAAGTCACTCTACGTATTGATATAAATTTAGTTCAAAAATAAATCAGGATAATTGTAATCTATACATTATCATGCTGCGTGCGATGTTACGACAACACACGGCAGGGGAAAACTAGTTTATCATAAACATCAACACATATATAAATTCATAATTATTCACTAATCTACACGTATATAATAACTTGTTTCCCAGAAGAAAAGAAGTGAAAATGTAGGAAAATAATTAATTAAAGACATTAACAATTGAATCTTTTACAGTATAACTATCCATATATCATTTAATCTGTCTTATGGGTTGTTTGATAGCATCCGAATCATGGTTTTAATGTTTCAGATGTCTGAATTATTCAACATTTAATAGTTCAGACTGTCGTTTCACAAGTAAATGTCTGAATGGTTCAGACAGTTACTTTTGAGTGGCTAAGTATTACTAATGCTGAACGATTAGCATGTTTAATGCTGAATGAACTTTTTATCTGAATTGGTCATACGTTTGTCTTTGAATAGTTAAGTGATATACTATCTTTTAACGGTTCAGACATCTTAATGGTTCAACACTTAATGATTTAAACATTTTATTGGTTCAACACTTAATAATTTAGAAATCGTAAAACAACCCCTCTATAAATGATGTATTAAATTCACTCCTATGGTTTTTCTTATTGTTTATGGTTTTGTAATGGGATGAAAATCTAAGATGACGTATGATAACTGCGTCGGTATAGAAAGGTGACGAGTTTGAGATTCCGTTAGTTAATAACGTTAAAAAAGTAGATCATTCGTTATCATGAAAGTAAGATTTTGAATGGTCAAAATGTCAAATGACACGTATAAGAAGCTATAAATGACAATTGGTGTGGCAAATAAAAATATATACTTTCTAAACCTGTTTTTATTCTCTCCAAAACATTGATAAACAGAGTGTATGTCATGGAATGGTATTCATTCCATGTTTTCATATATAGGTATAATCACCAGCTTAACTTGATGTAATATATAATGGGGTTAAAAGTTACAGGATTCATATTTTTTTTACTATTCAATCGTAATAAACTTTCAGACAAAATACGTATAAATTTTACATTTCTAAGAGTAAAACGATGGGGTCTCTCCCAAGACCTTAAAGGCTCTGCACATGCATATAATTCATTTCATTATTTCATATATACATATAAACATACATACATGTATATAAATATGCACGTATATAAACATCATACATATCAATTAGAATCAAAAAGTAACATATGAAACATGTAAGAGCATGTATTTGGAGTTTTTTGTATATTTGTGAATGTATTCTTTATATTTTATTAATGATTGTGAGTAAAAAGTTTAGAGAAAATAATATTTTTTATTTGTATATTTGGTAAGATAATGTTCACTTTTATAAAATTTTAGTAATTTTTTTAAAGTGGCTGTATATAGAGGATAAAGAAAATGCATTGGCAAATGTATAAAAATTATAATTAGAAAAATGAGATAAAAATAATTTTTAATTTAATTATAAAAACGAAAATAAAGAAGAATGCTCTAATACATCTAGATGCATCTACAGTAACTCTTCTCCAAGAAACTTAGCTAATAGCATCCTTGGGTAGTTGGATGTGTTCATCTCTTAAATGCTCACAACTCCATTCAATTCCTCAAATATACTTCTATTTCAATTTCAATTAAATATTTCTTTTGTACTGGGTATGAGGGTTGGTTAAATAACAAATTAAGTTAGTTAGAGTGATGAAACTACTTTTAAAATCAATGGTTCAAACCCTTATAACGATAACATCTAATTGCTCAGGAAAAAAAATAATTTTTATAATCTTCCTTTTATACATTACTTTTTCTTTTTATTCTACTAACAATGACTCGCAAAATATATAGAGAATAAAAAGTAATTATCTGTAATTTAAATATTACTAATTATCAAATTAGAGTTGCATCAATTATTACACCATAAGTATACGAGTTGTACATACTTTTGTTTTTTTTTCTCATAAGTATTAAGAGTTGTATATACTTTTGTTTTTTTTTTGTTTTTCTTAAAAATAATATTTTTACAACTTTTGCAATTTAACCCTATAAATTTTCATTTTTAACTTTGGATCCCTATTAAGAAAATTTTCTTTTACATTTTGGTCTAAATTTTGAGACTTAACATATCGTAACGTGCATGTGTGGTTCAACGTTGTTACGCTAAATTTTCCCGTTTAATGGTGTTGTCGCAATGTGAGGGTCCTCGATTGATTTAGTTATTGTTTTTAATGTTTTATGTCTCACATACGTGATTTAACATTTTACTTCTACTTTCTGTTCGTTTTTATTCTTATCGTTTTTATTTCAATTTTAATAAGAGTTTTTGGTGTTGGTGATCGCTGACGATTGTATAACATTGGTGCTGCTTGACACGATATAATGTCTTGCTATAACGCGGGGGCTTGATACTAGTTAAAAAAAATATATAAAATCATAATAGTTTTCTCTACAATTTTAGAGATAGGTTTCGCAAATGAAGGTCAAGATGACATGAGTGCAATAGCTTACATCTGTAAGTATTATTTGACATTTAAGAATAATGATAAGGATATAGACCCAATAATAGTGCTCTTAAACGATCCATATCTTCACAAAAAAAAACTTGATTTTCAAGTTTATAAAAAATATCTATCAATTGCTATCTTGTATTGGTAAGTGATTGGAAATGACATAAAATTCAAAGAAATAATTTGAGGGAAAATTATGATACCAAAGAAAATGCCAATAAAACACTTCCAACCCAAATAATTTTAAACTAAGCCCTTAAATTTAGGTGGCTAAAGTCTTTATTTTAAATCTATAACTTGTAATAAAAGAAGGTTTTTTTAAGATAAGTGTCATCACTATAGCATATCAAATGACATGTGTCATTATTTTAGCATAACAAAAAAATTATTTTTCTATCTTTTTTTCATAATAAATACCAAAAGTATAAAAACAATTAGTTTGACTTTTCTTTTTAACTAAAATATGTTGAAATAAAAAATATGTATATTTGTGTTTATTGTTTTTCTCAAAGTAAATGATAATTATTGTAAATAAAGAAACAAATATTAAACATCTAAAATATAAATGTAGTTGTTTTAATAATTTATTAATACATATTAAATATTAGGTAATAATTTCTAATTCATTATGTGTTATAACTTTTAAATATTCATTATATTTTTATTCCACCCATGTAATGCATGACTCTAACCTAACAATAGTAAAAGTCTATGGTTAATCCGTAAGTCATTAGTAGCACAATCAGCAACAAAACTCCATAGCCAAATCCGAAGCTAAGAGAACATAGCAATAAATCAGTATTTGAAAAGCATATATAGCAGATGTGATTCCATAACAAAAGTACTTAACAAAATGACGCATAATCTAGACTTTGTTACGGATCTACTATAAGTTTAACAGTATTACGTACTTTCTTTTTCTAGTACTACCACTATAGTACGGTCCATGTATGTTCAAACGATGATATGTCAAAATTATCAAAAGGCCGGGCCTATATGGAAACTAATTCAAATTAAGATGATGACATGTTGCTAGATATTTTATAAGTAAAATCGTTAACTAAAAGTATATAAATTATAAATATCTTAATATGGAATCAATTGTTAGTCAAAAGTTGGGAGAAAAATGGTCACTTGTTGTGGTCTTTTGGTGGATGTCGTCTTCAAGAGGCGGCTTCTCTTGAAAATGTGTTATCTTTTTGTTGTGGTGTTCGTTTTGATGTTTCTTTAATGTCATGTGTGTTTTTAACTTTATGTTATTTTTTATTGATTTTTTTTGTAATTGAAAAATAACATTATTACTAGTTTGTTACCACTGTTATATACAGTAACAAAACACAACTACACTTATAGTATAGTACATGTAGACATGCTTAAAATACTACAACTTAATGTGTCCTCATGATCTTTAATCTTAAACTGAAGATTTACCGCTAGACCCCCTCAACTACTCATTGATGTACATATAAATTCACAATTTATGGTTTTGTCTCTAACTAATTCAACTTGGTTTTATTTAAGTTTTCATCCAAAATTTTAAGTTGTAAGTTGTATTATGTGATCTATGAGTTGTATCAACTTTCTTTTCTTTTTTCTTAATCTTTGATTGTATTATAACCCGATATTTTTATATCTTTTGTAATTTAGTCTCAAAATTTTTTTAGCTTTTAACTTTAATTTGGTCCTCTATTTTTTTCATATTTTATAAATTTTTCGTTTTACGTTTCGGTCTAAATTTACGAGTTAACACGTCGCAACGTGCATGTGTGGTTCAACGTTTTTTCGTTTCTTTTTCCCCCGTTTAACGGCCCGACACAGTCGTTGGTTCTAGATCGATTTACTTATTATTTTATATGTTTTATGTTCCACTTGCATCACTTCGCGGTTTAACGTTTTTACGTATAATTTTTATTCGATTTATTATTATCATTTTTATGGTTTTTTTCAGTGTTGATGGTCAGTGGCGGTCGTGTAACATTAATGTTACTTAACACGGTTTTATGACTCCCGCCACAACGCGAGACATTTAATACTAGTTAATATACATGACAATATTGTTACTATTAAATTTATTATGGCTTTTTTATATTTTAGTATTTGATTTGATGAAGAGGATGTAGTTTCTAATTTCTATGCTGTTTTGAAAAAGAGAAAAAATGCCAAATATGCACAAGAATTATCCTCAATGAGAGATTCAAATGGTAAGACTACTTTTCTATATACATAAAGGTTTGAGATTTCCTACAAGGTGCATGTGTGTTTAATAGACGTAGATAACAAGTTATTCTAAAAAGATATCTAAACAAGTATCATACAAATAATTAGATAGTATGTTAAACATAAATATATAACACTTAATAAAGCAAGATTTTTCTGTCACTTGTCTTTCTCTTAATCTATTTCTTTATCACTTGTCATTTTATTTGACATCTACATATCAATTTTCTATTCAAAAGGAGATTATAGTAATTTGAATATCCATACAAATTTCTCTCTTTTATTAAAAATATATTTTATTAATTGTTATGTTTCTCTCTTATCTATTTATTTAAATCAAACTATCTTCTTTTAAATTAAATTTTATGAAAGAATTAAAAATAACATGTTTTAATTAAAATCTAAATAACAAAAAATAAAGTTTTATATAATATGAAGTTTTCTAAAATATTAAACAGTTTTTAAACAAAATATTTTTAACAGTTTTGTTTTTAGAAAACATAATTAACATGCAAAATATTTTAAAACAATCTTATTAAAACAACCAGAATAATTACAAATCATATTTTTTAAAAATAATACTTTTATAAAAAATATTTTTTATAAAAAATCTTAAAGCGAAATACCACTTTCTCTAATTTGTAGCGTTGATGATTGATGATGAAATACGAGGCACGTGCCAATCATATGCTGAAATGATATCCATAAAATAGTTCATGATATTCGACTCCTTAAAGTTTTGATTGTAGTTTATTGACTTCAATCACCTAAGAGAATCACTTTCATCTTTTAAAAATAACTAGGTATATTTTGATGGAATGAAATTAGTGGTCGTACAATGATAAAAGTCTAAATTATGTTAGAACTTAGAAGTTTACAAAATTGCGACATTTTTATAATCTTAGAAGGTTTAATGTAATCTATTATATCTTTTGTGTAGATATGAATATAAAGAAATTAACTTTTTAAAAATATATTATTTTTAATAATTAATTGTCTTTATATGCTTTCTTGTCTATATTGTAGTTAAAAATTATGATTATGTATACTGTATCTTAACCGTTATATAAAGATATAATTAAAGTATTAATTTAAAAATAACATGAAGTATCATCCAAATAATGATAATGCTTTCGCAAAAAGAAAATCAATGGCGTCATGATATTCTCACATTGACGAATGATGGCATGATGTTGTCAGGATTCTATTATGAAATTATATTTTGAAGTTAAACTAAGGTTGTACCTCACGCGTGTTGCGCATGGGATAAATGGATTAAACCGAACCTCAGAAAAACATGAATGTTTCCATCCTTATCGCCACCATCATTTGAAATAGATTATACCAACTAATGATAACAACATCAACCTCACAAAAAACTACTTTAAGACACACTATGGCTAAGGGCTTCAAAAGCGATTATTAGACAATGGTTGCGGGGATGTTGCGGGAATACACCGACCATCCTCCAACCTTGCCATGTGAAGGCCATGTTGTCATCAAAATTATTATCTTGAGTTTAAACGCATCACAACCAGATGATAACCCTATCATTCTCCACTCGTAATACAAAATTGTTTTAGATAAGTTAGTCTTATCATCATCGACCCAACACTAAAATAACTACACCTCAACATAACTTTAGGCACATGCATTTTCATCAATGAACCATCATTTACCATGATTAATCCAATAGCATCACCAACAATAACCAAAAACCCTCAAAATAAGAAACCAAATGGTCAGTTTCAAATAAACAAACACTCAATGTCTAAATAACATAAATCAAGAGTAACATATTGTAAGGCCCCATTCACGGACATCTCACAATTGGTCATTCATTGCGCATAAAACATTTTAAAACGTACATTTATTTTGCAACGGAATTTAAAACTTTCATTAATAACCAAAAACATGGCATTTCATTCATTTACAACATTCGTTTTCATCTCAAAATACAATGACATGTCAAAATATGGATGCCAGCCTCAAAACGCTCTCAGTAGCTTATGGATCCATGCCTGCAACTCCTTAGCATCAACAAAATACCTGCCAACTATCATGCACACAAAAGTCAGTGATGTTGAGTGAGTTTTAGTTTTTATAATAAAATACTTTATTTACTTTAAAAATTATCTTTACATTCATTCGTGGTCATACGACATACGTACACTCAATCTATGTTCTTTATTCATTTCGTTCTTTCATACATTCATTGTTTCATTCTTTTATTTACTTTCGTATTCATATTATCGTTCATACTTCTCAATACCTTTTACTTTCTTTTCTCTTACTTCCTTTTCGTAC
The DNA here is from genome assembly GCA_025506515.1 of Flaveria trinervia. Taxonomy (NCBI): domain Eukaryota; kingdom Viridiplantae; phylum Streptophyta; class Magnoliopsida; order Asterales; family Asteraceae; genus Flaveria; species Flaveria trinervia. Next base: position 5,824,495 of record CM046457.1, on the reverse strand, counting down.
TTTACGTTCGTCAGTTATCATACATCATACATTGATACTGATAATAATTATTATTATTATCTTCATCATCATTCGTTCATTCATTCATGTCTTCACTCATTACTCTTCATTACTCGAATCTTGTCTCATGCAATATCCCCGACTCATGCTCGAAAGCTGATGTTGTGCCGGGGCCTGTACACAAACCCCCGACTCATGTCCGAAGACTGACACAGCACCGGAATACGCGACAAAGACCCCATTCGAGTCAATCACCGGGATTGAACTTTATTTGAGTCTGTTGCAACACAAGTCGCTCACCTCATTATCTCGTCTCATGTAATGCCCCCGACTCATGTCCGAAGACTGACACAGTAGCGGGGTACGCGACACGGATCTAATCATCCTATTTTGTCTCATGCAATACCCTCGACTCATGTCCGAAGACTGATCCTGTGCCGGGGCCTGATAAACAAACTCCCGACTCATGTCCGAAGACTGACATAGTACTGGGGTACGCGACACAGATCTCATCATCTGTCACTTTCATGTTCACCATTTGTTATCTCATGTGTTCATTTCGTACTCTATCGTATTCGTTCGTTTCGTACTTTATCGTTATCTTTCACTTCGTTACATAATACTTTACGTTCGTTGATTTATTCGTTCATACATCACACCATGTAAAGTCATACATGATGTATTACAAAACATAATACATACGTTTTGAAAACTCTTTGACGAAGAAAGATAACACATCACTCACACATATACACATCATAATTTCATCACATCACCATGCACACATCAAGCATAAGTCATCACGTCATAACAAGGCCTATCTCTTGATTTTACCCCTTAAAACCACTTAGAAAATCCTAAGTCCAAAATGGGTGCATGGGATATTTTAGGTGCATGAGCATAAAAATTCTATGTGTAAAACAATCTAGGCGTATGGGCACTGTTTGGGCGTTTCTGCCCTGTTCTAGCGCTTTGCCACTATTTGGGCGTCTGAGCTTACACTTAGATTATTATCACTTAGGCGCATGGGGTTTGGGCGGTTGGGCATACTTAGGCAGTTGGCCGTTGGGCGCATGGGAACATTATTTAGGCGCATGGCCCACTCTTGGGCGCATGGCCAACACTTAGGCGCATGGCCAACATGTTGGGCGCATGGGCCATTGTTCATGCGCATCAGAACATTCTGAAATGTTTTCTATGCTACTAACATCACCCGATTATCATTCTAATAATACCCAAGCACAGATGTAACACACTAAGGGCACCTAAGCATGCTAAACATCAACACTAACCCATAAACCAACTCTAAAACATACATACACAGAACATCATCGAACAATAGGCTGAAACTCACGGTTTTACTTGAAAACATTTTCTTGGTATGCATAATAGCCCCAAACAAGTTGAAAATCAGTAAAAGATGGGTTCTAGAAACTCACCTTGAGCAGCCTTTAAGCAACACACTTCAAGTTCGAGACCTACCTTCAATTCAGCTCTTAAGTCACGTAAACAAACACTAAACACCAAGAACTTCGGTCAAGAACTCGAAACCCAGCTAAAACCAAGCTCATATAAGAGAAAACTCACCTTTGCAGCTGCTTCTTCCTTTTTCTCTCTCTAAAACCAAGGGCTTTCTCTCTCTTCTTTCTTCCTTTCAGCCGAATGGAGATGGTGAAGAAGGGATGGGAGGGCATGCTCTATTAAACCTTAAAATAATAAGGTTTTGTACTTTGTACACTTTATCCCCCTCCACTTGTGCTCATTATCTATTCTTTCTATTTACTTTTCTATTCCTTTCGTTTAAATAAAAATTCGGGGTGTTACAAGTCTACCCCCCTTAAAGAGGTTTCGTCCCCGAAACTTCTCGCTTCTCGAACAGTTATGGGTAACACTATCTCACCTCTTCCTTGATCTTGCACTTAAACTTAAATCCCTTTAGGCTTCATTGCACCCGCACAAGTGAGACCATCATCCTCCTTAGCCCATTCTCTTCTTCTTATTAGTAATGGCCACCAGTTGCTTCTTGTAGTTGAATACTTTGTCCATCTCAGTGTTCTCTAGTGGCATGATCATATTCTCATCGATCGAACACTTTCTTAGACGAGATGCATGGAACATCAGATGAATTCCACTTAACTCATCTGGTAGCTCCAGGCGATGTGTCACTTCTCCTACCTGAGCAACAACTGGGAATGACCCTCTATACTTTAGTATTAGCTTTACTCGATTTCCAAATCAAACCATCCGCTTTCCTGGTCGAAGCCTTCATCATAATCCATTGTCGTAGGTCGACACCGAACTCTGTCGTGCACGGTTGATCAATCCATCTTCTTGCAACACTTGGGGTTTGAGTCGTAGATTACTGATTAATTCACCCGGAGATGCATGTCTATCCACCTACGTCTGTCTTGAACAGTCTAGCAGGAACAAGCGCTCTCTCTCAATTCTATCGCACAATCCTCTAGGGCATTAGGTAACCTGGTGGACTTACTAATAGCAATTCTTACATCGAAGGGCTCATCGATCTTCCTACTCCTAACGTGCAACATCATAGAAGATAGCAACAACAAAACTACTACTAGTGCCACAGTTAAAGTATAGATGCATAAATCTAAATTACTGATCAATTACCTCGGAGTCTGATCTAGCCACCTCCCAGTCATAGAAAAGGCTCTAGCCTTCACCCTCTGTCCTCCTTCCTCGTACCGGAGCTTCCTGCCCTCGATTTCTTGCAATCTCTGCTCATATGTCCAGTCTCGTCACAGTCGTAGCATTTAGCCATTTGACAATCTATTGCCCTGTGGCCCTCCTTTCCACATTGGAAGCAAACTTTCAGTCCCCATTTGCACTCCCCTTCGTGACCTCTACCACACTTCTTGCATACCTTGTCTTTCCTTGTTATCCTCTCTCGATCATCGACCCTTATCATCTTACCTTCAGCCACAATTCCATCATCATTATCTCGCCTTCCATTCCCTTTTTTGGCATGGTTCCATTCTTCTTCTTCGTCCGTTGTCACCATCACCTCTCGCTCGTCGTACAATCTCCCAGCTAATTCAACCACTGATCTGAATGTACCTGGTCGGGCAGCGATCAAATGTCTGCGGATGTCTGTCGGCAGTCCTTGAATGTACCTCTTGATCTTTCGTGACATAGGCCTCACCTGATCTGGTACTAGTCTTGCCATCTCGTTGACCTTAGTGGTATACTTTTGGTGTGTCATCATTCCCGCCTCTAGCTGTAAGAACTCTCTCTCAATCTTGTCTAACTCTCGGGGTGAGGACAAAACCCTTCGATCACCAGCTTCTTCAGTTCACTCCATCTTATCCTTCTGATTGCCCTGGTACCCTCAGCCTGGACAATATTGTTCCACCAACACAACGCTGAATCAACGAAAGCGTGAGTTGCAAACTTCACCTTCTGGTCCTGGCGGCACTCACTGATCTCCAATATTGCCTCCATCTCCCTCACCTAGTGGTGAGCGGCAGCAGCATTGCCATTGCCATCGAAAGTTGGGGGCTTACACCTTTGGAACGCCCCATAACTGCACCCTCCGGTCGCTACCCCCACTACATCATCCTCCTCCTCATCGGACAACACAGTCTCAGGCTCCGGTTGTTCCTCCTCCCCTCTGCTTCCCTTGCTCGTTGATCCCTTTCTAGTCTCCTTCTCCTTCCTCTCCTCACTTCTCACAGCCCTGATGACTTCAGTCACCATAGACGGTAAGACTGTCTGCATGACCTGGTGTACTTCATCAACAATCGCCTCCCTAGCTGAGGCATTCAAGCTAGCATTCTCATTCTTTTCGCTCTGGCCATGAACCTCAGGGTTCTCATGGGTCGTCTCAGGAGCCTTAGCACTACTCCTAGTCACACGTGGATGGCCTCTGCCTCTAGGAGTCTTGGAAGATTTCTGTCCAGCAATCCTCTAACACACTATAAGATTCAAACACCACCACAGTCATTCAAGGTAGTAACTCAGTTTATGTCAAGTATAGTAAGTCCCTAATTACAGTGGACAGCTGTGATCAGCCACTTACTTTACTCTTCATACACCAAGCATTTCCTATCCTGACTTAATCAGTATTTAAATCTACTAAGAGCACATAAATCAAATAACATGCGCACATAATACTGGTTAACCGTTAGCTTACATAAAATGTTTATGTAAAACCTTTACCTGTAGGCACGTAGCCACTAGGACTGGCATCCTTTTCCTTTTAGTCCCATTATCAGTTTAAGTTTAGGTTTCTTTTGAAAATATTTACCCATTTCACTTAAACTTTGGCTCCGAACCAACTTGTAAGGCCCCATTCCCGGGCACCTCACAGTTGGTCATTCATCGCGCATAAAACATTTTAAAACGTACATTTATTTTGCAGCGGAATTTAAAACTTTCATTAATAACTAAAAACATGGCATTTCATTCATTTACAACATTCGTTTTCATCTCAAAATACAATGACATGTCAAAATATGGATGTCAGCCTCAAAACGCTCCCAGTAGTTACATATATGTAGAGATTATGTATATGTACGTACGTGTTAACAAGTGTACAAGTAAAAGTTACGTGCATACAACTCATATAAGTTAAGGAAACGTAAGTCGTTTCGCCATCATTATTATTTCTTGGAGTTTAAACTAAATAATAAATAATGAATTCAAAAAATAAATTGAATTTTACTTAAATATATTTTAAACAATAAAAAGGTCGAATCAATTATAATTTATGTGATTGGGAAGTGGTGGTTTTTACGATTTTCATTTATAAACATAGTTTTCATTTGATATCTCCCATACATATATATATATGGGAGGGATCAAATTAGAACTAGCTTTTTTTGTGAGAACTCTAGGAACCAATCTTAACCACTAGTTCTCAATGGCAAAATTGTAATTAACAAAAACATATTTAAAAAATTAATAAATAAAAAAGTAACATAAAAATAAAAAAATAAAAACACAAAAATGTTCCCCAACTTTCCCTCTTTCATAAAAAAATATAAAAAAATTTATAAAAAATAAAAAAAAATTCCGTTATTTTTAACGAAATTCATTTTACATATGTGTAATATCGGATTTACACATGTGTAAATCCAGTATTACACATGTGTATAACTAGATTTACATATATGTAAACAACGGATGTATGATTTTTTTAGAAAAGTATATCAATATGGTAGGCGTTGGAAAGATAAAAAAATATTGAATTTTATGGTGAATTTTTTTTGAAAAAATGATGTCGTGAAAAAAAATTACGAACGTTTAAAAAAAAGGGAAATGGCATGTGATTTGCATGTGATAAAAATTGAGTGGCTGAGATTGGTTCCTAGAGTTATTACAAAAAAGATGGTTCTCATTTGAACCCTCCCCTATATATATATATATATATATTATATATATATGTGTGTGTGTGTGTGTGTGTGTATGTATATATATAACCAAAAAGGGCTTTTCTGATTGATTAAGCGCCATCGTCATGAACACCACCAAAAACATATACAAGAAAATTAATAGTTAAGGCTATGGTAAACACCCGCATGCAAATTGCAACCGTAAGGTAAACACCCGACCTCGAAAACATCAAAAGAGAGCCGAAGACCACCATTGGCGTCAAGGCAATGATCGTGCCACAGAAGCATTAAAAACCAACCTAATAGAGAAAGAAGAAAGTCATTCAAAGACTCAACCGTCTCCGGCTCCACCACTAAAGCCATTATCGCCAAAACCCACTCAGAAATGATTGTGTGAAAGAAAAAGACACAGTTAGGGGGACTTAGGTCAGCCGTTGGCAACCAATAGCTGCTGCTTCATTGGCGGCAACAATAAGAGGACCATCTCCCCTTCTCTAGAAAACCTGTATTCTCTTTTTGTAAACAAAGGACATAGGAAACATGGATCGGGAGACGTAGATTGACCACCACAAGCCACTGCTTCGCAGGCAGCAGGCAGCAATACTCAGTGATGACAACAAGAGGAGCCATAGAGCCACACTCAAAGGGAGAAGATTGCAAAAGCAGAAACTTTAGTAGCCAAGTTCAAAACCTTCCACTATATCAATATTCATGCCAACTTCTCTATTCTCAACTAGGTTAGTATCCCGTGTATTACACGGATTGAATAAATAAAATAATAAATAATTAGTAATAAAAATTTATGAATTATAAAACCATGTTTGAAGATAAAATATGATTATAATTGCACATGAATAGTTATTTCAAGTAAATAAACAATAGATAGGTTATAGATAGATAGATAGTCTAGAAACTTATTTAATAAACGAATTATAGTTAGTAATAAACACGAAAAGTAACATTATTTTAATATAAGATATGTATAAAATTATATATACATACTTGTTCAAAAGATAAAACAATTATACTATTTTTAACTTTCTTATCTAAATAGTTTTATTTTTAAATATTTGTTTTAAGATTTTCTCATAAAAATTTATTGTTTATAAAAATCTTGTTTATTAAAACTCAAGTTTCTAATTATTCTGGTTGTTTTAATAAAACTAATTTTTAGAAAATTCCTTATTTTTTATAATTATTTTAAAAAAAAGACTGATTTAAAAATAATTTGTTTTAAAAGGTTAAATGTTTTGGAAAATATATGAATTTTAATTTTCTCAATAAAATTTATTTTTAAAAACATAGTTTGATTTTAAAAAAATGTTGATGAGAGAAAAATGTATCAATTAACTAAATTATTTTTTATACAAAAAAATATTATTTTATTAGTATCTATAGATTATACCAAGTTCTTAACAGATCAAAATTGCACTTTGGGTCTTCAAAGTTCTAAAAACTTCAATCCTAACTTTGATAACAAATGTCAAAAATGGTTCGTGTATTGAACTTGTGTTTTTTTTGTTAGGCACTTATTAAACTAACTTAGATAATTAAAATATCATCAAATTTTAGATTTCTATATTTTGTTAGGAAAATTGAATTCTTAAAATTTGAATTACACACTGAATATTGAATAATAATATATGTTGACAATTTAACTAATGATACCCGATACCCCAACTATCACTTTCATTTTCAAGGATAATAATCCTTTAAAAATCATTTTGGATTTGCACTTGATATTTACTAATTTACTCATAATGATATTTTTTAATGAAATGCGAAAACATATTTTCATTGCGAGTTAAGTGTAAATTCCTTACAATCATAAGAATGATATTACCCTTAATAATAAAACTAAAGTTAAAAATTACTAATGATCAAATTGCTACTGTGAAATATCTCTTTGAACAACTTGAAAATTGTTACTATGAATTATTATTCACAAATAAATCAAATTTTGGATGATCAATTTCCATTGATTATATTTTATGATTAAACATTCGAATCATTGTCCATCTATTTATTTATATGTATTTTAAAATAAAATTATACTTAAAAGTCCCTTATGCATATCCTTAGATTTGTAAAGCCATGACATCACTGTTCGTAATAAAGTGTCTAACTTTATAAATGTCCTAAGCATCACCAATAGATGGTCTAAAAACATAAATGATATGGCATTTGCTCGTTACTTTTTCTTTTTCTTTGGCTCATTTACAACTTAAAAACTATACTATTTCTTCTCTCTCTTCTCTTTCCTCTCACATACATACATGTTTTTTCATATTCATAAACATGAACTTTTATACATCTTTCATTCATCTCATCATCTCTCTCTTTCACCTCACACCCTCTCACTTTTAAAAACTCCTAAAAACACGTTATTGGAGATGTTCTAAGATATATAAAAATAAAATCCTTTATAAGTAAAACATAAAGTTAGATTCCCTCGAAATTTTCCATTCATCCTAAAATATCTACTTTTATAACACGTTTTGCGGTGAGATGGACCCATTATCCTTTAAATATAAACTGTATTAGGTAGTATCTGTCCGCGCTTCGCGGCGAGGTTTTGAAACGATATATTTTCATATTACAACACGACATATTTATTTATCGTCATTGTCCGTTGATCGTTGATGCTAACTATTACAACTAACACAACATGCAAAACCAAAAAACAACCGCCTACATCTGGTGAAACCCTCACAAGCCCATCTCTATTGAGACTCGTTCCTTGCAAATCTGAGCAAGGGTAATATTAAAAATTACAAAAGCTTGGTGACCAATACATAAGACTATGACAGACCCACTATTCATTTCACTTGCTAAATTAGTATTATGTAACTAGAGACATTTAACTTATAACGGTCTTTTGGATGAAATAAATGATATAATTTTTTTAAAGATTTAATAGATAGATTAGTGTCAAAACCTAATCATAGAGGTGCCCCTACCCGCCTACTGGTCATAGTGGAGGTGTACAAATCGGTAAAAGAACCGCAAACCGGTTAAGTCTAACACGTCGTTAAAACCAGTTTCATCAGTAACCGGTTCAGATTACAACAATTCTTGGTTGTCCAAAATCCTACCCGATAGAACCAATTAGGTTAGTAACTGAATTGGTTATCGAAATAACCGATCCACCAATTTTTGAAAGATAATTATGAAAATAAAAACTCAATCAATTACTTAATGTATAAAATAAACTCAAGAGAAAAGTTCATAAGTGGTACTTGTGACTTGATCATATTACATGTTTGGTTCCCAAAAATTTTAAATTGCGAACCCATTCCAAATTTTATAAAATGGTTGCTAGTTTAGTACATTACGTTAATGTTTGTTCGTTTTAATAGACGTAGGGATTAAACATACAATATTATTAAACCCTTGTACTATTTGTGCACTTTATAGTATCATTGTAAAAAAAGGTTAAAAATCAAATAAAATTAACAAAAATTATTATTTCTTTAAGGATTGTGTGTGCCCAATCATCTTTAATATCCCACCCGAGCTCCTCCCTTGTGACTATCATCTTCAAATGATTTGGTACAACAACAAACTATCTCCATTTCTCATACTCATCCATATCAATGTTTATGTTAGAGATATCTCGTTTATTAATTAAAGGCTTTCACTATAACTAGCTAATGTTGATTGCTTTTATACTATAACTAGTATTTAAACCCTGCGTTGCGACGGGGAATAAAACCATGAAAAAAACTAACATTGTGACATTGCCTCGAAATTACACATTCAAGGAGATGTCAATAACATCTGTCACTTTATATAAATTAAGCTAAACACCCGTAGCGGCAAGGCGTAAGACGATAAAAAAGGGAATGTCGAAACGTAGCCAAGAACTCGCTCGTTGACGGAGGTGTTAATAATATACATAACTTTATAACAAAATCGTCGTGAACCTGTCCATTGTAGCAAGACCGTCAAATAAATTTTAACTTTTTGTAAAAAAAGTTAAAAATTATATTCAAATGTTGATAAAAAACGTCAGAATGGGAAAAATCATCAAAAGATAAGCATATCAAATTGGGATATAAAACATTATATTTTTAGAGTTGTAGGAAGAAAAAGAAAATGAACTTAAAAATCAAAAAAGTTTAATAAGTTTTAACAGTTTCTATGTTTTCATTATAAATGGAATTTAAACTGAAACATTAATAAATATATATATATATATGGCAATGATATATTTAGAATTTTATAAAATACTAACTTTAAAAAGTTATTATAGAAAAAAAAATATGTGTGCGCTAAAAAACAATATAAAAATATAGGATATAAAATATAATATAGCTAAATGTGTGGGGCATAAAAAGGTAATAATTGAAACTCTATTTAGAAATACCCTGAACCTGAAAGTTTGAACAAATTACCAATTTATCGTTGCATATTCACTTGTACTATCTGCATAGGTATGTTAGAATTTGGTTTAGCAATTTGATCCAAAAATTGTCCCTAGTTATCATCTCTAATGATTCTTAACACCCCAATCGAGTGATAATGAGCAGGGCAACATTCTGGTCTAGCAATTTTATAGATTTTTAACATATTAAGATCTAAAAAAATGTTTGGAATAATCATCTCCTTCCACCAAAACATTTTAACTTAAATCATGAGATCGAAACTGAAATATCCAATAAAAAACACTAAGAAATTTTGGATGTTGAGGAGGGAGGTTCAACGAGAATGGTGGATGAAATGGGGGGACGTAATGAGGTTATTTTAATCGTTTATTATCCTATTTTATATTATTTAGCTTTTTATATATTTTTTTAATTATAGAAAAAGTTGTGCAAATGGACCATGGGTTTCATCATATCACAATTCACAAGTTAGTCCCGCGATCCGATACGAACTCACAAAAATTAACAGTAGAACTAAATTTGCAACAATCTTATAAAATTTTGGATTAAGTTGGTAATTTGAAAAATCTAAAGATCAAACTTGCAATATAATCAATTTTAAATAACATTTTTTCCAACTCTCTCTTAATTTTATCTACATCATCATATATATATTTAATTATTTTATCAAAGATTTATATAAAGTAATAGCAAAAAATTATATAAAGGAAAATGCTTATCAAGTCCGTGGACCTGCTAGAGTAAGGGGGTGTTTGATTTCGGCTAACCGGGCTGACTCGACTGACTGGCTGACTCGGTCAGCGGATCAGCCCGTTTGATATGCATTTTGTGTCTGGCTGACTGGGTACAAGAGCTGATCCAAACCTAAAATTAAAAGATGCTAACCCATTCTCTTTGATATGCACGTTTATGAATTGCTTGAAGTCTGTTGGGGGTTAAAGAGTTCACCGAGGCTAGCCCAAAAGTCACCCATAAACATAAACCAAGAACCGATGCAATGCATGCTTGATGGTTTAGTAGCTATGGTGATGGTCGTTGCAAACAAGGGTGAAATAATTTTTAAAAAGAGTTATTATCATTTAGCAGAGCCAGTCAGATATTAAATCAAACAATCAAGTTTCAATCAGATCTAGACTCAGTCAGAACTTCTGACTGGGTCAGTTTCTGACTTAATCAGATCTTACTGATTTAGTTTTGAACAAAACGATCTCAAGTGGCTCAATAGTTTAATCATCATGGAACTTCAAAAAATATCAATAAAATATTCAACGAGTACAAGCATGTTGAAACATTAATCATCTTAAATGAACATCACCCAAGTATAAACAATCATATTCAAATATAGTCAAACGTTACCAAGACCCAAGTTCCAACATTTATAAGTAACTTATAAAACATCGAAACCATCATCTTTATCATGGTGTAATCAAATTATCATGACCATTCATTCATCATTAATATCTGTCTACAATTAAAAGAAATGACAAATAATGTAACATGGTAAAATACTAAACAAACTTTCATTGTATGTCACTCTATCATTGCATTGTAAAAGTACTAGCTTACAGAAGCTTGTGTTTGCAAAGTAGACATCTCGAGATTATTTGGTGACTCTTCATCTAAAGTATTTTCTAACTCAATATTATCAAGCTTTTCTTCTACCTCTTCGACAACCATCTCAAATTTGGTTTTATCAGTGATCGCTCTGTTAATCAATTGGACCATAGGATCTTATATTCTCATTGACTATGATTAATTCAAATGTTAAGGTTTTTATAAATATCATTAAAAAAAAGAACAAAGATGTCAATATGTCATACCTATTAACACAGACACTAAGAGGCTGTTTGATTTTGGCTGACCCGGCTGACTGGCTGATTCGGTCAACCGGTCAGCGTGTTTGATGTGCCTGTGTGGTGGGCTGATCGGGTCTGTGGGTTCTGACCCAGACCCTCAACTGAAACATGCTGACCCGGAAAGGGGTGTTGCCCCTCCCTGTGCAACCCCCACATGCGCGGCCGACCCCCACCTGCGCGACCCCCACCTGCGTGACCCCCACCTGCGCGACCCCCACCTGCGCGACCCCCACCTGCGCGACCCCCACCTACGCGGCCGACCCCCACCTGCGCGACCCCCACCTGCGCGGCCGACCCCCACCTGCGCGACGCCCACCTGTGCGGCCAACCCCTCCCTGCGCAACCCCCACCTACGCGAACCTCACCTGCGCAACCCATCTCATCGGCCGATCATCCACCTGTGGTCTCCCCTCGATGTGCCCGTCGGTGGTGAAGGTGGTGGCGGTGGTGTGGTGAAGGGACATTTGGGGGTTTTGGGAAAGTCAAAATTGTTGACCGGTGAAAGTGATTGTGATGGTGGTGGTGGATGTTATAAATTTTATATTTTTATCGTTCAGCAGAGTCAGTCAGACACTGAATCAAGCCAAGTTTCAGTCAGATACATACCCAATCATAACTTCTAACTAGGTCAACTTCTGACTCAGTCAGATCTTACCCAGTCAGTGTAATCAAACAACCCCTAAGCTTTTCATACTCAAATCGGATTTCTTTAGATTTAGATTGTTTCAAAAACACTGCAATTCGCATCCAGAGATACAGTGTGACCTTAATTTCTTATTCCAAACGATTGCAAGAGGTTTCCATCAAACAAATTTCACCACTTATCTGATAAAAAATATTTGGCACAACAATATAATTCATAATATAAATTAACTAACCAATGTTATATGGACGAGTGCTCTTGTACGAGAAGCATAAGCAAGCGGCCTACCAAAATGACCCTCTCAATCATGGGATAATCATAGTTTGCTGATCTGATTTATGATCATATAAGATTTTTAAGATCTATGCTGTCAAAAGCCCACAAGGTGCCCACTAAGACTACAAAATCACTGAATTAGTAGCCTTTATTCCCTCGAATCCTCGCTCTCATATCAACCTGCCACATGAAGGCCCAACTTTGTTGGTATCATAGCTGAAAAGAAACATCTCAAATCTTATGCCTACACACACACCAAAAAAAGATAAATTTGTACAATCTTGATGTTGAGATTCGGGTCAAATTTTATAGAAACAGGTCAATTCTTATAAATTATATTTTGTCCATCACCAATGGGTCAAATTCATAAACTAAGCCAAAAAGAACAAGGGTCACACAGGTTGAAGATCCCTAAGAGTATTTGCAGTAGTTTTTTATTTTTATCCTTATAATTAAACTAAAAATCACTATCTTTTCTCTCTATTTTTTAATTAAATAATAATAAACTAAAAATCACTATCTTTTCTCTCTATTTTTTAATTAAATAATATTTTTTATATGTTTTTATTACTTTTTCTCTCTCCTCCACTCATAACCACTTTAAAAAATTTTATATGTATTTCCTTAAATTTACTATTAAATAGTAACGTTTGATCTCTCCTCCACTCACAACCACTAACAACCATTCCATATAATTTAAGGGCTTCACTCACAAAATTTTAGAGTGTATTCAATTGCCTACAACTCATCAGCTATTATTTGAGAAAATAAAATATTTTACAAGTATAGGTTGTGTAATCTTATGTACTAGATACCTACTTAAAGCATTGACAAAAGGCTGATATGTCAACCCAAACCTTTGTCATGTGTACTAAGAATACCACTTTGACCTGAATCCTTAGGCGATTACTTATTATGAACTAAATCACCTAATTTTGAGTTCTTAAAAAACAGATGAAGAACAAGCACAAATAATGGCACTTTAGTCATTAAAATTTTGTTAATCTTGTCACCTGGTTTTAGCAAACACGAGAAAGAAGAGCATGAAGTTTTAAAGGTGATTTTCTTATGATAGGTGATAAATATTCAATGAAAAAGCAATAAGTAGAATAAGTAATAAAGTGGATATAGAAATCATACCTGGCCTCTCTTGCAATTAAAATATGTTTCTCTGAGTCCAACACATTCACTAGAAATTAAGGGGCTCTTCTCTTTAGCACACTCTCTATAAGGACGATTCTCAACCTGCAAAACAAGTTCCATTGATTGCTCTTACAGATACCAACACATCTATTACAATTTACTACAATGACAAGCATCTTATCTTAAACTAATTAAACTGCTAAATATGTAAGACCAAAATCCCTTATTCTAAAATTTTAAATTACTACTATAATAACTTGTTTCCTGATCACTTAACATGTTAATTGTATATACAAAAATTATAACTTCGGTCAAAAAGTGTTCAGGCCAACCTGACATGACTAATTTAATCAGCAGGTCCCCCTCTCTTCTCTAACATATACCAACCACGTTAATCTTCACTAAACCTTACCCCTCATGAAGACCTCCACTTGAGAATTGAGGGTAAGCGTATAATTTATTGTGAGAATTAGTGTTTCCTTCTGTGGTAGTTTTCAGGTAACAAGTCAGATACATGGAAACCTAGAACCAACATATCCTGTATATGAGGTTCAAGTTTTGGACCTCTAAAATGAAAATCCTGTTTCTTTTTCTTCGTTAAACAATAAGCGAGGGGACCTGCAGTTGCAAAGACCCTTATTCTTCTCCACTTTCAGCATCTAAAACATGATAATCTCTCCTTACCAGTTTTTGGGGGACATCCCATATCCTGTTTTAGCGACTTTTCAACCTACACCTAGCTATAATCACAACATTAGTTGCAAGTTATATACCGACCTAGGAGTGCCTTATCAATCTAGTTGAGACAGCACATCAAAAAACTGATAATCTATATGTACTGTTTTTTAGTAGAAAAGAACTCATTTCGTTTCCGAATGTGGTATATCCTTAAATTGCAATATCAAGTACCTTACTTAAACATATGTTGTTTATATGCTCATACCTACTTCTTCTTAATCCCTAAGAAAACAGGAACCCATACCAGGACAATGTAACCACAACGAGATTAACAAATCATTATGGTCTAATACCATGGCGCAAGAGGATCGTTGCTAGCCCATTAGATGGGTCTCGGCATGGTTACATGGTTGTTTAGCATACGAACAAATACATTATTCCCAACTTTACAACCATTATGACACTCCAAGCATATTTAAATCAACAGTTACATCATATAGCAACACTTCACCCATCAATTTGCAGCAACCGACTGGCGACTTCACACTTGACTTCAACTACATGTTCTGCTGTGTGTAACCTAAAACTATGGCCCCAGTGTATTCGCAGTAAGATTTAACAGAAACTGTACATGATTTCAACTCTAAACGCCTAAATCTCACCAGAACATGAAACCCTAACTATTTCAGCGGTACATCCATTGAATTCCGACTACACTACGTATCTATGATCTATCGTCGCAATTTCAATAAGTTTTTCTTGTTTAGAGTTATAATAATGTGCAAGTGCAGAAGAATATCCATCGATCATCGAACTTAAACATCGAATCGAGTATGACCTTCATATTAACCGAAACGATTGATATAGTAGACATGTACATGATGTAATAATGAGTTTTGTGGTATGAATGATGATTTTGAGTACCTTGACACAATCAGATTCGCTGAGACACTTCACTAACTCCATAGCTAACCCCTTGCACGATTTCGCCATTATCGTAAACGCTCGTAATCTCCGTTTTCTGTTTTCGATCTTCATCACGGGGTCGTGGGCTACTGGGCCGGGCTGGGCCTGGACGTGTCGTTGGGTATCTGAATTGGCCCATTTTATGGCCTCTTTAATATCTAACTATGAAACTATCTAAGGTAAATTGATTTACAACATTCACACATCACGTTCCCTAAAATCATATGAGGGTGTAAAAATGTAAATTGAGTGGAGTATCACAACCAATGATCAAGTCTTACTTTGAGTTGATTTACAGGGGTTTTTCATGATTTGGTTTTGAGGGGGTTGGAAGTACGGTCCGGGCTGAAAAAAAATAGGTGAGTTCGTTTAAGATGACACTTATAATACGAACCAAAGTTATACATTTGTTGTTCGGAAATAATTACACTAGTCACCCAGCTAGTTTAAGTGGTGAAAAGTGAAAACCTTAGTTTGAGTGCGGTTTCACTTTACATCTAAAATTAATTTTGAGTTTGTAACTGTAAAACGAGATTTTTGAATAATAAAATATAAATATAAAAGATGATATCTTATAATTTAACTAAAAGACACCATTGTTATATTTATATTTTATTATTAAAAAAACTCATAGATTTTATTTTTTATCTTTATCTCCGTATTCTTTTTTATATAAATTTTTTATCTACAATTTAACTACCAATTATATATCTTATACCAATAATACTTTGATCAAATTGTTAAGATAAAGTACCAAGATATGTATATATAAGAAGACCATGGATTTAAGTCTTACACTTATAAAAAAATGTTCGAAATTAAGTCAGAGAATTTTCTCAGTTATAGGTTTTCTTGTAAATGGGTTGGAGTGTAATCCCGACTAAGAAACAGATAGACATCCTCCAAAACATAGCGTACATTTGCCATTCAAAAAAATTAAAAAAACTATTTTGTCTTATCATCTTTGCTTCTAAACAAAGCACTTGCTTATGCAACATTTCAGTAAATTTAGAGCAAAACTTGTACAAATAGAACTCTAACATTATACTACTACTTATTTATAAAGTTCTGTTGGTTATTTACTCATTTTTTTTTCATTCTTAAACTCATGTTATATTTTATGTTTCAAAGCTATAATAATATTTATCCTAATGCATTGTGGTTGGAGTGGTTAAAACTTATGAAATTGAATACATTTTCCCTGGTTTTGAGTCTTTTAACTTGCAATCATTTTGTTTTTCTTTCTCTTACTCTTTTGATGTATCTGTGTTTTTCATTTTTTGAAATCACTTTTATCTTTTATAGAGCAATTATTGTTTCGATGTTATTTTATAATTATGCCGCAACGTACTATACATGGTATTTTTTCGATCAATATCAAATCGTCACTGATTCACATATATCTTTTGCGTACTTAATCCACGTCAATGTCACTGTAATAACACGTATAGGCTCAAGTCAAATATATATTGTTTTCGTGCTTAACTTTATATACGTTTTAAGAATGTCTACGTTTCAACATACTTCTACGCTTTGATTAAAACCCTTTGAGTTAATATAATTAATACGTTTTCACTTACTTTAAGGTTCAACGTAATTTTAGTACGGAAACAAGTCTTAACAAGTGGAGGTCAAGCTTTCAATATAAATTTTATTTGATAAAGAGACGAGTCAAATATAATATGTTTTCATTCAACGATATAATTTCAAGTCGCTAATTCTACATATTGATGTAAATTTAGTTCGAAAATGACTCGAGTCAATTGTAGTTTATACTTTATCACATGTTACGTATGATGTCATGTATGATGCCGCAATAACACGCAACGCGTAAAAGATCTCGTTGTATACGTATACCGCAAAGTTCAGAGGTGTATAAAAAAGATACACTTTGAGATTAATAATCTGAACCAAGCAAGGCCTCATTAGCTTATTATTAACCATTTTTATTGGTATATGAAAATGTTATTTAAGTATCTTAAAGCAACCTAATTTACCCCGTAGTGATAGTGAATTAGTGATCCTTCTATTTTAATGAAATAATAAGTAGGGACAAGTATTAACATCATATTTTTTTTCATCAATTTTTATTATCTTTTTTCTATTTAACAATCATAATAATTACTAATCACTCATCATGAATAATATTAGTTAAGTCTTTTTTAAATTGAAATATTTTTAAAAATTAAAAAAGAGATTTTTTTATTAATGTTATTTTCAAAGAAATAAATTTATAGGAAATAAGTTATTTTTAAAACATCAAAAAATTTTAAAAATACAAAATATTTTCAAATTAGTGTTTTCAAAATGTAAAATTTTTATAAACAGAAAATAACTAATATTGAGAGTTATAATAAAAATGTTTTTAAATATGAATTAAAAAAACTTATTTTGAAACAAAATTTAATTCTATTTATAATAAAAAAAATATTTCAATCATATTATATCTTAAAAGATTTTGTTATAACTAACTACAGGATCGTTGAAGGGTGCAAGTTACAATACAAGAACACAAAGAGGAGATTAACTAAACTTTAATCAAATAGTAAACTGGATTAACCAAGTTAAGATGCTAAGAATGCAAGTAATGTAAGAGACAGAACACAAAAAACACAAGTGTATGGTTTTCAAGAATACAGTATATTGCTTTCTCTATGTTCTATTACAAGTGTTACAAAGTATAATAGAAAGATACAAGAACATAAGATACTTATACCACATCCTACAACCGACTATACTTTGAAAGTCAGCTGCATACAATTGACTAGACACAAACAAAATCAATTGTAGAGTCAAAAGACAGATTGCCTTTTGACTTGTGACTATGACATGCCATAACTCACATCCTTATCTATTACAAAGGGGATAAAGTACATAAAGTAGAAAGTTATAGACTCAAGACCTCAATGTACAGTTACCAAAAACATGGATCTTTTCACCAACTCATGTAAGTTGGTGACTTGCAGAGATGCAGCGGAAAGGTATCCAGTTTTATGGAACAGTACATCAGATAAAGCATGTTACTAAAAGTTTTCGGAAGAAATCTGTCTTCATGACTTGAAGCTTCGGAAGACTTTGTCTCTGAGGCTTCGGAAGACTTCATGTTTGGCTTCGAAAGATATTGGTCTTAGCTTCGGAAGATTTCACACTTAGGGTATTTTCTGTTTCATGTGTGAAACTTCCTAAGCTTCTTCTTTAATGCACTTGTGCAACATACAGGATAGACTTAAAGATGTTTAAATTGCATCAGCCTTTTCATTAATCTGTACATTAACAAATTCATTCTATATAATATTTTATATTTAACTAATATACTAATTTACTAAACCCCAATGATGTTTGAGTTAAGCAAAAGAAACGTAAAGGTGGTTCGGTGTATGTGGCGCCAAGTGCTCCAAACTGATTATCCAACGATAACATCAACAACCACAATCTCAAATCACCAAACAACAGCCCTCTGAATCAATGGCGTTTTACTGCAACTTCACCACCACCGATCTCTCATCGCTAACCCTAACAAAACGCCCAATTTCAACCCCCAAAATCTCCTCACCATCTCCACCAATTCTATCAATTCACAAACAATCTCCCTTTGTTGTGCGTTCAATCGCCACTTCCAGTGATTCCAACGGAGACGGCGGATCGACGGCGGAGATCGGCGGAAAGAAGAAGAAGAGGCTGTCGGAGCAGTCGTCGTGGGAGGCGACGGATGCGGAAGGCAATGATTACTTGTATAGGCTTGGTAAAGAGGCGGAGAACATGAATATTGCAGTCGGTGCGAGGGCTGGTGTTATTGATGATCTCTTCACGGGGAACTTCCTCGGGAAGGACTGTATGTAATTGTTCTATACTTGTATTATTTTGCGTCTGGTGTTGTGACTTGTGGTAGTATAGTACTACAGGGAATTGAGTATCTGATTCATCTATAATCTCTGCTGCTTTTTCGCTAATTGTGTTTTGAGATTATAAATTTGAGGCTGGAATACTGTTTGTTATTTGTTTGGTGACAGAATACATGAATCTGGATGAGATTTGAGGTGAAAACCACCTTCAAATTGACCTAAGTGAGCATCAATTTTAGTTCCAATTTGTATATTGCTTGCTCAATGACATTGACAACAGTTCAAATTTAAACCTGGCTTTGCCCTAATTTTAAGTTCTTAGAGATAGAAAATGAAGGAAGCATGTCAGATATGTTCTAGCAAACCATAGAGATTTTGAGGAGAAAACCAATGATTTATCTTTAGATAGTCCATGTTTGAAGGAAGATAGCTTGTGATTGTGGTTATCCCTGATTTTATACTAGATTTTTATGACAGTTGGGCCAAACGATAAAGCCTTATGGCCTAGTCACTTATCCTGGATCAAAGTTGCATGCTTTTGAAATTTGCATGTCTTCTCATGCATTTACATATTCCCACTTATCTATTAATGATTATATTTCTTCCGTTGCAATGCAGCTGATATTGTGTTTGATTATCGTCAAAAAGTAACCAGGTCGTTTGAGTACCTCCAGGGTGATTATTACATTGCTCCAGTTTTCATGGTATGAACAGTGAACAAGTCCTTAGCTTTGTTTAAAATCAGAGGTGGCACAATGGGTGGCTGTATGGATTGGGTAACAGGTCAAAATGGGTAATTTGTTCCTGAATAAGTTTTACTAACACTCTGTGTGTCTGATATGACTACAAAAGTTCTTTGAATAAAGTGATTTATCAGGTTATATGCATGACACAATACACTTTAGGTTACTTTGATCCGTTTTACCCATTTCCTTATTATCTAACTTTTTTAATTGATCGGTTAATAACCAAGACTTGAACCTTCCCTAATAAATAAATGAGTCAAAATTGCCATTTATATTTAGTTCATATCGTTTAATGCTTGGAATCATCACAAGCATGATTAACGTTTTGCCATTTATATTTTGCAGGATAAAGTTGGTAAGTTCTGTTGCTCTAGTGATATTCAAGATGCTGACGTTTCACTCAGAAACCCTTGTAACACTAGTATTAAATACCATATGGTTTTTGGTCTTAATTGAACATTGTCAGAATCAAGTTACATTCACTTATATTGTTGTCTTCTTAATTATACTTTTCTGATCATAAGTTCTTGGTGCTCATGGTCTCCTTTCTGCTTATGTATTTACTTGTGCAGTGGTTCACATTGTCAAGAACTATATTGCTCATCTTCTTAATACCAATGTTCCATTGATTTTAGGTAAATATCCTTAAAACATCCAATCTAAGAGAGAATCTATTAAAAAATAATCATAACAGGTTCCTGATTAGAGGGGGACAATTTCGACCTGTTTATTTGTTAATGGGTCAATTCGGGTTATGCTTTGTATATGACCAGTCAAAGAGGTAAAATGAAAAAGGTTAATTAAAAAGGAAACAGGCGTAAAAATCTCCCAAAGTTGGATTTAATGAAACCTCCTATTTATTCAAGAGATTAGATTATTTTTGAAAACTATAATTTTGTAACCATATTTAGCACACTATTTATTTATAAAAATCTAAAAAAAACAGCAGACAAAATGTATAGGGTGAACTCAGCCCGTACCAAAACCCAGGTTGAACCATTACCATACCCATTCATTTTTTCGCCATGTCTACTCTTTATTGACAGGTAAAATGACACTACCTTGAGGTGTATTTGTGTGCTGTCCACTTAAACGTTTCACGTGTAGACTGATTCCTTTCATGTTGGGCGCTTATGTTATTAGATGTAGCATGCTATGCTACTCTCTGTAAAAAGTAGCATACATAATTTTCATAAAAGTATCATTTCTTTTAACAGGCGTTTGGGGAGGAAAAGGGCAAGGAAAAACATTTCAAACTGAACTTATTTTTCAGGCCATGGGAATTTTGCCGGTGATCATGTCTGCTGGAGAGTTGGAGTCAGAGAGAGCTGGTAAGATGGGTTTAGTAATTTTTTCTTGAACATATTACTAATTTTGTTCCACAACATAAAATAAGAATAGCATTCAAGACACCTTGTTTCTATAGAAATTGATCTTACTTAACTAGTTTAGTCCGTGAAAGATGCTGGCTACTAAAGTAAATCATAAATTCACTCTTATTATACCTCATAGATTAAGTTACATCATTCAAAACGAGTCTTGGTCAGTAGAGGTGCAAGATGTGAGGGTTGGGTAACGGGTCAAAACAAAGTTAGGTTGTAACAAGTAATGTTTTATTAAGGGTTAAAACGTGTTGGGTTGGGTCAAAACGTGTCGGGTTGGGCCAGACCAGGTTGGTTGACCCTCAAACATTTCTTTTGTCCATTTTACATTCTTTATAAATAATTAATGTGTTAATAATGATTACGAATAGAGTATTGTTAGAACTATAATCTGATTCTTTGAACAAATATGATTTAGAAGGGTGCATAGTGATACTATTGAAAAGAAAATGATTTAGGAGGTTATATCATTATATGCATTACAACTCCAACACATTTACTTATGAACAAGTCAAATGAGGATGCCTTTTGTTAATCTTTGGTAAAAGATGTAGTTTATCTGTATTTTGTCTAATAAAACTCACATATTTTGTTTGATTGAACTCGCGTATTTTGTAAACATATTTATTCTGATTCTACAGGAGAACCAGGAAGATTGATACGTGATCGGTATCGTACTGCGTCTCAAGTGGTTCAAAATCAGGTTAGAAGCTTTTACTTCTTTGTTATCATGTGCTTGTACATTTATTTTTCAATCATATTCTAGTGGTTTAAAAAGGGGTGGTTTGGGTAACAGATATCTTTGGTATGGGAAACAGTGCTTTGCCCAATTTTCTAATGTATGATGAATAATCATTGTGTCAAGTATATTTACAAAAAATATAATATTTCAATAATAATCAAAATTTTTATGTATGACGGTTTGGGTAACGGGTATCTTTTTGGACAATTTTGACGCGTTTCCTTTTCCTTTTGGCTTCTTCAGGGGAAAATGAGTTGTTTGATGATCAATGATATCGATGCCGGTCTTGGTAGATTTGGTGAGCTACAGTTTAAATTGGATTGGGAAATCTGATTGGATGAAAAATATTGTGTCACGTTAGTTTCTGCTTTACTTGAACTTCAATGGATTCAATACTTTACTTATGCTGATCATCTATTCCTACTATCTATGATTATAAAATACTCAACCCACATTTCAGATTATTATGTTTGTGAATACTATAAGTCAACAGTGATATTCATTTTGTTGTTATTCAGGAAACACTCAAATGACTGTCAACAATCAAATAGTTGTCGGCACACTGATGAATTTGTCAGATAATCCTACCAGGGTTAGCATCGGACAAGATTGGCGGGAATCAGATATTACGAACAGAATTCCTATCATTGTTACAGGAAATGACTTTTCAACATTATATGCTCCCTTGGTTCGTGATGGGCGGATGGAAAAGTTCTACTGGTGCAGCTATTTTTTTTTAATAATTTTCTTTAGATGTTTTATGTTCAAGCTCTTATTGTGCATATATGTGATAGGGGTGGTGATTCATGTTAGGTTCAAGTTGGTTGGTTAGAATCACCTACCCCAGACACGATACATTTAATCAATCGTGTCAAAAACCTCAACCTAACTTAGACACACTTAACTTTTTGTCCAAAACATTTTTTCATAAACAATTAGCGTCTATTATGAATGCCAAACTTGTATTATTTCAATAGTGATCTAATTTTTTGAATGAGAATACATTGGAGGTTCCATGCTGGAAAAAACAATTTGGGCGACTTTTGACTACTTATTAGCTACTTTATTACATGTTTGACCATTAGAGATAAAACATAACCCAAATTAGTCCATTCATAAGTAAATGGTTAAAATTGCCAACCTCTAGATTTAAGTAGTTGCATCTAACACACACATCCACTATTTAGTCAACACAAGGATCTGCTATATGTTTTTAACTAACTGTACTTACTGCTACTGGATCCGCTATAGTGGTTAATCTCCAATTACAGCAATGAAAATGAATGTTATATGATTTTAATTAATCAATGCTTTAATTTCCAGTTTATTTATCTATTTTATGCAAGTTTTAAACTATGTATTCTTTGAGAGTTCTCTTAAATTATTGTTTGTGGAGCAGGCAGCCTAACATGGACGATATCATAAATATTGTCAACAGAATGTATGAGAAAGATGGTTTATCAAGGAATGATGTTGAAAGCATAGTGAAAACATTTCCTAATCAAGGTATGCACATCAACAATCTTTCCCAAATATTTTATGTGCATGTTGCATCATACATTAGATCATTCTGTATATATTTGACATTCATACAACATATTCTTTTTCATTAATCAATTTTACATTCTTTAATATATCAAGGCCGTGTAGAAGTTGCATCATACATACACCTTAAACTTACCTTAAATAGTTTCATGGAAACGAGAATCCAAGTGAACCAAATTCCTTGTATGAAGGCCACAGTTGTCAGTATATGTGGCATAATGGGAGGATAGTGCAGATTGAGTATTGGGTCTAAACAGTTCGGGTCAAATGAGTATATCTGTTAAAATGGATTAGATAGGGTTTACCATTATCTATACATTTCTTTTTTTATTGCATAAATAAGTTAATATATTCAATATGATGACAAAAATACAATTCAAATAAGGGAAATGCTTACCATATCCCTACCAACTTGTCATAACCACCTTCTATGTGTTTGGTAATTACTGGTTAAGAAACCATTTTATAGAATAATTTAGTTTAGTTAAAGACTGATTGCCAACCATAGCATTTCCCTTCAAGTAATAATCTGAATTTATAAATATAGGAGGTTGTATACAAATGAGCATGTTTTCAACATCCTTTAAACAGGTTGACATGATTTCTTTTAAACCAGTTCTGATCCACATGATCCATATATTATAACATGTATTATATTATTTATATTGGCAGCCTTGGACTTCTATGGAGCCCTTAGGTCCCGAACATATGACAATGCGATCTTGAAGGTGGTTATTGTGTTCTGCCATTATTATATAAGTGAATATGCTTGTATGTGAGATGTATGTTTACTTCATATTACTTTCTAGATAACCTTGTTTTTCTATGTTGTGTGGCAGTTTTCCATCACTATAGGTGACATTTTTGACCCATTACGAGTATACAAAGCGATTTGGTTTATTAAAAGCGAATCAAATGGGTAGAAAGTCACCAAAAGTGTAATATTGTGATGCATACATAGGCCACCCAAGTGTTCATAAATGTCCTTGGGCCACCAAAATATCAAAAAGAAACATTATAGCCCACCCAGGTATCAATATGGTTTTTAGGCAGAGAAAAAAAAATCAGATTTTTCTTGAATATGAGGCACACATGAATATCTACATAGTTAAGAAATGGGAACAATTTACAATATCCTGGAAAAGTTTCTGGCCGAAGTTGGTATAAACAAAACTATATTGATTCTTTGGGTGCTCTTCTGTTGTTTTGGAATTTGGGTGGCCTCAAGGTAACATTTCATATACTTGGGTGGCCTATGCATAATATTTACTTTTATAAATTAAAACATTAGTTATCTATAAAATATAGAAAAGAAATACCAAAGAGTGTTTGCAAGTTGATCCCACCTAAACGCACCCGTTTTTACCTAAGCCCATTCTAAACATGACCCAACTCAACAGACAAGTTGCCTGGTTTTCCACCTCTAAACCACTGTAATTAATTAAAACAATTTGGTGACACTAAATTTAATTTTGTAGTGGGTTAATGATATCGGTGGTCCTGAAACTGTTGGAAGTAAACTTCTCAGGCGAAAAAAAGACGAAAATCTCCCTGTGTTTGTACCCCCAAAGGTAATATATGAAAAGTTCTATAATCTTGTTACCTGATTCAGTTAGCATTCAAATGTCGTGTTTCATGTTATATTGATAAAAGTCGAAGGAAAAATATATGATTATGTAGTTAGATGAAGACTTGATTCTTAAAATACTGCATGGATTATGTAAGTGGAAATATAAGTTGTCCCCATTTAATCCCAAAATCTCATTTGGAAACCGTTTCTAGTTATACTGAAAGGGTGTTTGAATGTGTATTTAACATATATTAATTAACCCTTTAGTTTCTTTTTAAAATGTAAAATTAGACTTAATTAGTGTGTATTTATGCACATAATTTAAAGGAAAGCAGATATTTTAACCTACAGAATGCATAAGCACATCAAAACATTATTTTCTACCGCTTGTAATTACAACTGATTACATCATTATTCAACTGATTACATCCAGCAAACAGTGGAATCCTTACTTGAATCCGGGTATTCACTCATTAAAGAACAGCAGCTGATAATGGAGAATAAACTTTCAAAGGAGTACATGAAGAACATGGATGATTAATCATCGCAAGCTGTAAGTAAACATTGACTAGAGATGACAAATTTTGACATTTTAATTGTCAATTTTCATAGCGTTTTATCTCGAGCAGATGACATAAAATCATGCACGGTATATTTTTAATGCATACAAGTCATTCAAAGATCTAGACCCTCATTCAATAATATTTTCTTTGTAGTCATAACTAACATATTAACTATTTATAATAAAATTTAAAAAATGGGCCAAAAATGCCTGCAGGTCAACTAGCTCCATTTTGACCAATTACCCAACCCTTCCATCTTGTCACCTCTATACTTTGTTGTTTAATTGTGATTCCATATGTTTTAAAGTATTCTCTTTCCTATTATTCTTCTTTTCTAGGTTGATTTGGTGTTGAACCAATATGCAGCTGCAAACAAGGCAAGGTTGGCTGTATAAAATTAAGATTTCCTGTATAAAATTAAGTTTTGAATTGTTGGAACACTGTTTACATGCAAATTTTATGGATTTAATCATCAACTTCTTTGGTATTTTTTTGTATAATACTATGACTATAGAGTTGTCCGGAAAGTTTAGAACATAATTTATTGATCCTTATTTCAAATATACGAAGAGCTTTATTATATCGTGTATGATAAACATTTGTAGCCATTGTCTCTAACTTTAAATTAACAAGAATTGGAAAACCTCATCAAAAGAGCTTAAACTTTTGGCTTTGTGGTCTTAAACACATAGGTTTTCGGTAAAATCCACGAATGAAATGGGCAGGATGGTCAATTCGGAATGGTTTATCCTTGTTAATTTTTTCAAGACCCTTTATTTTTTCTAAATGTAAACTTTTTTTATATTCCATTTTTTAACAAAATTAGATCATAAAATTAAACATTTTTTTCCTTTAACTTGAGTGTTATATTGTTATGTTAAAAAAGTACACCAAAAATGTTTATAATATGTTTTTTTTACATATAATGTGTGAGAATTGGGTGGAAACAACACAGTGAAAAGTTTTTTTTGAATGCGTGTTAAGATTTATTTAAACAAAATGTTTTACAATATGATGTCTAGGATTTTTTACAACGTTGTATTGAACTGGTTTAAAGAACATGATGTTATGGTTATTTTAGAGATATTTTGGAATTTGTAAAACAATATCAAGATTATATGTCATCCTTTTTTTGGACGAATTTACACTCACCGATTAGGACACATGACGTCTTCCTATGACTTCTCGTACTTTTCTGATGCAATTGTTTTTTAGCACAATCCTCCCATATACACATTACGACTATTTTAAAAAAGGTATTTTATAGGAAATGTAGAAAGGGAATTGGCCCTTGAATGAATCAAATTAAGGGTGAGAGTTGTTTTACTAGCAAGGTTATGATTAATAGGAAGTTGAATGTGTATGGAAGAGCCAAAAGATAAATTAGGTAAAAAATAAACGGTTATACATCTTTTTTCGTTTTTCTTTATAGTTATAAGCTGTAAATAACACCCACTTGAATTGGTCCACATGACGAAAAAAGTAGAACTATTAAACTAATAAATTATCTCCCATGAGTATGCATCTAGTAGAAATTGGACTTACATATTAACCAACTATGAATGGGGTGCTTAAACCATTTATTAAACAAAATAGAGGTTATGGTTGCTTTTTTAACCTTGAATATTTTCAATCAACTATTTTTTTCATCAAAAAGTTATATGGAGAAATCCAAAATTTTATACTCTTGAATTCATACAAGTTTTGTTTGTTTCTTTTTAAATGAAAGTTTAAACGACCAACATACATTAAATGATACATCAAATTAAAAATACTGGGTCAAGTGGCACCGCCCTTGCAGTTGTTACGGTAGCAAGTTAGTAGGTTGAGTCAAGGGGCATCGTAGTTTGGGATGCTTATTGTTTTAAATTGAAGGAGTTAGTTAGGTTTAACGCACATGTGACTTTAGCGTCCACATCCGTATTCTATAGTTCTCTTCCAATCGGCTTTAGAGTTTCAACTTTCTTTGGAACAACTTGATGCCCCTTGACTCAACCTTTGAAAAATATATCTGACACATACAAGAGAGCAACTTGCTCCGGTATCTATTGGATATGAGTAGGAATGGAGTAATCAAGAAATCAAAATCACATGTGACTTTAGCCTCCACATTCGTATTCTAGAGTTCTCTTCCAATCGGTTTCAGAGTTTCAACTTTCTTTACACTCACTCCCGGTCTTGGAGTGGATTTTAAAAGATATAATAAACGAACTTGGGCATTATGAGCTCGTATGACCAGACTCACCACATTTACAAGTTATGGTTCTTGAATACAATGAGAGATGGTTGGTTTGCCCAACCTTGTATGATGATGACAAAACTTCTAAATTCCACCCCAATACCATGTATGATTACACTTCATACGGGCTTGCTGATAAAATGCATCAAGATTCTGATCTTCCAGCATATGTTATTGATGTTATGAATATAATGTAGGATGGGTAGGTTTTCTTGGGAAGATTCATCTACGTGCAATGTTTTTTTTTTAAAGTATTTGAAGAATATCTTATGCTTGCTTAGGGTACTCAATTCTTGAATGTGTTCAAAAAGTCTTCTTCTACCACAATCTTGATTATAAGCATTGCTTTCCCGACTCTTACTTTCCATTTGCCTATAGCGCCATTGATATCATTGTAAGGCAATCTTGTTTCGTTTCCATTGACAACGCTCCATGGATCTTGCACTTGGAGGTAAAAAATTATGCAAGTTGCTCATGTTTTGTAATTAATGTTATTTAGTTTCTTGATGCCACCAGTCATTTAAAACCGTATGGTTCTTAATCTTGTTACCTTGATTTTTGTGTGTGGTTCTTTATTCTCGTTATTTCTTTCTTACTTTGATCACGACTTTGATTGGTTCCTTGTTACCTTTGATGGAGTACTTTCTTTAGCCCCACAAGATTCGGCAAGATTGATAATTAGAGACAGACACACTTGAGAACAACAAGCTCGATTCTATTTTTACTAATTAAAACTATTACAGACTCCAGGTTATATATTAACGTAAACCCCGAGCCTAATAAACATTAAAAAGAATACTACTATAGTTAAAATTTAAAGCACAAAACTTAAATAACAAGTTAAACTAACTTGACCATTATAGTCCTTAAACTTATAATCTCCTTCAAAACCTACATTTGACATTCATCGAACCTCCCTCTCAATCCTTCTAATCGTCCATGCCATCCAAGTTATTATTATATACATTTTCACATGTGGCACTAATATACCAGTGCACCAATAGATAGGTACTAGTTCTTCCCCATAAACTATAAAAAATAAGTTGATGTGAGGCTCCGTGTGTTATATACATATAATATTAGAGAGACAAAAATAATGACCGGGTAAAAATTATAAGATGGTGGTGATGTAACAATGTTTGTAAGTTTTTATATTGTAGGGATTTTAAAAAGTGTTTTCTAATGTGTTAGCAGACTAGACATGTTTTTTTGTTGTTTTATTGTTTTCTATCGATGATGTTCTAATATTTTTCAAAAGTACATGCCACGTGTCTCTACAACCAACAAACAACCACTTGTGCATCCCGCAATAACACTTGTACCCTTATTTATGAGTTAACAATTGTATCATTAACTCATACAAATTCTACAAGTGATTTTAAAGCAACTTATTAAAGTAAGATATCAATGATATATAAATAAGAGAATGTCATGGATTTATGTATTACTTTAAGCAAAATATTCAAAGTTACGTTAATATGTTTTTTCAACAATAAGTTTCTTTTTAAATGGATTAAAGGTCTGATCCCAACTGAAAAACGGATATATGAACCCGATTAATATAATAACATAACACCGTTCAAAGAAAACACAATAAAAAACTCATAAAAATCCAAATTGTGAAGTCATCACATAACAAGTGGCGGGATTTTAGCATACAAACGTTTCTCCGTTCAATCGGCGATCCGTTAGCTCCTCTCTCTCTCTCTCTAACAATCTCTCTCTCTCTCCTCCGTCACGAGAAACCAGAGATCACCATCGCTCTCGCCGTCGTCATCATCATCATCAATGCATTTGTAAGCATTTTCCTCTTTTACGCTTTGCATAATTTCGACTTTAATCGCTGAATTTTTATCCGTATCAATTAATATGTATAATAATCGATGTAGCGAGAGTTGATCCTGTGAGCTTCTCGTTGATTGTTCGTGGAATCACCGAACGTGCTATAGTTATGTAAGTTTCGCGAATCACCATTATGAAAAGTGTTACGTATGTATGATGTTATTTGTGAGCTGTGTTTTTGTGTGTGTTTTGATTTTGGATGCGATTTGTGTAGCGATTGATTAAGATGAAGAAATATCCGATCGGAGCAGAGCACTATGTGCTGTATGAGGAGATAGGGCAAGGTGTTAGCGCCTCTGTTTATCGAGCCAAGTGCCTTGATAACGATGATATTGTGGCTATCAAAGTTCTCGATTTTGAACGTGGCAATTGTGATTTGGTACGTTCTGATTTTGTATCTCCTTTTCTCACGATGCGTATGCCTTGATCAACATGCGATTTCTTTTCATGTTGTTTGTTTAATTGAGGTTAGGACAGTGGTTTATTCCCAAACACGTGTGGGTTCTAATGTATACTCAATAGGATTTATATTCTCTTTTAAGGGTAGTATATCATTTTGATTTGCTGATATAGTAATATTTGCAAGATTAAACTTCTGTGATTCATAGATTTAGTTATAAGGAACATAAAGTATTTCACCACTAAATTTTTTTTTGTTTCATTATTATGTATTGTAAGTAGGTTATCTGGTGCCTTTAGTTCATGCTCAATGAGAATAAGTTATTGAGTTTGCCAGGAGTTCTAATAGTTAGGTTATTGTTGCTCTTTAGATGGTTTATGCTCTTTGAAAGTTTGATAATGATTTCCATTATTGTTTTTGCATGTATTGTATACAGTAAAAAAGTGTATACACTTTTAAGTCTCGTTCTATTCTGGATATTGTTTTCTGCAATAGTGCTACTAATAAGCATGACTCAGTGGTTCATTAATGATACAACTTTTTGACTTATAAGCTACCAGAAATTTAAAAACTTCTGTTGAACAATTAGAAGGAGTACCACTTATGGACAAAAGCATACATTTGTTAATCACTTAACCTCAATGCATCATATATCATTTTGACACTCAAAGAACCGAAATTAAACTGAGCTAAGAAGAAATGAGTGGTAGAATGTTGTAGATCGACCCTTAAAGCTGCTCTTATATTAACCAAAATGATTTGAACCGAGTTCATCTTTGTACGCACTTCAAACTGATGACAAATTGGTTTATGAATTGGAAACACACAGTGAATGTTGTATCAGTTAATCGTTGATCTTTGTTTATTATTTCTTTTTCTGCTTCCAGAACAATGTATCACGTGAGGCTCAGACAATGATCCTGGTTGACCATCCTAACGTTCTTAAATCACATTGTTCTTTTGTAATGATCATAATCTATGGGTTATTATGCCTTTTATGGCTGGTGGTTCTTGTCTCCATATGTTGAAGGCTTCCTATCCTGAGGGTTTTGAAGAGGTTATTATTGCAACTATACTACGGGAGGTGTTAAAGGCATTGGAGTATCTTCATCATCATGGGCACATCCATCGAGACGTCAAAGTGAGTTTTGGTTCCCATAAAAGTCAAAACTTTCAGTGTATGTATGAACGATGTTTTTTTTCCCTTCATGTGCTTGTTTTCTTCTGTATTAGAGATATAATTACAAGTGACTGATTGTTAGTTTTGCATTTTGGTGATGTAATGTGTTTGTTGAAATGTATGTTTGTGTGTTGTTTAAAACAGTTGGTTACATGTGGCCTATACATGCATGAAAATGTGACCTCATTCTTTTTTAAGCATGACAATAGTGGCATGACTTCTTAAACAAAGATAATTTTTTTCTAGTAGTTTGTTATGTAAAAGGTGGATTGAGGGTTGTGAGATACAATTTTATAATCGATGTTTGGTAGTTACGTTTAGTGCATGCCTGAATTTAAGTTTATCTTTGTTTGTGCATAGTAAAACTAAACGTTATTTTCTAGTATGTTATACTTTTTGTCAATATGAATATAAATTATAATATGGTTAGTTTTGGCTGTTTTCATAGGCTGGAAACATTCTCATTAGTGACCAAGGTGCAATCAAGCTGGGTGATTTTGGTGTTTCCGCTTGCTTATTTGATCATGGTGACAGACAACGTGCAAGGAATACCTTTGTTGGGACACCATGCTGGTACTATTTTTTCATCATCAATAATTCTTAAAAAATGTAGTACATTAAATAATTCAAAGCAATCATTAACCAAATGAAGCTTTTAATTTTTGCTAGGATGGCACCTGAGGTTATGGAGCAATTGCATGGATATGACTTCAAGTTAGTAATTTTCTAGATCACATATATATTTTTTTCTTTTTATTCAATATAAACTGTTTCTATTCCTGTTTCACAAAAACCAAAATAATGAAGTAACCATAAACTAGTTGGGAAAATGGTAAGGTGGTAATGTTTCTCTTTGAAAACTTCTACAGGGCTGACATATGGTCTTTCGGTATAACAGCTCTCGAGCTTGCTCATGGGCACGCTCCTTTCTCTAAATACCCCCCAATGAAGGTGCTTTCCGTTTGTATACTCGCACACACTATGTGGCTTAATTAGGATGTTAGGACTGGTTGCATTTAGATGCATTTACTTGTGAGTTTTCATGAAATAAAATACTTACAACTTTGTAGGTTTTGCTGATGACCTTACAAAATGCACCTCCTGGTCTTGATTATGAGAGGGACAAGAAGTTCTCCAAGGTAACATGTTTTGTTTCCATTGACCCTTTTTTGTAAATATGTCAGTTGACACTTATCTTGTTTTGTTTTCTGTCTAAAGTCTTTTAAGCAGATGACTGCAAGTTGCCTGGTTAAGGATCCTTCGAAGCGTCCTACTGCAAAGAAGCTTCTAAAGCATTACTTTTTTAAACAAGCTAGATCAAATGATTTTATAGCACGTAAGCTTTTGGAAGGCGTCCCAACAATTGGTGATCGCCTTCAGGCAATCAAGGTTGGTCTATAAAATTTTTCTGAAACTTTTGTGGTCTTCTGTACTGTTTATGCTGTTTTCACTCCATCTACTGAGATTATAAGTTGATATGTAAAACAGAGAAAAGAGGAGGATATGGTTGCTCAAAAGAAAATTCCAGACGGGCAGAAGGAGGAAATTTCACAGGTAAGCTTTTGCAAATGTAGTGAACACATCGTCTTCTATTTTGTGGATTATTTTAATTGGGGCTGGACTGTTTTGCTTCTTTTGGGCATCCTAGCTTAAATTTTCAATTTCTTGTTAGCTTTTCATTCATTGTGGTATATAATTTGCTTTCAGAATGAATATAAAAGAGGGATCAGTGGATGGAACTTTGACCTTGAAGATATGAAGGCACAAGCTTCCTTGGTATGAGACCTAACTACTTTTAATGAATATGATCCTTCTCAATATCCATAGCCATCCCATGCAATAAGTTTTATAAGTGACTATATTCTTAATGAATGTAACAAAAGAACCAGGATGAGGATGATGTATCTGAAAAATATCAAGTCGGGAGCATGAATTCTTTCCCTGGGGGCATTTCTGGTGAAAGGAAGCTTCAACATCAATTGTCTTCCTTGAGTGAGGCTTCAGAAACTGCTGAAGTTGTATGTCAAATAGCCTTTTGATGAATTTTTATATGTTTTATATTTTGGTTTTAGAGTGATAATTTAAACACCTTGTAGGAGGGATCTGTTCAACCTGGCTACTCTACTTTGGGTTTCTCAGTGTATGTCCAACTTCAAATTGATTGAACCATTTCCCTCAAGATACGATGTATACTAGAGGTGGCAATTTTGATCCATTTACCTATAAATGGGCCCGCTTTACGTTATAGTTTGTCTCTTACAGGTCAAATTAAATGTTTATAAGCTAAAACATAAACCGGTCAAACAAGTTGAAAGTAGTCCAATGCATTTTTAATGTTACAATCTCTTAAATAATCATATTTAAAAAATTAGAGACTTGTTATTGGCATGCACCCATCAATGGAGAAGAAAACCTGAGTATCTAAAAATTATATTATTGTTGTCAAAATCTAATTTACAAAATAATAATCTAATAACATAGTATCTTTAATCATATTTAAACCATTATATTGTTTCTTAATCATATTTAGAGCACTAAACATATATAAGAAACATACACAAAAACAGTTTGCCTGTCAAACCAACCCGGGCTGGGCTGTACTCAAAAGTATATGACATGCTTTAGTTGAACCCGTCTTGATTTGTTACGCAACTTGTCCATTTTGCCACCTCAAATGTGTGTGTGTATATATATATATTATAAAGTAACGATACATATGCCCAAATTTACCTAAAAATATGCCTAACCCATTTTCATCTTTTTCTTTACTTTTGCTCTGTGTCTCTTTGGCATCTACTTTGGCATATGAATTATTATATGTTCTGCTTTTTCTTCATAAAGATTTCTCTTATAGAGTGTTATGTAGCTTAAAGCTCTTTTATCGAGTTAGCTTGTATTTATTATTGTTAACATCATCTGGATTGGATCTAACATTTTTTTTGTCTCTCACATGTTCAGAGGAAAATCTGAAGATGAGTTAAGCGTTACTAGTTCTACCAACGAACACGTGGTTTCCCAGAATTCTTCTCCCCGTAATTTCAGTGAGTTTGATCTTTCTGGAAAACGAAACACAGAGACTAATGGAAAACCCTTTGATGGCATTCCTTCTCATTCTCATCATAGAGCAGCTTCTTCTGGCTGCATTGCCTCAATGGATAGGTATGATTGTATGAAACTCACATGAATGATACCCAAAGTACTTTTGGTCTGCTTGGCTTGAAGATATAGCTTTGATGGTGTGAGTATTATTTGTTTTGAGTTTTTGGCTTGATGGGTATGGATTGTTATTCTCTATACTCACCTAAAGGGCTGAAAATTGAATGCATACCCATTTTCATTACATTTTGGTATCAAACCCAAACCCATAGTGATTCCCGCGTGCAAACCAAACTCCACCTTTTTGTCTTGGACCTGGCTTCTGAAATCCTTACATGCTACACAGTTCATTGAAGGGATGGTAAAATGGGCTGGATTAGTAACGGGTCAAAATGGGTCAGGTCAACCTGAAACACTTTTTGTTCCAATTTTTAAATGTTTCAATTAGTGTGCCAGATATGATTACAAATATATTATTTCAATAACATTCTAGTATCTTCCATAATGATTTAGGAGTTGTGTCAAACCCACACTTTAAACAAATTTATATATTCTCTTATAAGCTAATATATTGTTTGACTCGTTAGAAATTAAACATAACTTGAATGAATTCATTTGTTAGTAAATAGGTTGAAAGTGCCGCCACATGTTGACAGCAACTTAATTCAGGGTGCATCTTTGCAGGGGTTACTGATTTGTGCACGTTTTCATCTGCTAAGAATAACTAGCATAGAGAATAACTGGGGAAGTGTGTTTGCTTAGATAATAGTCTATGGTTCCACATTTATTTGATTATAACTATAGCTAGAATAGCATGACTGCATTAATATCTCACAACATCATCCACATATATAAAGCTGACACTACTTATTGCCTTTAAAAAGAATATTCTTCCGATTTTAATTAGAGCTAGGGCGTGGTCCTACGTTTTTTATCATCCGCCAAAGCTTCTCATTGTAGTTCCATCACACAACCTAAATGAAGCAAATGCAAAGCTTAAAGGATTCAGAGCTAGAGACGTATGCATTCTCAGTTATTAACTAATTAATTGATTCATTTATGAATCTGTTAAAATCAGGTTATGTTTTATCTTTAACGGGTCAAACAGGTAAACTTAAAAGTTAGCTTAAGGCCAAACAAGGTGAACAGTCACCAAAGTGTATAAGTAATTCATAAGATCTAATCTATTTTATCCAAACCACTGGATTGGCTGTGAAATAATATAAATTTGTAATCTTATTTAACACACTTGATACTTATAAAAGTAATTAAGTTTTGGACAAAACGTGTTGCAGGTTAACACAAACTGATTGTACCAAAAATCAATCGTTTTCACCCCGTAACCAACGTGCTCGTCCCAACTATTTTGCAATTCCTCTCCTTTTTTGAAGCTATTTCCAGTGTAAGTTTAATAAAGAATTTACAGATATTTGATTAGGGCTACCGTGTTAACATGTTAAAATGTTCACCATCTATTTTTTGAATGTTACCAGTAACATATTTTTTAGTCTTTTGTCAGAGATTAATTCGTTTTGAGTGACAATTTTATATATCTGTCTTTTATACCTATTGTTTATTCTAGTTTACCATTGACATGTTCTTATTTCAGTGAGAAATTGCAAAGACAATTTTCACGAGTCCCAAGCTGCAACGGCACACGATCATTCCAAACAGAGGATGTCCCTGACTCAGTTTCTAAAGCATCTATAGGTAGTGATAACATTGATTAATTACTCTTGGAAGCCTTTTCATTTATATTATATCATTGTTAGGGAGATTTGCGTGCATTACTCCATATTGTATCTAAGGTAAGAGTAGTTGTTTATTAACTTTACTAATGAAACAGCAAGTGGTGAAGAACATCCAGTTGTTCAACAAAAAGGGCGCTTTAAGGTTACCTCCGAGAGTTTTGACGTAGATAAGGTAGCTAAGCTGCTGTATATCTGAACTTTTCATATTTGAGGTTTTCATGTGTCTAGATTAAAATTAAAAACCACTATTACTTTGCAGGCAGCTGCACCTCCTGTGTTGCAGAAGAGTCACAGTATGCAGGTTTGTATATATTAAATTTATCCACTCATACAATGCATTTCTTGATCTGAGCATAGCAACATCTTTTTAGGGTGGGGCTGAATGGATTCGGGTCGTAACTGGGTCATAAATGTGTCAACTTGGGGCTGATCTGACAAACCATTTCCAACCCACCAACCCCCTTTACAACCTGTTGACCTGAACAACCCATTCACAAAGCAATTAAACCGCCAACTCATTTGCTATGTGTAGATAATCAGGTCACATATGCCGTGTTTGGGTTAGGGTTCTACTTTTCAATGCAATTATGTAAGGGGTTAGAAGTTATGTTGAACAAAGTTTCAAACCCGCTAATAAGAACCCAGGACGAATTGCCACCCTTCATCTTTTTGGTAAGGGGTTATAACATAAACAAGTAACAAAGTTTGGTTTGAATAATGCTCCAGGTTACTGTCTTTGTTTTCACCCATAAAAAGGCAATAAACTTTCAATAATTTTTATGTAAGGTAACCTTAAACATTGTATCTCAGTGTCTTGTATAAAGAAGTCTAAAAGAAGTCAACATGGTCAAACTCAGTGAGATGTTATTCACATCATATTTTGAATTGATAACCTATAAAATGACCTTAAATCAAAAGTTTTTGGAAGATTGAGGGTTTTAAACTAAAAACCTTAAACTATTTAGTGTTTTTTTTAAGTGAAACCAAACATGTTTACCCAGAACAGAAATCAGGCAGAGCTATGTTACCTTTCATATGGTACCCTTTTTGGTAATTGCACGCAAGTGGACCTTACACTGAAAATCTAGTCTACGTGGTATGTACTCAAACGCTATATATTGAACTCTAATGGGGTCAAATTATACAGTTTAGCTACAAAGGATTGCGTGAATGGGTTAAATGGGTTGAGGGGCTGTAACCACATAGTTTTTGTAATCATTTTTGAGGCAATAGCTTGTTTAAAAATGGCAAAAAAGTATTTGCTAGTAAATTTAAACCAACTCGTTTCAACACATGTAATCAGTCCATTTTTTCAGATTTTGCTCTATCGTTATGTACGCTATAGTATAGCATGGTATGGAGTATACATATTGAGGCATAATGTTTCTTTAACAAAGAGAGATTCCAATGCACTCGTAGTAATTTTCACCGCCATGTTATATTCTTTATAGGTAATAAGCCAAAGTCAGATAGGTCATCAATCATCTCTGGCTGATTTTACTCCTATGCAACAAAATCATCTTCCTCTTCCTGCACTGCAGTTTATTTTGCAGACAAATACTATTCAAAGGGTATGTATCACTGTATTAGATATACATGTATATAAAGTCATTCACTTATGATTTACTTAAAAGTAAAAAAGATTTTTAAACGTTACTCTTACAGAATTGCATTTTGAGTCTAATGAAGGCATACTCCACCGGTAGTTCTACAGGTTGGAGCGATAAATATATATGAATTTATTTCAGATTATGTTTTTGTTTCACTAACGTTTTTCTTACTTGAGTGTTTCTACCAACTTTAATATAGATGGAGGATGCTTATCTACAAACATTTCTGGGTCAGATAAATCCACGGTATGCAAAAATGCAAATTCACTTTGTTGATTGGCTACTGGTTATATATATATATATATATATATATATATATATACACACCCATACACACACACATTATATATATATATGTGTGTGTGTGTGTGTGTGCATATATATTATGACTGAGTAAATGTGTGTGCGTGTATAAGGGAGGGATCATGAGAGAAAACACAAGTTATGAGAAAAATACGGAAACCATAGGTTATGTATATGTAACTACGAGTTACACATGTTTTTTTTTGAACGGCTAGACTTAAATATAGAAGAGTTTCCTGCAAGATACCGAAACTAAAAAACACCAATTACATCAAAATGAGAGGGTTTCATGGCCACTCATCCCAAGCACAAGAACTTTTACAGTTCCTATTTGAATACTATAAAAAGAAACTATGAATTATATGTAAAACTATGGGTTACATATATGTAATTCATACAACTTACTTATGTGTAGCTTTTTTAGTCATCATCTTCGGTCATGAATATATATTAAATGATTTAAACCAATTAAAATAATAGGGTGAAATTTAACTCAAACACACCTTCGACAATTAAAAAATAAACAATGTATAAATTATGTGATTGATTAGAGATGGGTTTCGTGGTTTTCTCATAAGTTGGTGGTTTTCTCTTGATTCATCCACTACACATACTTATTGTG
Source organism: Flaveria trinervia (assembly GCA_025506515.1). Lineage (NCBI taxonomy): Eukaryota > Viridiplantae > Streptophyta > Magnoliopsida > Asterales > Asteraceae > Flaveria > Flaveria trinervia. The sequence continues at coordinate 5,785,758 of CM046457.1, read as the reverse complement.
AAGGAATCTGAGTAATTGATAAGTAGAATGACGGGTGAAAAGCATGCCATGCCGTAGGTTTTATATAAAGGGTGGAGGGTAGAATAGGAATAACCTTTCATTTTTTACCTTTTTTTAGTTCCCCAATTTTTCAAAAGTTCATAACATTTTTTTATACATAATTAGTTTTTTTTAATTAAACTATAAAATCAATTGTTTTATTATTTTAATATGAGTATGGTTTTGCTATATTTTTCTAAGAAAACTGCATTTTTTTAGTTGGGTGTTTCAGTAACACATGATGTTTTAATTAGCTTTGATATATTTTAATAGTTGCATGTAGTAAACTATAAGGTGGTTTGCGGTGTGGGGCAAAGACTATCAAATACGACGTTTTGATGATATGTTATTTTCTTATTCACAGCTGGACGCAAACAGCAACAGAGAAAAGGAATTACAAAACGAGATAAATTATTTACAATGGAGGTACGCACATGTCACGCCTATAAATTTATTGTTGGAGTGTAGGTGATATAATATTCTCTTTTCCTATACATGCAGGCTCGCATGTGCACAAGAGGAGCTCCAAAAATGTCGAACCGAAAATATCCAGGTTATTTTGCAACCCTGCCATGCCTATTCTTGAATTTTTACTAAAAAGTGGCAAAGAGCATGGGGGCGGGTTGTCAAACGTGTTTGGATTGAAGTGGGTCGGGTTGGGTTATCCCAAAGCAAGTATTTTACACCCTTGCTCGTGCGTAAACAGTGAACATTTTTTTATAGTACCAGTAAAATGATATTGGATCAGGCCCCAAATACAAACACAACACACACTAATGCTTCAGAACTCACACACAACACTCACTCTTTGCTGCTTTTGAAACACCCCACACTTTCATTCATCTAATTAAAACCTATAAATACTACTACATGCATGAACGTGAACATGGTACCACTACCCATGTTTAGGACCCCACTTTCTACCAACATAACACATGACTTAAATATGAAAACTGCATATAACTACAATCGTGACCCATTGACCCAATTACATTAACCAGCTCCGACCCTATCCGTTGATCCAACTTTAACCTGGTCAAGATAAATCCAACAAGTGCTTTAGAAGGTTAAAAACAAACATAACTGATTTTTGATCTGGTTGACCTGTTCAACCCATTTGATTTGTTAGTCAATAGAGATAAAACATAACCCGACTCGGCCCATTTATAAGTAAATGGACCAAAATTTTCACCTCTTATTCGATTACATGTTTTCAAAATATCAAGTCGTAACATGTGATCTGCAGGTATGAATTTTATTATTATACCTTCAGGTAACTCCAGAGTCGGAAAACGAGAACTTTTTTTCTCCAAGATTGGCTACCGAATAAAAAGGTCAACTTATTTAAGTGTTTATATATCTTTAGTATTTTGGTAATGAGGGTTGAGGCATAATTGTAGGGGATGAGCATGAGCCAATGTCCCTCAAACCATCTCCCACTCCACCCTTATGTTTAGCTATTTATTTGTGTATATATTATTATGATTATCATTCTGTATTTGTACATGAAGTCCCACTTTATTTATGTGACATAAAACTAAATTTGCATAAACTGTGTTGTCGACTTGAACCCGTGCAAGGCCTATGTCTTTATGTGATCATTCTTTGGGTGGTTTGTTACATTCAACACAATAAAACAATCACAACCGCGATAAACCCTCCATGATAAATATTATATTTTTACAAGTACCCAAATTAGTAATAAGCAAATATAGTATGTTCATAAAAAATTATTACGATCATAATCTAACTTTTTAAATAAGATAATTTAGAACTTAGAAAACTATGTGCATATAAAATTGAATTTGAATTCCTTCTTCGACTTATTTGAGCTGTGTTTAGGATGGTTGAGATGAAACAAACCAAATATAGTATGTTCATAAAGATGATTAGGTTGGTCCTGTGGTAAGATGATACTTTCAAGTATTCAAACTACGTGACATCTTTTCCGACCAAAAACATCGTGTAGGAAGATGGTTCCCACAGACGATTTAGTGCTCTTAATAACGTTGACTTACCATGGCCACATAGCCCTCAGATTTTCAATCTAGACTTGGATCTTGAAGGATCAAAACTCCTTGATTTAAAGATCAATGTCATGCTTTATTAAATGTTGCGTACCGGCTGTTTGTTAAAATGCCAAAACCAAAACAAGATAACAATAACAAGTTGACCATAAAGGAGGCAACTAAAAACATGTACTGCTTAGAAAATTTCTTATCTCACTTTGACATTAACAGTCAATTATTTTCATAAGAACAACTAAAACTCAAATAATGTATGTTGCTACACTTGAAAACCATGTGTCATTGTATTCATGTGGTTTGAAGTTGGAAAATGTTATTGCAAAATAACTAGAAAACATCAAATTGGGTGATCCCGAATCAAACAGTGACAGATTATGACATCGGTCTGGTCAATAACTGTAGTTGTTGCACTAGGATCGGCCAGGTACCCTTCGGTTCAATAAATTTTATATTTTGTTCTTAGGTTTTTGGTATTAACTGATCTTGAAGTTGTTTGATTTGGTCTTTATCTAATAAAGACATAATGAATATAATATCGTGGAGGTGAACGTTAGCCTTAGATGTCACTTTAAGAAAGAAAAAAAAGTATGCATAAAGATTGTCTGACAGATTTAAGTATTATAATGTTTATGAGATGATATCTAGCTATAGAAACATGTGTGTTTCTTCGATAACATAATTTGTATATTATTAAAATTATTCTCGAATATCTGAAACTTACCATAATATCATATAATTACCAACAAAAGACAACCAAAAAATATTGTTGTTTCAAAGATTTTAATGATGAAAACAACTACTATACATACACAACTCCTTACATACCATACGTATCATGTGAAATGTTACATGAATTGTACAAGTTTGTTAGTGGTGTATTCTGTTATGTCTGTAGTTTTAATAACTTACACGAGTTGTATAACATTATGATGCATGCCTATAGCGCATCATACACTCTCGTCTTATTTATGAGTATAACACCTCATACGATATGTAAGCATAATCAGGGTGGTCCTGCGCGGGGAGAGGGGAGGGGGGTTGCCCGATTTTTTAAAAAATTTATATTATATATATATATATATATATATATATATATATATATATATATACATATATATGCATATATGTATTCCTTTTAAAAAAACTATAAACTAATAAAAAACCCATCAACAAATTCAATAACATTTTGATAATTTTAACCTATTAAATCTTACCTTACATCTCATTAACATTTTTATATAGTTTAGTCCAATACCATTTATCTAGTTTACATCCAATTAATATAATAATACTTAAATTAAAAAAAACTCAATCAAGAATTTAAGGGCGGATAAGAGAAGACCGATCGGCAATCGATTATGGCATTTCGATCACATCATACATGCTATTCGGTATTTTTTTCCATACGTCGTATTATAAGAGCCCACATTTTTGTTCTCGCCTCGAGACCGTTGTCTCTTAAGAATACTCGAGACATGATAGTTAATACATGATTAACCGCCTGTGTAACATGATGCACATTTGCACACCTCATATAATAATATCTCATACCACCCTTATAGAACCTCATACAGTCTCTTTTCCCGCCAAACAACTTCTCATTTTGAAATAACTAACCCAACTACCGTTTCACCGAGTTGACTCGGTTTCGATCATCGTGTTCCACGCCGGAAAAGTGACTGGAAAGCCACCGGAAACATACGAAAATGACGCCGGTGAAGAGAGAAATCACAAAGGAATCCACTCAAGACGATCAACACAACGTCTCTCCAAACAAACAGCCTAAGGTTATTTTTTGTAATCATTCTTTTGCTCAAATGTCATTGTTAGGACCTAATGAAGATTATCACCCGTTATGGATTCCGTTGATGTTCTTGAAAATTGAATATTATCAGTTGTTGATTAGGTCATTCTGTTTGATGCGAGAATGTGTGAGAGTTTTGACGATTTGATCTGTTTGTTAATTAGGTCATTCTGTTCTTGAAACTTATTAGTTATTTGAAACTTAGACGTTAACTTTGAATAATGATGCATTCAGATTCTTGGTAGAATTAAGAGTTGATGGAATAGTTCTTAATTACTATTGGTTATGACTGAATTCTGTTATGAATATTAGAGGTGAAGGAATTGCAAGTTGATAGTTTGATACTATGTTTCTGTGATAATCATCGTGTTCTTTTGGTGTTTGATCTTCAAATTGTAGTGCTCGTATTTGGTTCTAGTATACTGTTGTACTTGATGCTTTGGAAATTTAGGGCATATTTTGAAACTGTAGTTTTGTGAAGGGATGAGAACAAGTAAGTTTTGGGCATAGGCAATCTTGTAATTGTAGACCAATCTCATTGTCGATGATTCGTTGTTGTAAACTAATTTAGTTCCTATCTCTTGTTTTATTAGAATCAAGAACGCGGGATTGGTAGCTTTCCACCAGCACAACACAATCCACTGGATGAACCAAGACCATTAGGGTTGCAGCTCAGGGATAAACGATCTTTGTTGGAATCGATTCAAACGAAGCCTTCAGAAGGAAAAGCTTCTTCCAACATTGGATCTGAATCGAGAAAAGGGAACCAAAACGCTACTACTTCTGCTGCTGCTAATAAGCTAAAGGTTTCAAACTTTCCAGCATTACTTCTTAAGATAGGTTCCTGGGAGGTATGTTCATGTTTCATCTTTCAACCTGATTTTTTATTTGAAAAACGTTCAACAATAGCTTTAGTTGTAGTTCTTGATGAGTTGCTGGTGCAGCTTGAGATTGACCTACATTCTATGCTTTTGTAGTATAAACCTAAACGCGAATGGCACTTGGTTGTTAAGTGTTACTTTGCAAGGCATCAACTCATATGGGAACTTATGGATGGCCGTCTGAAGAATAAGATTGAAATTGAGTGGTCTGATATCGTTGCTTTGAAGGCAACTTACGTAGATGATGGGCCGGACAGGCTTGATGTAGTGGTAATATTAACTCTTTTAGCACTTCAATCTTTGTTTTTCATCATTTTAAATCACAAATGGTATGCCTTTTTGTGCAGCTATCCAGGAAGCCTCTTTTCTTTAGAGAGAAAATTCCCCAGCCCCGAATGCCTACGTCATGGCAATCAACTGCAGATTTTACTGGTGGACAGGCTAGCCTACACAGGTACAATTCAACCCATATGACCCGTTATCCTACTTGCTTGATCCGTCTGTTATTTAGGGAAAGGTGTTTGGTGATGGATAAAGATTGTGTCTAATCGTGTTGGGTGGTTCTGTTTTGACAGGCTTCATTATCTGCAGTGTTCACAGGGGTTATTAGGCCCACTCTTGGAGAAGCTGAGTCAGTGTAACCACCCTTTTAACATTCTGAGTCCGCAAGAAGTGGTAGAATTGAAGTTCCCATATTTTGGACCAGTGAAATCACTCGAATCAGTGTCTGATGTACCAAATGAAACGAATGAATCTGATTTAAGCAGAGAAGGACGGCCTACCATCTTTGATTTAAATGCTCCAGCATCTGGAGGTGAACTTTCTTCATCTAGGAGTGAGCTGCATGATCCTTCTGGTATACATGCAGAGTTTTCTCAAGAGGCACCTTCTCACAGCTCAGGTAACCTTCCACCTACAGGTGCAAAAATGGCTTGGTCGGGTAAGGGGTCATAAAGGGTTTACATGTATGACCTGACCACATGTTTAAAATTACAACTAAAAAGTTACTGTTAAAAGAGGAAATAATTCAATTTAACTTTTCAAAAAAATCTCACGGGCTGCTTGTTCCAATGTTTCACTATTCTTATATGATGAGTTAATCCAATTGAGAATAGTGGATGGATTTTGATGTTATACTCATATTAACTGTTGATTTTGACATAATATTAGTTTCCCGTCGTCATTCTTTCATAGTTAAGTTATGGATGACATGACGCTAGTCTTACAAATGGGTCATAAATGGCAAAATGCTTCAACCTGTCTGACCTGTTAAACAAATATATCTTGGTTAGGATTCAACTTTTTAATCGGGTCAGGGTAAACAGACCTGCCAGCATGAACTTGACACATATCCCTGGTTGAATTGGGTCGACCAGAGACTTTTTTTATATGTTTCTTTATAATTCTATAAATGAATATGTATGGAGACGATTAGAAGTTTAGAACAAATCTTGATTATTGCCAGAATAATCTGACTACCATTTAATAGAGTAGAAGGATTTTGTACATATGAATACACTTTTATTTCAACTCAAGTAACTTGCTTTCTTTATGGTTAGATGTTATAACATAACCCGTTGGACCCATTCACGAGTAAATGTATTTGAAACCATGATCTTACAAGAACATGTTTTTCCTGTTTTATCTAGCGATGGACACATCAGCAACCGAAGGTATCAAAAGAGCTGGAACCGTGGCACTAAATGATCTTAGCCATTGGGAACGAATTAAAGTACCTGGGATAGACCCATCAATGTCACTGAGTGAATTAGTAAACAACGTCGAAAATACAATAACAGCACGAAGCACATCCAGCACCCACCCTCTTTCCCATGAAGAGCAGCAAGAAAGCTTAAGGATTCTAGAAGACATTTCCCAATGCTTACTCAACCATAATCAATACGGGTCAACACCTGAAGATGCGTTATCTCTTATGTCAAAAATCGACTCTCTTTGCTCTCTGTTACAGAAGGACCCCACAACTTTTTATGATCTCGACACATAGGCCTGTTTAAGGCTCAACAGAGGATGGTGCTTTTTAACCAAGGGTACCACGATGTCAAGGAACAATTCATTGGTGATTTGCTGCTTAATCTTCAAGGATAGATTCATTACCACGTATATTCTTTTTAGGAGTCCTTACTAGTGTTTGATGTAAGATGTTTCAGATCATGTAAATATGTTGTCTCTAATCCTTTCAACATTCAGAGGACTAGGTAGAAATCATATTGACCATCTTAATGCTTGATATGTACATACTTTGTTTCTGACTTGTTCTGCATGCATTAATATTTGCAAGGTTGTTTTGGGTATCAACTTTGACTGCCTTACAAGTTACAAGGTGAATCAATAGAGGAAGCTTACTTCTTTGAACCAAACAAGATATCTTCAGTTAATCATTATATTTTAGAAAATGATAGCATTATCAAACTCACTAACCGTTCAGCGACATCCTCGCTCAAGAACATCGTAGGAGGCAAGCGACTCATGGTTTGAAGCGAAGCCAAGGGATAGGGTTCGAACTAGTATCTTTGCCCTACAACTGCATTATTCTCGTATGCTGACTTGCCATTACCTTATTATCGTCGTGAGCTGGCCATCCACAAGATGTTTACTTGGTAGGATCGAAAATCCAACATGTATCCTTTGGAGAACCCAAGTCGCGTGTCGCTAGGCCCTTACAGTTGGTTCGATACATTGTAGGAAATACATGGACATTCCTATGCAATTCTTAACTTTTACGTTGCATTCTCGACTTTATTAAAAGAAGGAAAGGAAAGAAAAAAAAAGAAATGAAGTGAAAATAAATTAGCTAGAGAAAAGAAATGAAAAGAAGGTAAAGAATTTTTTATGCTTTTTTTTCTTTCCATTTCTTTTCATGCGGGTTTACATATATTTCTTTCTTTTAAAACGACAGCTCACACATACATCTAATCTACCCATAATTTTACATCACAACTAATTTACACACAACTTTTCATGAACAAATCAAAAGTCAAACCCTTCACCTGAAGTAAAACTTTACCACACTAGCTCCAAATTATTTTACCATTGAATCCAACCCCCGCCCCCCGTATATTAACGTTTAATATTTGTACTATGAGTTATCGTATTAATTAATAGTAACCCATAGCAATCTATTTCAGCTAGAAGCATAATCGATCTTTAGAGAGAGAGCATGAGTTGTAGTGAATGAAAATATTGTTAGTAGTCTTTGAGTGACGTGAAGCACGTGCCAAAACCTGATCATATGATTGGATACATGTCAAAACTGAGTTATACCATTCGAAGTATTGGGTTTTTCCCTTTTGAATTTTATTTACATCCTCCCATATTAATCAACATCTAGAGTATGAAAACTTTACAAGTGTTATAGTTTGATCATTTGGAATTTGAAAAACAAACTAATATAACAGGTTCATAAAATGATCAAAGGTTAGATTACACAGATAGTTCTATGGTAAAACGATCCTTTTCAAATATTCATAGCGCATAATATTTTTGCAGTCCAAAAACATCATGTCGAATGTTGGTTCCTGCAAACGATTTAGTGCTCTTATTAGTGTTGGCAAACTGTCGTCACATGGTCCTTAGATTTTACATCCAGACTTACAGCAAAAGGATAAAGGCCCCTTTAACTAAAGATTAACGCATAGTTTTAATAAATGTTACGCACCAATTGTTTGTTAAAATGCCAAAACCACAACAAGATTACAACCACAAACCGGTCATGAAATTGAAGTAACTAAAACATGATCCGGCTTTAGTAAACAACTTATATTTTACTTAGGAAATTTCTTTTTTTTTTTCACTCGAAAACCATGGGCCATTTTATTCCTTATGTATGTAAAGATCCGGTGTTAATCTAGGGTAGTCAGAAGCGTGGGCGGATCAAAGAAGGGAGGGGAGGGGTCAACCGACCCTGCAGATTTTCCCCCTTATGTATAATGTGTATTGACGATTTTTTATTGACCCCGTGTATTTTTTAATACCGGTCACTATAAAACATTTTACGACCCCTAAAACCTATTTTTATTGGAATGTTTAACCCACTAAAAATTAAAATAATTGTCCACTTAGTTAAGAAAAGTAATATTAAAATAATCACCAATAGGTCTATGTTGTATAAAATTTCTAAGCTCATTTATTTAACTAAACACTTAATACATATTTCATTAATCTATTAACATTCTTTAGTTATCTTTAAATTTTTTAAAAAGAATACCTTAAACAATGTTTGCATTTGCTACATTTTTAAGAGAAAGACATTTGTAAGAAGGTTTCGATTGATAATATATTGGATATTTTTTAAAAGATGAAGCCACGTAAACAAGTATAAAGTGTAATATGTTTTTTTTTCTAATGAAATCGTATTTTTGTCAAATATCTTATAATATAATTGTAATGTATTTTGTATGCCTGACCTGACCCAAACCAAAATTTCAACATTGAGTTGAGATATAAACGTCTATTCGAAAACTGAAAAAAAACCAACCCTGAAGTAAATTTTTTTTGTGTCCGCCGATGATGATATTCGTGGAGGTGAACATTAGCCTTAGATATTACTTAAAGAATAAAGAAAAATAACTCTCTTTCTCTACACACACATACATACATATAACTGTAGTAAAAAATTTAACTATAAATTACAGAAAGAATTTAACTGTAGTAAAAAATTCAATGGTGGAGTTTAACATAGTCGGCGAATGAAATCGAGAGTCTGAAAAAGATGTTATAAAATATATGTAAGAAATCATAGATGATTAATATATTCAATTGGATGACAGTAAATGTTATAAATATTAATTTTTCTCTTGATATGTAGGTTTAATATAGTTAGGAATATTATGTTTTTTATTGACTATATTCAATATATGTTGCTTTAAATCTTCAACAAACCAATTTAACGTAATGAATTTTTTAATTTTCAAAAAGGTAAATTTATTAATTAATGTTTTAGTTACTTGAGTTACTCTATACGCTTATATATATATAAAATATAGTGTGTCTAAGCTGATTGTGTGAAAATGATGTATGTTTAATCACTTGGACTAAACATCTATGCACACTCACGCACTTTGTTGAACAACTTCTATAAGTTTTAATTATAATTTTAGTTAGTTATAGTGATGGAAACCTTAATGATATATGTTTTAACATGTATAAATATATTCAAGGTATTTTTATATATACTAGAACTTGGCGTTCGTTTTGACGAAGTTTTACAAGAGAAGACCGCCTACACATGACGAAACCCTCACAAACCGTAAAAACAAAAACTTCAAAAGCTTTATGGCCAAAATAAGACCATGGGCCCATTATTCATTTCACTTTCAAAAGTAATATAATGTAATTGCGATAAACAAAATCTATTGAATTAAATAAACTTTGTTTATGAAACCCTTTCTAATTCAACTCAAAATAAAAGATGGATGTCAGGATGAATAGATATTATGAGTGTCCAAGGTAGTTTAATATTAAAAGTATTAGACGTAAGGAAATGGGGTGACGACCAAGATTTAAAAATTGTTGATTGGGAAGTAGAAGACAAAATAGGAAGTTGAAGCTTCAATTGGCCCCAAAATCTAACTGAAATTTTAGGTATATTGTAGAATACCAAATTTATCCTTATAATGACCTAATGATGGTGTTAAAATTATTATCTTCACTTTAACCACAACCCTTGGTCATATTAATCTAAGGTTAAGATTGGTTCTTTTGGTTTTTTAACAAAATGATTTTCAATAGAATGCACCCTTATTATATATATATATATATATAATATATATATATATATATATATATATATATATATATATATATATATGTGTATATATATATGGGTATATATGTATATATATGTATATGTATATATATATATGTGTATATATATACATATATATATATATATATGTATATATGTGTATATATATATGTATATATATGTATACATTATATGTATATATATGTGTGTGTGTATATATATATATATATATATATATATATATATATATATATAGGGATCCATTCAAATGAAAACTAGGTTTTTGGAAAAAAACTAAGGAACTACTTCCAACCACTTAGAATTTTGTTTGTAAACATATTTCTTTTTTAATAGGATTACATGTAAGGGCATAAAAGAAATTTTACACATCGGAAATTGAATTCATCTAATTAATTGTTCCCTTTATATGAAGAACATAACCACGATCGCCTTTTTCCTAATCTGCATTTGATTTCAATAGGGAACAAAGATCATCACAATTAAAGGTAATTATACGAGATTGTGAAGACCTTTATCAAACGAAGGATTATTGCAGGATGATAATATATATGGGAGAAGAATCATTACTGCAAAATGGGTAAGAACTAACGATCAATGTAAACCTACAAAATTGTATCGATGATACATATCAGCTTATTAAGATTAATGAAACTTGAAATTATCTTATTTATTGCAAATTAGAAGGTCTGATTATTCAAATGGTTCAATTATTTCACATTCTAAGTTGTTGCAGGAAGAGATGGAGAACAGGGGTCAAGTCGATCAGGCTATGATTATTTGGAATCCATGAGAGCAATATTCAATGGTTAGAACAGGCGAATTGGATTTAAAGAGGCCGATAGATATGACACCTGATATGAATTTAGCAGAAGCAAATGATGGAATGGATAATGTTGATTTGATTCATAACAAACGGGTCGAGATGAGGAGCAAAATTTCATATAAGGAGTTGATAATGTCGAATTCACCATAAAAAAATAAAGGAAAAGAAATAGTAACAAGCCCAGATCTTGCTGCTGATTGGAACGATGATATGGACGGGTGCAATGAGGGAAGAATGCAGGATGAAACTTTTGATACTATAAGAAATTGGGATGGATCCGGTATGATATTGAATTTGGAATATGTTAACCTAGCTTTTGGAAAAATCTACGAGGATTAAATCATAACATTTTCAATACATCAACTTATTTTATCATGTTACAGAAATAAAAATATGTTTTTAGTTTTTTAGATCTAAATTATGGGGTGACCAAAATTCAGATATTATATGACTGCCATCAGAGGGATTTAACAAATATGATTCTATGCATATTTAAAGTCCACAAATTGTTAAATTAAAAAGAAGGATTGTTAGACTAGAAAAGATATTAAAATAAGGTTAAAACATATATGGCTTCACTTATTTTAGACAATTCATATTTACATGAAGAAGAAAGTTTAAGAATTGAATGTTAAGATTGTATTTTATTTTATAACGATTCACATCGATGAAAAACTAGATTATCACACCGGTTGTGCATGTGGCATGTAATGGACAAGCTATCTGTTAAGGTAATAAGACATGAATGATTAAAAATAGCAAACTTGTACTAATGTACACAAAGCCAAACTCAGTAACAGTAAGTGTTTAATGAATACATAAGAATGATTGATGATATATATCATATGTACATTAGACATGGGTGCAACGTTATACGGGTTATAATAAACCTAAATCAATGTGAAACCAACTACGGTGGGAAAAATATAATATGAATGGGTTAAGATGCAAAAAGCCATGTAAAAAACTTTTTTTAGGGTATTCACCAATATTAAAATCATTTCCTACAAATAAACAATAAATTAAGCAACAAACCCAATTTTTGTTGGTGCATAAACTACATATCTACCTTGATAAAATTTCATAAGTACATAGAAAAAAAAGCAAGACATCCTGTATAAATCTTTTTTTGGTAGAAAAACAATAATAAAATTATTTCCTAAAAATAACCAATGAAGTAAGCAACAGACCCATTTCTTCATTGCTGCATAAACAACATATCCAGCTTTATAGAATTTTGCAAATACAAATCAAATAAAAAATACCTATTATCATAACTGTGAATCCAATGATCGCAATCATGAATTATCTGTGATGATTGAAGTCAAGTCAACGTTTGCGGAATCAACGTTAACTTGGTTTAATTATTTGTATTAATTTCAATATCAATAGTGATTAAGGAATAAAATGAACACAATGAATGAAACACAATTAATGATTAGATAAATATTCAATTCAAACGTATTTCATTAAAAAATGTTGATGATTACAATTGACTAAACAATGAATGAATGAACGATATTGATTTTAGTGTTTGATGATGTGACGGCTGCTAGGTTTTGATTGTGTAATTTGATGTGATGTTGATGGTTGTAATGTTGTTGCTTGGATGTTTTTCGTCAAAGCCGTCTACTTGATTTGTAACCTAGGATCCATATTTATAGATAATAATGTTTCTGTTAAAGAAACACCGGATCTTTTGGGATTTGGAATTGTTTCTGTTAATGAATCACCGAATTTCTTGGGATTCGCATAATTACCTTGTTGACTTGTAACAGTTGTATTATTTGAATACAAGTGTTTGGACTCCGCAGGTATATTGTCTTCCATAGATAATTGTTCTTCCTTAGGAATCTTGTTCTTCCGAAGCAAACTTGTTCTTTCGAAAGTATATTGTCTTCCATCTTCAGAGCTGGTTGTTCATCCGCCGAAGATCTTTGGATGTATTTTAATTGTAAGAAACATATCTACGGAAGAACAAAATGTTCATCCGTAGATGTTTCTTACACTTGGTCAATTTTCAGAAATTCACCAATTATAATGTTTTACATGCAAACATACATAAATCAACAAACATATATATGAGTTAACCTATACATTTAATGCATATATAATAATGAATTACAAGCATTCATTACAGATATTAGTTCAAGTTCTAAGCCTATGTAAAATGGACTAGATCTATTGATCCTAGACCTAACAATACTCCCCCTTAGGCTTAGACACTTGTAATTAGCTCTTCAAAACTGAAAGTTCTTTCAATATTACCACCATCCTTTTGTTGAAGTAAGATACTGCATCCTTTTGATCATCATACTTGTATTTGATCTCCATTATGCATATCTTTTTAAAAGTATCAAAGCTCAATCCCATATTGTCTTCTTCTGTATTCAGAGTTTCCACCACACATTGGTTATTGACTATTTCCAGCTCATCTTCTTCTGAGATTCTCAGTTCTGATACATCTTTAATGTTAGCTCCTTTTAGCATCCTTTTCTTTTACAATCCCTTTTAGCTCTTGAATACACCTATGTGAAAGCTCTCAGTGGATTGCTTTTCTGTAATTGGAGAGATAGGTTCTGTGAGTTGGCTAGCTGGTGATTGAAGAGTAAGAGGAGAGATTGGCTGAGTGTCTTGATTGGATGAGAGAGATTGTTGAGAGTGAACAGAGAGAATGGGTGAAATGGGCTGAGTGTTTTGACTAGAAGGTGAAGGGTATTGTGGAGATTTATGTTGTTGGTGAATAGGTGATAGATCTGGTGAGTGAGTGGCTTGTACAGAATTGGTTGCTGAACCCTCCTGTTAATCTTCCCACACAAGCTCTTGGGGAATGTTTGCATTAGCATCTATCACACGAGCAAACATGGTGATGTCTCCTCCTTCATACTTCCCGGAAATTTTATTCAGAATAGATCTACCTAGATGTGCTTGAAAAAACACATTGCCATCTATAGCAGTCCTAGACAGATCAACATTGATGATCAGTTGCAGAAACCTTGGAAACATGTACATCTTGTCAGCCTTCTGCACTTTGATGTGATCACATAAGCAGTTGAAGATGTACTTTGAGTAATTGTATGTTCTTCCCTCAAATACACCAATATTTCCTGAAGAGATATGCCTTGAAAATCCATCAAGTCCAGATTTCCTGTTTGAGATGCACTTAAGATAAGTGTGGCAGAGAAATCTGTATGGCTTGCAGAGTCTTCCTTTCTTTATCTCTCCCTTCTCGAAGTCACCATCATACCCCATCAATAGAAAGACTTTCTCTATATATTCATTCTCGAACACATCAGGGTGTCCAACTTCTACATCTCCCAACTCAAGAACCCTTCTTATTGTCTATTCATCCAATCTTAGCCTTTGGTTCTTCACATCCGCCACAATAACTTTGATCATCTTCTTCCATTCTGGGCGAGTTCCAGAATCAGTAATGTGCGATTGATGAATCACTGGCTCTGCTCATAAGGGATAGAACAGCCTGGATCTTCTTAAATATCGAATAATGTCTTGGCATCCTTCTAAAATAGGGTCGTTAGGGTTTAAGAAGGCACACACATTGTGTTCTCTCGCAAATCGATTATCCATCTTGAACACAGTGATATGAGAATAGGGTTATGTGATTGTTTGATGTTTTGATTCAGAAATTTTGAATGTTAGAGAAAGGGGGAAAAGTTGTTGAGTGCATGTTTCTAGGTCTGAAAAAGTGTTTTAAGAAGTAAATAATGAATATTGAAGTCAAAGAACATCATTTATACTCTCTCAGACACATTATTTTATTTTTAATGATGTGGGACCCTCAACAATTTAACTTATCCACAGTTCTTAGTTCTTCCGCATATTATCTACGGATGACTTAAAAACTTCTGCTGATTAAGTATAACTTAATTTTTTTCATATGTTACCAAACTATGAAATTAGATTATATTTTTTGAACATGCTTGCATATCCGTAGTTTACCAATCTACGGATAGAGAAATTTAATAAAGTTTTCACACTACAGCTTCTGCTGATGTTTAGAATGGCACTGTGAGAAACTTATTTTATTGTCTGATCCAAGTCCACTGCTTAGAACCATTTATTGCTTTTGGACCTTGTTGACTTTGTATTCATGACAATTGTGCACAAGAAAGTTTAGATTTTAAAAACTTCATGTATCCAAGAGCTAAGGTGGTGGGTGCTTAGGTTCCAATTCCTTCAAATTGATAATGAAATAGACAAATCTGTTGATGGATTAACTTATCTTCATGATTCTACTCCCCCTAAATTTTTGATTAATGATGACAAAATGCATTTATCATAAATTTCTAATAATGTTATCATGAAGACCATGTGGCAGTGTGTTAATGCACAAGCATATATACACACATATAATGGGATCATACTATAATACTAAGCCTCTTCTTGATGAGTTATTTTGTTGAATTGATACCTGAACTTAGTTCTGATTGCAAGTATATTGTCCACTTAAATCCATACAAGAGTTAATGTATCAACTAGGCATGTTGTTTATCATGTTTTTATGTTGGTTAGGAAATAACTGTTGTGGGCTTCACATTCAATTCACGAAGATTTTGTCCTCCCTTTGTGAGTCAAATCATCACTTTTTCAAACTTCATAACTATGTACTTTAAGTTATAAGTTTTATCTTGAGATGCATTAGACATCTTATTAATGCATTGATATAAAAGCTCTAGATTAATATACAGTTGATCACATAGGATTCTTTTGAGAGCTTAGATATGATCATCATCAGGTCACTAGGTCTTTACTCACGTAAAACAGAGATGCCTTTAACCCAGATCTTTGTTTACACAAAACAGAGGGATGATGAGGATCATGATCTTTTCACCATTTGTTTACTGATATACATCATGGTGATCATACACCCAGGTCTTTGTTTACACAAAACAGAGGGAGTATGATTTGCAAAGATAGATATTATAAAGTGTTGGTATATAGTGTGCTTAGATGAGTGATTTGATCACATCAGAATAAGACTCACTTTCTGTATCCTCAAAATGAAGTTTCCCACAAACAATCACTTTGCATTATGTTTGGCATGCACTAAGTGTAGTTTCCACTCAAGATGAACCTACTCACATATCAAGAAACTAGCTCAGATTTTAATGATATTTAAGAATTCAGGAATAAGCAAAGATATAGTGTACTATCATTCCCATGCATATGTCATGCTGAAGCATCTTTACATGCTTAGGAAGATACTTCAGAACTTTCTTCCAAAGGCAAATTGCTTTCGGAAGAAAATTTGTACTATGACAAGCATTTCTTCCAAAGGTAATATATTATATAGTTACAGACACATGCTTTTCTTTGTTTGTTCAAATTGATTAATCTAAGTTAATCATGCCCATAGACTCAATTAGAAAATTAAATCTGACTGAATCAAAGGCTTTAGTGAATAAATCAGCAAGCTGATTTGTTGTATCCACTTTGACTAACTAATCAAACCCTTTTCTGAGCAATCTCTCAGAAAATGATATCTTATTCAATATGTTTTGTTTTACTATGTTGCACAGGATTAGCAGTTATAAATATAGTAGCAGAATTGTCTATGTAAATTGAAGTTTGAAGGAAATTGTAACCATAGTCAAGCAATTGGTTTTGCAACCAAAGGACTTGAGAGCAACCAACTGAAGCAGCTATGTACTCAACCTTAGTTGTGGATACAGATACATTGGTTTGCTTCTTGCACTGCCATGATACTAGTCGTGGTTCAATGAATTGACATCCACCGGTTGTGGATTTTCTGTTGCTGTTGCATCCACTATAGTCACTGTCTGAATATGAGTAGAGTGTGAAGTCACCATCTTTTGGATACCAAAGACCAAGTCCTAGTTTTCCTTTGAGATATCTGAAGATCCTTTTCACAGCATTCAGATGAGATTCTTTTGGATCAGATTGGTACCTAGCACAAACACATACAACAAATATAATGTCAGGTCTACTGGTAGTTAAATACATAAGTGATCCTATCATTGATCTATATAATCTTTGATCTATAGATTTTTCTGAAGGATCAGGTACAATCTTTTCAATTATTAAGGCTGGTGTTTTGTATGAAGATGCATCAGTAAGATTGTACTTCTTCAATATTTGATGTATGTATTTTCTTGATTGATGAATATCCATCTGTTTTGATGAACTTGAAGACCAAGAAAGAAAGTTAATTTTCCCATTGAGCTCATCTGAAATTCTGATTTCATCAATTCATCAAAACTTACACACAATCTCTTATTAGTTGACCCAAATATAATGTCATCAACATATATTGAACAACCAAGAGATCTTGATGTTCTTGTTTGAGAAAGAGAGTCTGATCAATGGTTCCCCTTTTGTATCCATGCTTGAGCAGGAAAGATGATAATGTTTTATACCACTTTCTTGGTTCTTGGTGAAGACCATACAAGGCTTTATCAAGTTTGTATACCCTGTGAGGGTAATAAGGATCTTCAAAGCCAGGGTACAAAAACTTCCTGGCTAGGAAAGCACTCTTATGGCTTTAATTCTTGCAACTGGTGTAAAAACTTCATCATAGTCTATTCCCTCTTCTTGTGTGTATCCTTGAGCAATCAACTTTGCTTTATTTCTTACAATAATTCCTCTATCATCCAGTTTATTTTTGAAAAGCCACCTTGTTCCAATAAGATGTTGGCCTTCAGGTAAATCAACTAGAGACCACACTTTTTGCTTTCTAAATTGTTGAAGCTCTTCTTGCATGGCTTCAATCTAGCCATTGTCCTTTAAAGCAGCTGTGATATTTGAAGGAACCACTTGTGAAAGAAAACAAGTGAAAAGACAAATGTTGGCAGTACCACTTTGGCTTCTTGTAGTTCTTTTTGCAGGATCTCCAATGATGTTGTTGACTGGATGAGTCTTATGGATCTTTTTGATGGAGTTGATTCAATTGGAATAAATGATTCCAAGTTAGTTGTAACATCTCGTATTTCTGTTAATTAAAAGTTAACCTCGTTTATTCTTATAGTGTTCATTGTTGTAATTTATAAAACTCATGAATTGTGCAAGCTTATTTCTTTATACGTCTTTAATTATACAAAGGTGATGATAAAGCTAAAAATTGTAATAATAATAATATTAACAATAGTAATAATAATAATAAAAATATGTTAGTAATAATAAAAATTTATAGTTATAAAACATAACAAAGTTTTTAAAACTTTAAGTAATTAAAGTTTGGGGGTTTAATTGCAAAATTAGAAACTTTCATTAATAGGTTTATACATAAAATAATAAATAATAAACTAGAGGGGCTAAATTTTCAATTCACCAAAATTAAATTCCCCCCCGCCCCTGTTTCCCCGTATTTCCGGTGAGAGGAGGCCGGCGCCTCCGGCCGAACTCCGGCGATGCCAAAACGGCCCTTTTAGCCACGATATTGACCCAAAACCATTTCGAATCGTACGTGAACTTGATTCGAACCTTAATGCGGTTAATAATTGGGGTTTAAACGCCGAATGATACCCAATCGAGTGAGTAACCGTAGCATCATAAACCCATAACCGTTCGGGCATTAAATCTCAATTATAATCTAATTAATCGAACATGAACGATCATATACCTATTCCTAATCGAACTCAACACTCAATTTCACCTGAAACCAACACAAGCATCACTTTCGATTACCCCTTTGAAGTCACAACTTGCAACACCCGTAGACCTCATCTCGAGCTTGTTAACTTGCAAGTAACAGAGGGCTTCTCATCGTTAGAGTCACTAGAAGCTTACTGTAAAAGGAATTCGAAACTTATCGACGATTGCACCTTGAATCAATTTCTCCTCGATCGCAACTTAGGTTCATAACGTGAACATCGAATACCAAACGAATCGAGTAAGTTAAACACATGCTTATGCTCGGTTTTTCATGGGGAACAAAAGCCCCATGATTTCAAGTATTTACAAAATCGAATTACACTTCGATTTAGAATCAAATGATTCTAGGGTTTATATGGGAATTGGGGTTTTCATTCGCAATGATTTTTAAGATTTAAAACAAGGTTACAAACGCGGCTGGAAGCCTGGTTCACTGTTTAAGACATTGTTCCCCCATACATGAGGTCACGGGTTCGAACCCGGGCATCTCATGTAATTTTTTAAAGCCTTTTTGGCTTAAAATTAATTATAGAAAATTTATAATAATTATAAAAATGACTTTTATAAACCCCAAATATTTTAAAGTCATCTAAATATTTCTTAAAAATTTATTCTTGTAAAACATTTTAATATTTTAATATAAAATTATTTACAAAAGTTATAATTAAACATTTTTTATAAAAATTAGATTTTTATATAATACTTAAAGGTATTAAATTAATATTAGACCTTATGTTTAAGGATTTATCATGATAATTATAGAATTTAAATATAATTTATAATAAAATCACAAGTTATTTACAAAGGATCAAGTTCCTTAAAAATAATTTTATAAATTTCATAAATGGTATTTTTATAAGAATTTATTAACTTTATAAAAATTCCCAAAATTCTACTACCCTAGTTCATGTTAACATGTTAATCTTATATTAACCTAAATCTTGTAATATTTATATATTTAGGTGCCTTGTGACGTTTTATCTTGGAATGACGTATATTATTCTTATTGATTCTCATATATACTTATTTGACATGTGAGTTTTCCTTGCCCCTTTTTACATTTTTTACACTATTTTGGGGTGAAACATGATACTTATACATCGTACACTTATAAACATTTGAGACTTGTAATGCACTTGCAATTCATCTTTATTTTGTCATAGTTATTTGTGTGTTGTAAGTGATTATATGAGATACATAGTTTGTTTACAATCATTAACTATTGCTAGCCTGGCGACGTCTTAGATCTTTGGGCCTGACAAGCCTATTTGGTGCTAAAGCCGAGGTATTGCCGGCTCTTGATGACGTATGTTTGTTCATCATGGGAACCAAATACACTTAGCCAATCTTATATACTTGTAATCAAGTCGAGGTTGGTTGTAACGATATGTGTTCTATAACCTTACTTGCTTATGAGCTATGACATGAATTGCTACTTGTAACTTTATATTATATGTATGAAAACCTTGGAAACTCACCAACTATTTATAGTTGACCCTTTTATTTTTATCATGTTTCAAGAAATCCCCAAGTTTAAAGAGGAACTTTGAAGCTTGCAATAAAACTAGGACTTGGACCTAGTTTAATAAATTAAAATGTTATGTCATGTTTTGATTTATGTTTGAACTTATTTCATGTTTGATGCTTATGTTTGTATTTTTCTTTTGAAACTTACAATTTTAATATTACATTTAATTATAGCGTTATGTGGTTGTGAACAATCTTAACCCTCACATCTCGACGTTTCCGCCGTCAAGGTTGGGGTGTGACAGATTGGTATCAGAGCCCAACTATAGGGATTTAGGTTATTAGAAATGGTGACCTAGACTGTAGCTTATGCATGAACCCCATAGAATAATATTTTATTCTTGGAAATATATATATATATATATATATATATATATATATATATATACATATATATATTGTTTACATGCTACATAATGCTATGCCATACTTATGTGCAACTTGATGCCTTAGCATAGGTTGCCTTGTAATTGTTTAAATTTTGTTATGTGTCTCCCTAAACTTAACTTTGACTCATTGACTCTCCCCGACAAATGAAACTTCTTAATCTTATTCTCGTCAACACGTGGAATCGTATACTTATGCTTAAGAATTGAATCTTTAGACTTATGTCTAATCTATGTAAACCTCATCATGGTTTTGATTTCATGAACCTAAAAAATTTGTGTGACACATGGACACCTGTATTCTGGATTTCCTGGCAAAAGGCCCTCGGGCTAAGGCAAGCATATCACATAAATCCTACGGGACTAGTATACTTACCTGGGGATTTCTGGGATGAGTGATAAACTATGGTCAACATACACAAATTCCTAAGGCGAATGGGTCAACTTACCTTGACGTGTCAACGTTTCCAAATGGTAATGCGTTACCAAATAGAACCATTCCATGTGCCTTACAACTTTTGCCTTATCCTTGTTGAACTATAATCCTTATAATTCCAATTCTCGTATCTAACTCATTTTTTATATTCCAGCATGTCTCGTCATCATGGAAAGCGTGGAAGTTCCGATCGTAAACTAGCTGCCATGATTGCCCGACAAATGGCTGCTGTCATCCCAACCATGGTTGCTGAACTCAATAGCACCTTAATGACCAACTCTAGAAACAACGCTCATGGGGAAAATAGTGCTAACCAAGGGCGCAACAACCAAACTTGCACTTTAAAGCACTTTAGCTCATGTAAACCCACTAGTTTTAGTGGCAAGGAAGGAGCCACTGGTCTTCTTGAGTGGTTCGAGAGCATGGAGAACACCATCGTCAACTGTGAGTGTCCCGAGGCACTCAAAGTTCGTTATGCCACTAGCATGTTCCAACAAAGGGCTCTCACCTGGTGGAATAGCGAGAGGAGAAATCGTGGGCCCGATGCTATTCTAGCACTTACATGGGAAGAGTTCAAGAACATCGCCATCGCAAAGTTCTACCCGAGAAGCGAACTGCAAAAGCTGGAGGAGGAATTTTGGAATTTGAAACAAAACGATGGTGATCATTTGGTCTACTCAACTAGGCATCATGAGTTGAGTATACTGCTGCCCTATATGGTCGACACTGTCCCCCGCAACATCGAGAAGTTTATCAAGGGTGTACCACCTCAAATTCAAGATGCTGTGGTGGGTAGCCGACCCATAACTTTGGAAGAAGCCATTTCTATCACCGCTCAACTCACCGAGAACCATATACGAGCGGGCACCATGTTTGTGAAGGGTGCCAAAAAGGTGGAAAAGATGGCTACCGAGGCCGTTAAGGAGACCAAAGCTGAACCGTCCAACAACAACAACAACAAGAAGAAGCGCAAGTTCACATCGGCGCGTAACTATGCTGTGGCTGCACCCAAACAACCCCAAAGACAACTTGTACCTGCGGCTACACCTGTGGCACAAGTGCCTGGGGCTAGGGCTTATTCTGGTCCTCAGCCTATGTGCAACACGTGTAGGTATCATCATCCAGGGAATCAACCATGCCGCATCTGCACCTTATGCGGTAAATATGGTCATTTGGTGGCGACTTGCCACCGTGCACCTAACAATGCCGCCGTGGTCACAAACCGTGTTTGCTACAACTGTAGGGAACCTGGTCATTTTCACCCACAATGCCCTCGTCTTGTGGGTAATGTTCCATAAGCCCGAGGACGTGCTTTCAACATCAACTCTAACCAAGCATAAGCGAACAATGATGTGGTGAATGGTTTGTGATCCGATTCTTTTCATACTTTACCTATATCGTTAAATACCTTAAAAATTGAACAAGTATGTTCCTTATTAACAAAACTTATGCCTATGTCCTATTTGATTCTGGAGCCGATAAGAGTTTTGTTTCATTAGAGTTTGAACCCATACTTGCTAAGCCACATACGAAACTAGAAAGACCTCTTACTGTTAAAGTTGCCGATGGAGAACCAATCACCGTTGACGTCATCATTCGTGATTGCATCTTAAGTCTTGACACGCATGATTTTCTTATCGATCTTATCCTTATGAAACTTGGAAGCTTCGACGTCATCATTGGTATGGATTGGTTAGCCAAACACCATGCTGAGATCATTTGTTTCGAGAAGTGCATCCGTATACCGTTACCTTCTGGTGATACTTTGAAGGTGTTCGGTGAAAAATCTTCCAAAGGACTTAAACTCATGTCTCGCACTCAAGCCCGAAAATGCTTAAGCAAGAAGTATATGGCTTTCTTGGCTTATGTGGTCAACACGAAAGTCAAAGGGAAAGAACTTAAGGATGTCCCTATCGTACGAGACTTTCCTGAAGTATTTCCCGATGACCTTAGTGGTTTACCTCCCGTGCGTGAAGTTGAGTTTAAAATCGACTTGATACCGGGAGCAAACCCCGTGGCTAAGTCACCATATCGACTTGCACCATCTGAAATGCAAGAACTCTCTAGTCAACTTCAAGATCTAATTCCAAGAAATTCGCGATCGACGTCAATGATTTGACACTTTGGGTGAGCTCGATACTGAGATCCGACTAGATGTCAACGAGACTACCGTACTGCTACAAAACTTGAGAATAGATAGTGACATCGAGTCTAGTATTTTGGAGGCTCAACAAGTGGTGCAACAAGAAGGAAGAATGAAGGATGAATTGGAGCCTAATCTTTTAACCAATTGGAAACGAAACCCAATGGGTTGATGTACTTCGCAAATCGATTTTGGATTCCAAATCGCGATAACCTTCGTACCTTTATCATGAATGAGGCTCATCAAACTCGTTATTCTATTCATACTGGTTTCGATAAGATGTACATGGACCTACGTGGTCAATATTGGTGGCCTGGAATGAAGAAAGATATAGCGACATATGTAGCTAAGTGCCTCACGTGTACGAAGGTCAAAGCCGAACATCAACGTCCGAGTGGATTACTTGAGCAACCCGAGATCCCTATGTGGAAGTGGGAACACATATCCATGGACTTCATAACCAAGCTACCCCGAACCTCTCGAGGACATGATAGCATATGGGTGATCATTGATCGATTGACCAAATCGGCACATTTATACCCATATGTGACACTTACAAGACATCAAGGTTAGCTCGTATATACGTTGATGAGATTGTAAGTCGTCATGGGGTACCTCTGCACATCATATCTGACCGAGATGCTCGTTTTACTTCGTATTTTTGGTCGTCTATGCAAGAACTTTTGGGTACTCAATTGGACCTAAGCACGGCTTACCATCCTCAAACTGATGGTCAAACTGAGCGAATGATCCAAACCTTGGAGGATTTGCTACGCCTTTGTGTTCTTGACTTTGGTGGTGATTGGGATACGCATCTACCGCTCGCAGAATTTTCGTATAACAATAGTTATCACTCGAGTATTAAGATGGCACCGTTTGAAGCACTTTATGGTCGTAAATGTCATTCACCGATCTGTTGGATCGACATTGGTGAAAACTTCATCACTGGTCCTGAACTTATACAAGAGATGACCGATAAAGTTTCTGTTATCCGCAAGAACCTTGAAGTGGCGAGAAGTCGTCAAAAGAGTTATGCTGACAAGCGACGCAAGCCATTGGAATTCCAAGTTGGGGAGATGGTTCTTCTAAAGTCTCACCGTGGAAGGGTGTTGTTCGCTTTGGAAAGAAGGGCAAATTGGCTCCAAGATTTGTAGGACCTTTCGAAATCCTGAAAAGGATGGGAAAGTGGCTTATAAATTGGAACTACCTTCCGACCTTAGTGGAATTCATCCTGTGTTCCACGTCTCGAATTTGAGAAAGTGTTTGGCCGACGAAAGTCTGTATGTTCTGCTGGAAGACATTCAGATCGACGAGTCCTTGCATTTCGTCGAGAAACCTGTTGAAATCATGGATCGCATAATGAAGAAGACTAGAACTACAACAACCCCAATTGTCAAGGTTCGTTGGGAAAATAAATGTGGCGCTGAATTACTAGGGAACGTGAGGAGCACATGAAGAAAAGATACCCATCTTATTTGTACAGTTTCATTTCTTTTAATTTCAGGACGAAATCTTTTTAAGTTGGGGAGACTGTAACATCTCGTATTTCTGTTAACTAAAAGTTAACCTCGTTTATTCTTATAGTGTTCATTGTTGTAATTTATAAAACTCATGAATTATGCAAGCTTAATTCTTTATTTGTCTTTAATTATACAAAGGTGATGATAAAGCTAAAAATTGTAATAATAATAATATTAACAATAGTAATAATAGAAATAAAAAAAATATTGTTAGTAATAATAAAAATTTATAGTTACAAAACTTAACAAAGTTTTTAAAACTTTAAGTAATTAAAGTTTGGGGGTTTAATTGCAAAATTAGAAACTTTTATTAATAGGTTTATACATAAAATGATAAATAATAAACTAGAGGGGCTAAATGTGCAATTAACCAAAATTAAATTCCCCCCCTGTTTCCCCGTATTTTCGGCGAGAGGAGGCTGGTGCCTCCGGCCGAACTCCGGCGATGCCAAAACGGCCCTTTTAGCCACGATATTGACCCAAAACCGTTTCAAATCGTACGTGAACTTGATTCGAACCTTAATGCGGTTAATAATTGGGGTTTAAATGCCGAATGATACCAAATCGAGTGAGTAACCGTAGCATCATAAACCCATAACCGTTCGGGCATTAAATCTCAATTATAATCTAATTAATCGAACATGAACGATCATATACCTATTCCTAATCGAACTTAACACTCAATTTCACCTGAAACCTGTAAGGCCCCGTTCCCGGGACGCTTACAGCTGGGTTCTCATCGCACATAAAACATATAATTACATTGTATTTAATAAATCGCAGCGGAAAACTAAAACAAACTTTCATTTTCAAGTAAAAGTTTTTGCAAGTTAATACGACATTCATTACAAAATAGCTTGTTCGCATTACAATGCAAAAACATTAATCAAAAGAATGCCATCCCCAAAAGAGCTGAGTAGTCGCCCGTGCCATCCTCAGCAACCATTACCTGCCAACTGGAAACACATCAAAGTCAGCGTTGCTGAGTGAGTTCTAGTTTTATAAATAAAACATACTTTACTTTCACATAAAAACGTTCGTTACTTTTACACGATCACACATCGTACGTACACATAGATAATATCATTATTATCGTCTTCATTCGTTCATTACTTTACTTGCGCATCGAACATCATCCTACCAATACCATGTGCTACACCCCGGTTAGTCGTAGCTACCGGGCCGAAGTCAACAAATGAACAACTAAACGTATGCCACGGTACTAGGAGTAACCATCAGTCTTAGCTACTAGGCCGAAGTCAACAAATGAACAGCTAAACGTATGCCACCGTACTAGGGGTGAGCGGTAGAGGTTCTACATTCAGGGTCAATCACAAAGAAGGACCCGTTATCCGATGCGTGCAAGACGTTTCATTCGTTCATTAATACGTGCATTCATTCATCATGTTCCTCTTTCTTTCTCTTTCACTTTACGTTACATAATACTTCGTTCATTCATCATAATAGGTAAAGCCATAGGAAAGATATCAAACATCATATTAAGGGAACATTAACATGCATCAACATCACATCATACAGGGCAACATCATGCATACATAACATACAACATCATCACCCTCATCATGCCCAACATGCTTTCTAAGAGCTCGATCATCATCTTAAAAACTCTTATGGGAACCTTTACATCAAAACTTACATCAGCACTTTCCCCCGAAAGTCAGAAGTCAATCTTCACCTTCCTCGGGTTCAACAGCCCTATTCGGGCATATGGACACCCTTCAGTCGCATGGCCTCCATGCGACTGAACATCATGCGATTGAACTAATACGGATGAACACCTATGCGAATGAACATCCAGTCGTGCGAATGGACAATGCGGATGAACACCTATGCGACTGGACCTTCAGTCGTGCGAATGGACCTTCATTCGCACCCTAATCGGTCGTATGGCCTCCATTCGGCCTCCAGTCGGTCGCCTAGCCCTAACTGATGCAGAATGCAGTTCATCCCGACTGCAGCTGAGGGTTTTCGGCCTCCAAACTCATCTAAACCCATTTTAAGCCTAAATCGACCATCCTAAACCTTAGGGATGCATACCATAACATTATTCAAGCACAACCAAGCAAGAAATCAAGCCCCAAACGGGTCCTACACATACATACACGCATACATACGGGTTTTCACCCAAAAACGCGAAAAAGGGTTTTCAGATGTGTTCCAGCCCCAAAATCATTCAAAAACATGTAAAAGAGGGGTCCTAGAACTCACATAAACGAGCACAACGACAAGAGCTTCGATTCGGCTTGCTTCACGACAATTTTGGCGACCCGAACCGACTCGAACCAACACTTTTCCTCTTTTTCTCCCTTTTCCTCTCTAAGAACCTGAAATGTGGGGTGTGTGGGGAGAGTGGGCTGCCCTCTCCCTACTAATGTCACCACATTTCCCAACTTTTCTTCGTTGGCGAGTTTGGTCTCTCGACTTTTGGACTTTATTTTCTTTTCTTTCTTCACCGGCTTCAAAATAATAAATATTCGGGTGTTACAAGTCCACCCCCCTTAAATAGGTTTCGTCCCCGAAACCTGTTATTTGTCGAACAGACGTGGATAATGCCGTCTCATTTCTTCCTCAGTCTCCCACGTTGACTCGGATCCCTTCCTGTGCTTCCACTGTACACGCACAAGAGGAACCACTTTATTCCATAGCCTCTTTTCTTTACGATCGATGATTGCCACCGGTTGCTCCACATAATTTTGCCTTTCATCTATTTCAATGTCCTCCAGTGGGACAATCATGTCTTCATCAGCTATACACTTTCTCAGATGAGATACATGGAATGTCGGGTGAATCCCACTTAACTCATCTGGCAACTCCAATCTATAGGCCACCTCCCCTACTCGAGCAATGATTCGGAAAGGGCCTATATATCTTGGGCTCAACTTGCCCCGCTTTCTGAATCTGATAATACCCTTCGAAGGTGAGACCTTCAACATAACCCGGTCACCCACCTGGAACTCAATTGGCCTACGTCGCTTATCGCATACGACTTCTGTCTATCTTTGGCTGCCTTCATGAAGGCTTTAATCTTTTCAAGCTTCTTTGTCGTAGCCTCGATTACCTCGACCCTCCCTAATTTCTTCTGACCAATATCACCCCAACAAACGGGTGTTCTGCATCTCCTACCGTATAGCATCTCATATGGTGGCATACCAATACTGGCATGATAGTTGTTGTTGTATGAGAATTCGGCTAACGGTAAGTGGTCATCCCAACTTCCACCAAAATCGATCACACATGCCCGGAGCATGTCTTCCAGTGTCTGAATGGTTCTTTCTGACTGACCATCAGTTTAGGGATGATAAGCCGTGCTAATATGTAACCTCGTCCCCATAGCGTCGTGGAATTTCTTCTAAAATTTAGATGTAAACCGAGTGTCACGATCAGACACGATAGACACCGGCACACCATGACGAGCTACAATTTCCTTGATGAACAGATCAGCCAATCTCTCAGATGAATACGTCTCGCGGATCGGTAGAAAATGAGCGCTCTTCATCAGACGATCAACTATCACCCATATGGCATCATACCCCTTCGGGGTACGCGGCAGCTTCGTAATGAAATCCATGGTGATGTGCTCCCACTTCCATTCCGGTATATCCAAAGGTTGGATCTTCCCATACGGCTTTTGATGCTCTGCCTTCACGTGTAAGCAAGTAAGGCACTTACTCACATACTCCACCACGTCACGCTTCATACTCGGCCACCAATAATCTTTCTTCATGTCATGGTACATTTTCGTGGCACGAGGGTGAATGGAGTATCGAGTCTTGTGAGCTTCATCCATTATCTTCACCCGTAGATCCCCAAAACAAGGAATCCACACACGACCGAATCGAGTTCTAAGACCGAGTGTGTTTTCACCCAATTCCCCAACCAGACCTCTCATTCTTTCCGAGTTAAGGCGATCTTCTTTCAATGCCTCATCTTGAAACTCCTTAACTTGCTTCATCACATCAGAGGTCATGATTAATTGATAAGCTTTCACCCGAATCGGTTCGGGCCTTTCCTTTCGGCTAAGGGCGTCAGCCACTACATTGGCCTTGCCCGGATGATAGTGGATCTCGCAATCATAATCTTTTATAAGTTCCAACCATCTCCTCTGCCTCATGTTCAGATCCTTTTGCTCGAAGAAGTACTTCAAGCTCTTATGATCGGTGAATATGGTGCACTTCGTCCCGTAGAGATAGTGCCTCCAAACCTTTAGTGCAAAGACTACGGCTGCTAGCTCCAAGTCATGAGTGGGATAATTAACCTCATGGACTTTTAATTGTCGGGATGCATAGGCTATAACCTTCCCTCTCTGTATTAACACACACCCCAACCCTGAGTAGGAAGCATCAGAATAAACCACCAGATCTTCGCTTCCATCGGGTAATGACAGAACAGGAGCTTGAGTCAGTCTTGCTTTCAGCTCTTCGAACGCCTTCTCTTGAGCTTGACCCCATACAAACTTCACATCCTTTCGGGTCAACTTAGTTAGTGGAGAGGCAATCTTAGAGAAGTCTTGGATGAATCTTCTATAGTAGCCCGCCAAGCCAAAGAAACTACGGATCTCGGATGGCGTCTTTGGTGACTTCCATTGCATAACCGCCTCCACCTTCGCAGGGTCCACCATAATCCCGTCAGGATTCACCACATGACCCAAATACTGAACTTCGCGCAACCAGAATGCGCACTTGGAGAATTTAGCATACAATTTCTCCCTTCTCAACGTCTCTAGAACCTCCCGAATGTGACCGGCATGCTCAATATCGCTCTTTGAATAAATCAGGATATCATCAATAAACACAATCACTGATTTATCCAACATAGGCCGACACACACGGTTCATCAGATCCATAAAAGCAGCTGGCGCGTTGGTCAAACCAAAGGACATGACCAGAAATTCGTAATGACCATAGCGCGTACGGAAAGCTGTTTTAGGGATATCTTGCTCCTTCACCTTCACCTGATGATAACCAGATCGAAGATCTATCCTTGAGAACCAACTATCACCCTGAAGCTGGTCAACAAATCATCTATCCTCGGTAAGGGGTAGCGGTTCTTCACTGTCAACTTGTTCAGTTCGCGGTAGTCAATGCACATCCTCATACTACCATCCTTCTTCTTTACAAATAGGACCGGAGCACCCCAAGGAGAGATACTCGGTCTAATGAACCCCTTATCAAGCAGCTCTCACAACTGCTCCATCAACTCTTTCATCTCGGTTGGAGCCAACCGATATGGTGCCTTGGCAACAGGTTGGGCACCCGGTATCAGATCAATCTGAAATTCAATCTCTCTGTCAGGTGGCACTCCTGATAAGTCTTCTGGGAACACGTCTGGAAAGTCACACACAACTGGTACATCAGCTAGTTGTGGTGTTGGTGTATCCACATCCTTTACATAAGCCAAGTAGGCGCTACATCCACGCCTCATACACTTTCCCGCCACCGCCATTGAGATCACCTTCGGGATTGTAGTAACCCGATCACCATAAACCGTTACCGAACTTCCGTCAGGCGCTGTCAACCGAACCATTTTCTTGCGACACACAATGTTCGCCTCGAAGTCCGCCAACCAATCCATCCCAAGAACCAAATCGAAACCACCCAAGGTCATCACAAACGGTCTAACAGGAAACTTATGACCCTCAAGTTCCACATCACAATTCTCTATCACCTCATAAATCCTGGTAGACTTACCTATGGCAGTTTCTACATCAAAGGGCGCATCAACACGTCTACTACTAACAGGCAGCTTAGCACAGAAAGCAGCAGAAATAAAACTCCTACTAGCACCCAAATCAAATAACACAGAAGCTAAAGTCTGGTTCACTAGAAACGTACCGGACACAACGTCAGGGTCCGTCCTAGCCTCCTCCCGTGTCATGGTGAACGCTCTGGCGCTCGCCCTCGGCCCATCACTTCCCGTCTTCTTCACCCCTGAACCCTCAGTCCTCGACTTCTTACAATCTCTGCTCATATGACCAGTTTCCCCACAGTTAAAACATTTGCCCGACAGGCAATCCTTCGCCATATGCCCCGTCTTCCCACACTTGAAGCACAAGTTTGACCCAACCTACATTCCCCGCCGTGCTCCCTTCCACACTTGCCACACCTTTTCGATCCCGCACTTGATGTGACCACACGACGTTCATCCACCCGTGCCTTTTTGTTACCCATCGGGGCATCACCCCGACCAAACCGTTTCCCGTTCCAGTTCCGATCACCACCACCTTCCTACTCGCCTCAGTCACCACCACCTCCCGCTCGTCATACAGCCTCCCTGCCAAATCAACTGCCGACCTAAACGTGCTTGGCCGAGCGGCGATCATATGCCGGCGAACATCCACCGGTAAACCCTGAATGTACCTCTTGATTTTCCGAGACAGAGGCGTCACCTGATCAGGCACAAGCCGTGCCATTTCATTAAACTTGGTGGTATACTGCTGGTGTGTCATGGTTCCAGCCTCCAACTGCAGAATCTCCCTTTCCAACTTGTCCATTTCCCGATGAGGACAAAATTCCTCAATCACCAACCTTCTCAGCTCAGGCCATTTCATTTTCCCAATGGCCCTACTACCCTCAGCTTGGACAATGTTGTCCCACCAGCACAGAGCTGAATCCACAAAAGAGTGGGTAGCAAACTTCACCTTTTGGTCCTCTCGGCACTCGTTGATATTGAGAACAGCTTCCATTTCCCTCACCTACCGGTGAGCGGCTGTAGCGCTGCCGTTACCATCAAAAGTAGGGGGCTTGCATCTCATAAAATCCCCATAATTACATCCTCGTGCCGTCTCCGGCGCAGGCTCTTCTTCTTCCTCTTCATCATCAGATAGAACCGTTTCCGGCTCTGGTTGTTCCCGTTCCCCAGAGGATCTGTTTCCTTCTTTCCTTTCCCCTTCTCGTACAACCTTAATAACTTCGGTCACCACAGACGGTAAGATCGTCTACATGACCTGATGTACTTCTTCTACAACAGCCTCCTTTACTGAGGCTCTCAGATTGGCGCTTTCGTCGCCACCCTCCGGATGAGGGGTCTCTGGTTCTTCATGAACCACCCTCTCAACTCTGGGTCTCCCTCTCTTGGGTTGCGGTTCAGCACCGTGACCTCCACCCCTAGAAGCTTTCGATGATCTACCTCCGGCCATCACACGCACACTGAAAGATTCAAACACCAACACAATCATTCAAGGGAACAGATCAGTTTATGTAAAGTATAGTAAGTCCCTAATTACAGTGGCCAGTTGTGATTAGCCACTTACTTTACTCTTCATACCCCAAGTATTACCTGTCCTGACTACATCAGTATTTAAATCTACATACAACACATAACACATACCACGCGCACATAAAACCGGTTAACTTTACGAAAATACCTGATGGCACGCAGCTACTCAGATTGGCATCCCATTCCCTTTCCATCCCATTCCCAGTTTAAGATTAGGTTTATTTTGGAAATTTACCCATTTCACTTAAACTTTGGCTCTGATACCAACTTGTAAGGCCCCGTTCCCGGGACGCTTACAGCTGGGTTCTCATCGCACATAAAACATATAATTACATTTGTATTTAATAAATCGCAGCGGAAAACTAAAACAAACTTTCATTTTCAAGTAAAAGTTTTTGCAAGTTAATACGACATTCATTACAAAATAGCTTGTTCGCATTACAATGCAAAAACATTAATCAAAAGAATGCCATCCCCAAAAGAGCTGAGTAGTCGCCCGTGCCATCCTCAGCAACCATTACCTGCCAACTGGAAACACATCAAAGCCAGCGTTGCTGAGTGAGTTCTAGTTTTATAAATAAAACATACTTTACTTTCACATAAAACCGTTCGTTACTTTTACACGATCACACATCGTACGTACACATAGATAATATCATTATTATCGTCTTCATTCGTTCATTACTTTACTTGCGCATCGAACATCATCCTTACCAATACCATGTGCTACACCCCGGTTAGTCGTAGCTACCGGGCCGAAGTCAACAAATGAACAACTAAACGTATGCCACGGTACTAGGAGTAACCATCAGTCTTAGCTACTAGGCCGAAGTCAACAAATGAACAGCTAAACATATGCCACAGTACTAGGGGTGAGCGGTAGAGGTTCTACATTCAGGGTCAATCACAAAGAAGGACCCGTTATCCGATGCGTGCAAGATGTTTCATTCGTTCATTAATACGTGCATTCATTCATCATGTTCCTCTTTCTTTCTCTTTCACTTTACGTTACATAATACTTCGTTCATTCATCATAATAGGTAAAGCCATAGGAAAGATACCAAACATCATATTAAGGGAACATTAACATGCATCAACATCACATCATACAGGGCAACATCATACATACATAACATACAACATCATCACCCTCATTGTGACATCCGGTAAATTTCCGTTACCAAGCTCCGTTAGTTCCGTTAAGTCTTGTATACACGTGTCGTGAGCACACACTAGTTGTCGTTGAACGTTGGCGACCTAATAATAATGAATAATGTTAATTTGTTGTGAATCTAAATGATTATGTGAATACTGGGTTATGTTATGTGTTTACACATTTATAAAGGTTAATTAAAGAATTTATCGTGTAACGCGGAAACGTGCCTATTTATTCGTATGTCTTGTGTTTTTATAAAGATAAGATATATAATGAATTTTATAAGTTTATATCTTTATATTATGAAGTTAAAAACACTTTACAAAGAGTTTAAAGCTTAGTTTTTATAAAATACAAATTACAAGGGTTAAAAGGGTAAATATGTAAATAAAAAATTAATAAAACAAAATCTCAAACCCTAATTCACCACCTTCGGCCGCGACATTCACCCTATCCCTCTCCATCTTCGAAAATCAGCCTTGAACAAGCAAATTCGTGTGGTTTTGGTTCGATTACAAGTTATACAACACTTAGGAAGGATCAATTTCAAGCAATTACAAGTTTAAATGTTAGATTTTTCATGTTTTGTGATGTTCTTCATTATGGCCGAACCCTAGATTCGAAATTGATCCTTATTGGGTCGAATTGGATGTTGTTTGATGATGCTAACATGTTAGTTAGATTGTTTACATGTTAGTTAACGTCGATTATGCAAGAATTCTATGTTTTTAGTGGATTGATCATGAACTTTGGGTATGAAACAAACCCTAATTCGAAATTGTTGTGATTATGCATGATGGATGATTGTTTGATGAATGTTTGATGATTAATAGGTTGTATGAATGTTAGAATACGTTGATTATGCAAGAAAGTTGGGATTTTGATGCATTGATCATAGGTTACTAAGAATAGTAACTTTATTTGGCATGTAGTAGTGATCTAGTGATGGATTGATGTTATGGATGAGTTCATGATGATAATTAGATGCTAGATTGTTGTTATGAATGCTATAAATCTTTAATTTGATGATGTTGATCATAGCTTGCCAAAAGTAGAAACTTTTGTTTATGAAGATTGTTAGATTGGGATGTTTAAGTGTTGTTGATCATGTCTAGATGTTAGTATGAGCTTGAATTGGTATATTAGTGATGAATTCATGTATGCTTGGATGTTTGATAGATTTTGGGATATTCTTTCCCAAAAGGGAAACTTTATTTGTGTAAACGTTGAAGTATGATGTTATGATCATGTTTGGGATGATAGAACTTGCTATTATGTTCAAGGATGGATTCTAGTGTGATAGAACGTGTTAAATTAGTTGTATGGCATGTTTGGATAATCATGGGTGATATTTGGAATTGGTAATCATGTATGGTTTGGATGTTGTGTAGTAGTAGGACATCATGCTTGGGTCTGGTAATTGATTGTTGTGATGTTGTGAATGCAATGCATATGCTTAAAGAATTTGGTTATGATCATTATACACGCGTGCGGATCTGAGGCCCCTACTTAGTAGGATTGGCAGGGTTTAGGATGTGAAGTTGTGAGTGGCTTCACATGGCATGTGATGAATGGTTGAACCTTGTATGACATGTTAGTTGTATTGTAGCTAGTGGATATGTTAATGTTCTAGATTCGCATGACTTGTGTAGTACTTGATTGTATGATGATCTAAGTGATACACCTGGTTGATATAGCATATGTATGATACTACTTGAATGTTAATCATGTATGTTGTATGTGCTCATTGGCTTTATTTGAATTATAACTCATAATGTCACCAACGGGTCAAATGGGTCAACTAGGTCAAACGTGTCTATTTGTCTGGAAGCTTGAGTCTTTGATTTTGGTATGATTAGGGTTTCACATGTCTTTTATTTACATGTACTTATGTACTCACATGATCTAGGTAACCTGTGAAGGTTGGCTATCCTCTTGTTTCTCAAAATAAACCCTAAGTACCTTTGCATACATCAGGTGAGTTCATGCCCCACACTTTATTAATCTCTTTTGGGGGAGATAGCATACTGGTATTTATACGAACGCTTTTATTGTTTAAGTTGTGTATATATTAATATAGTGCTGTTTACCATGAGAAAAGTCCTCACACTTTTGAATTGTTAATATCTAATAGCGGGGACTTGGGTAGTACTACTGGGTCTGACGAGCCCCACCTGTGTGACTCGAGGTCAACCGGTGCAATTTTTCCTATTGAACATTGTCACGACATGGTAAGTCGTGACAGGAGGCAACAACTATCCCAGTCAGCTTCAATTGCAAAATCACTATGTATTAATATTTACTAATAATAGACTAGCTATCTATTACCATACACTGC
Source organism: Flaveria trinervia (assembly GCA_025506515.1). Lineage (NCBI taxonomy): Eukaryota > Viridiplantae > Streptophyta > Magnoliopsida > Asterales > Asteraceae > Flaveria > Flaveria trinervia. The sequence goes on along the minus strand of CM046457.1, from coordinate 5,750,025 downwards.
TTATATTTATCGCAACTGTTTACATGTTTATTGAACTCAAACTCTTGAACTCACCAACCTATGTGTTGACATTTTAGTATGCTTTTCTCAGGTCCTTAGCTTGCTTGCCATAGGAGCACTGCACGGTTCATTGCATTTTAGACACGATGCTTCAAGACAATTTGACATTTTAACAATTATAGTTTACTCTTTGGTTTGGCACTTGTTTTGCCATAAGTTATACTTTATTGACTTGGGTTGTTTTCAAAAACGCTTCCGCATTGTTTAAAGTTGGTATTTTGGTTAATTATGTTTAATTATGGCATTTAGAGTCGTTCTGAGTAACTATTGACTGTGATCCTGGTTTGTTCACACGCCTCGCGGTAAAACTCCGCAAGTGGATTTTGAGGGTGTGACACTCATCATGCCCAACATGCTTTCTAAGACCTCGATCGTCATCTTAAAACTCTTATGGGAACCTTTACATCAAAACTTACATCTGCACTTTCCCCCGAAAGTCAAAAGTCAATCTACACCTTCCTCGGTTCAACAGCCCTATTCGGGCGTATGGACACCCTTCAGTCGCATGGCCTCCATGCGACTGAACATCATGCGATTGAACTAATACGGATGAACACCTATGCGAATGAACATCCAGTCGTGCGAATGGACAATGCGGATGAACACCTATGCGACTGGACCTTCAGTCGTGCGAATGGACCTTCAGTCGTGCGAATGGACCTTCAGTCGCACCCTAATCGTCGTATGGCCTCCATTCGGCCTCCAGTCGGTCGCCTAGTCCTAACTGATGCAGAATGCAGTTCATCCCAACTGCAGCCGAGGGTTTTCGGCCTCCAAACTCATCTAAACCCATTTTAAGCCTAAATCTACCATCCTAAACCTTAGGGATGCATACCATAACATTATTCAAGCACAACCAAGCAAGAAATCAAGCCCCAAACGGGTCCTACACATACATACACGCATACATACGGTTTTCACCCAAAAACGCGAAAAAGGGTTTCAGATGTGTTCCAGCCCCAAAATCATTCAAAACATGTAAAAGAGGGTCCTAGAACTCACATAAACGAGCACAACGACAAGAGCTTCGATTCGGCTTGCTTCACGACAATTTTGGCGACCCGAACCGACTCGAATCAACACTTTTCCTCTTTTTCTCCCTTTTCCTCTCTAAGAACCTGAAATGTGGGTGTGTGGGGAGAGTGGGCTGCCCTCTCCCTACTAATGTCACCACATTTCCCACTTTTCTTCGTTGGCGAGTTTGGTCTCTCGACTTTTGGACTTTATTTTCTTTTCTTTCTTCACCGGCTTCAAAATAATAAATATTCGGGTGTTACAAAACCAAAACAAGCATCACTTTCGATTACCCATTCGAAGTCACAACCTGCAACACCCGTAGACCTCATCTCGAGCTTGTTAACTTGCAATTAACAGAGGGCTTCTCATCGTTAGAGTCACTAGAAGCTTACTGTAAAAGGAATTCGAATCTTATCGATGATTGCACCTTGAATCAATTTCTCCTCGATCGCAACTTAGGTTCATAACGTGAACATCGAATACCGAACGAATCGAGTAAGTTAAACACATGCTTATGCTCGGTTTTTCATGGGGAACAAAAGCCCCATGATTTCAAGTATTTACAAAATCAAATTACACTTCGATTTAGAATCAAATGATTCTAGGGTTTATATGGGAATTGGGGTTTTCATTCGCAATGGTTTTTAAGATTTAAAACAAGGTTACAAACGCGGCTGGAAGCCTGGTTCACTGGTTAAGACATTGTTCCCCCATACATGAGGTCACAGGTTCGAACCCGGGCACCTTATGTAATTTTTTTAAAGCCTTTTTGGCTTAAAATTAATTATAGAAAATTTATAATATTTATAAAAATGACTTTTATAAACCCCAAATATTTTAAAGTCATCTAAATATTTCTTAAAAATTTATTCTTGTAAAACATTTTAATATTTTAATGTAAAATTATTTACAAAAGTTATAATTAAACATTTTTTATAAAAATTAGATTGTTATATAATACTTAAAGGTATTAAATTAATATTAGACCTTATGTTTAAGGATTTATCATGATAATTATAGAATTTAAATATAATTTTATAAATAAAATCACAAGTTATTTACAAAGGATCAAGTTCCTTAATAATAAATTTTATAAATTTCATAAATGGTATTTTTATAAGAATTTATTAACTTTATAAAAATTCCCAAAATTCTACTACCCTAGTTCATGTTAACACGTTAATCTTATATTAACCTAAATCTTGTAATATTTATATATTTAGGTGTCTTGTGACGTTTTATCTTGGAACGACGTATATTATTCTTATTGATTCTCATTATATACTTATTTAACATGTGAGTTTTCCTTGCCCCTTTTTACATTTTTCACACTATTTTGGGGTGAAACATGATACTTATACATCGTACACTTATAAACATTTGAGACTTGTAATGCACTTGCAATTCATCTTTATATTTTGTCATAGTTATTTGTGTGTTGTAAGTGATTATATGAGATACATAGTTTGTTTACAATCATTAACTATTGCTAGCCTGGCGACGTCTTAGATCTTTGGGCCTGACAAGCCTATTTGGTGCTAAAGCCGAGGTATTGCCGGCTCCTGATGACGTATGCTTGTTCATCATGGGAACCAAATACACTTAGCCAATCTTATATACTTGTAATCAAGTCGAGGTTTGGTTGTAACGATATGTGTTCTATAACCTTACTTGCTTATGACCTATGACATGAATTGCTACTTGTAACTTTATCTTATTATCTATGAAAACCTTGGAAACTCACCAACTATTTATAGTTGACCCTTTTATTTTTATCATGTTTCAGGAAATCCCCAAGTTTAAAGAGGACCTTTGAAGCTTGCAATAAAACTAGGACTTGGACCTAGTTTATAAATTAAAATGTTATGTCATGTTTTGATTTATGTTTGAACTTATTTCATGTTTGATGCTTATGTTTGTACTTTTCCTTTTGAAACTTAAAATTTTAATATTTACATTTAATTATAGCGTTATGTGGTTGTGAACAATCTTAACCCTCACATCTCGACGTTTCCGCCGTCAAGGTTGGGGTGTGACATTAGTCATATCCATTGTTGCAGACTGATCCAAACCAGATTGAGAGTTTAGGAAGTAGTCAAATTGTTCAACATTTGGTGTTGAATGATCCTTCATAGATTGAATATCAGTAGCATCATGAGTGTCTTCCGTAGGACCTGTAGGGGCTTCTCCGGAAGCATTTTGCTCTTCTGTAGGAGTTACAGGAACTTCTCCGGATGATAAGTGAGGATTTGAAACATTTCCAATGTTTGTTGCATTCACTTGTGAGCATGGAGCAGTTGCAGGGACAACATTCACATCTCCGGATGCACGGTGTATATCTGTGGATGATGTGTCAGTAGTTGCTGATGAAGTGTTTCCATCTGAGGATGTGTGAATCCTTGGAGGATTAACAGACAACGTCACTTCATTCATATTAGGTGGAACAAATGGATAGCATGTATCAGCAGTTCTTGCATTGTTCAAATAACCGTAGTTAAATGACTCTGTTAAGCATCTATATCAAACAACCATGATGATCCTTTAACTGATTTAGTAAATTCAGATTCATCAAAAGATACATTAGGAGTTTCTTCCATAATATTATGTTGTGGAATATAGATCCTATAAGATTTAGATGTTGAAGAATATCCAACAAAGAAACCATCATATGTATTTTCTGAAAATTTTCCCTATGATTCTTTTATGTTTAAAACAGATACATGACACCTAAAAACTCTAAGATATCCTATGTAAGGTTTTCTTTTAAATAAAAGCTCATAAGAAGTTTTGTTATGTTCTTTGACAATTAAGGTTCTGTTTTGAACATTGCATGCAGTATTCACTGCCTCAGCCCAAAAGATGATAGGCAATTGTGAGTCACCTAGTATTGTTCTGGCTACTTCAATAAGTGTTCTATTTCTTCTTTCAGCAACTCCATTCTGTTGTGGAGTTCTTGATGCACTGAATTGCCTTGCTATACCTTTGGTCCTACAAAGGAATCCAAGTCAAAATTGACAAATTCAGTACCATTGTCACTCCTAAAAATCATAACTTTTTTATCAAGTTGATTCTGAATCTTGATGACAAAGTCCATTAATGTTTCTGATGTTTCACTCTTTTGTTTTAAGAAAAAGACCCATGTAAATCTTGTGAAATCATGAACTGTCACCAAACAATATTGTCTTTTTCTAATGCTCATCATATGTTAGGACCAAACAGATCCATGTAAAGCATTTGAGTGGTGTAGTATAATATTGATATTTTTGGATTTATGAGACACTCTATGTTGTTTTCCTTTGTAACAAGAAGAACAACGAGTTGAGCAATGAAACTCTTTCTTTGGCAGTCCAATGACTAACTCATTTTCACCAATTTGTTCATGTTCTTCATGTTAGAATGGACAAACCTTCTATGCCACAATTGAGATTCATCTTCTGATGACTTATATAGGAGGCATGTTTCATGTCTTGTAAGTGAGGTGTTGTTCATGTCCAAAACATAAGTGTTTTCTTTTCTTGATGCTTTAAGAAGCACCCAATCTTCTTGAACAGAAAAACCTAGCTTAAGAATGTAACAGTTAGTGTTATCAAATAATGTGGTATAATTTTGATCACAAATTTGAGACACACTCAGTAAATTATACTGTAGATTTTCACAGTAGTTTACTTTCTCAACTTAAGCACACCATTTGTTACCATTCCTTCACCAACAATTTTACCTCCCTTCTTATTCCCACCAAATGCCACATATGAAGCATTTTAATGTTTGAAGTCATGGAGAAGTGAACAGTTTCCTGTCATATGCCTGGAACAACCACTGTCAACATACCACTTGTTGTCATCTCTCCAAGATTGTTCCTGCATTAAAAAATAAATCAGTTAGTATTGACAACCCAAGCATTGATGATCTTGGGTTTGCCAGTAGTGTCTAAAATAGTAACTTTTTCAATGATAAGTCTTGGAGTTTCAATTTTAGTTTTGCTTGATTCATTCTGAGTTGTTTCAGGTGAGGATGATTCTGTTGAAGGAGATGTTGATGAACAAGGTTTTTATTTCTCAATTTCTTCTTTATTCAACTTATTTTTGTTAGTTTGATGCTTTGGTTTTGATAATTAATCTTGAGTATTAAATGTTTCACTATCTTTTGTTTTTGAATGAGGTATATGAATTCCCTTTTTAAAATTATCAAAGAAAGCATAATCAGCCTTTGTTTCCTTTTCAGTCAAATCCACCATTTTATGAGGTGTTTTTGATTGCTAGAAAGTTGTTCTTTTCTTCAAAGAATAAACATCAGTGGATGTCTTTTCTTTGTTTTTGGCTTTTGTTTTTGTTCAGACTTCTTGATTTTTGCATGTATTTCACAGTCAGTAGATTGAGTGTCTGATTTAGCTTTATATAGATTGTTTCTTCTTTGTCCCCTTTGTCTTGTTCTTTTTGTTGAAACAACATTCTTGAGTTGAATGGTTATTTTTGTTGCAGATAGCACATGTTTGTTGAAGTAACAGTCAACTGTCATGTGATTGTTCATATTGCAAATAGAATAATAACTCCTGAAGTAACAAGCTTCAGTATTATGGTTTTTCATGTCACACCATTTGCAATACATCTCATCTGATTCTTTGTCAGAATCAATCAATTTCTTCTTGTTTGCCAACTTCTGAAGCTTTGAATCCTTTTTTAGTTTTGAAGTTGATTTTTCCTCTTCCAGCTTGTGGAGCTTTGGATTATTTGTTGATGACTTCCTCTTCCGTAGATCATCTACTGAATCATCATTAACTTCTACTGAAGAGGTTTTCTTCTTCCATAGATCTTGTATTGAGGAAAGGTTCTCCAGCTGATGTTTGGCTGACAGCCTTTTCTTTTCCTTTTCCCCGGATAATTTGTGTCTTTTCTCAATAGAGACACACTTCTCATTCATTTCATTAGAAGATTTTTGTTGCTGATTTAGTTCATAAAGACCTCCATTTAATTGAGCTATTCTCTTGCAGATAGTCTTCAACATGTTTCTTTGTTTGGGAGGGTATGGCAGCTTTGTTTCTTCAAGCACTTTTGGAATATTTGTTTCAAAAACAATATTTTTACCCTTGTTTAGTAGATCATCATCATATTTATCAGAATCATTCAAGTCATCACACTCATCAAAGTAAAATTCTGAATCCATTTGATTAATCTTGTCTGATTCAGAAGACTCAGTTTCATTCACCTCAGACATATTGTTAATGCTTTGTTGAGTAGAAGTTGTTTCTATATTGGTGCTTGGCACAAAATGATTTGACAAGTTATTTGTCATTGATTCAGGCAAATGAACATAATTATTATTTATAGGAGGTGCAACTGCATTATATCCCAACCCAGACCTATTCTTTTACTCAATATGAGAATTTAATAATTTCTCATACTGCTGAGATGACAGTTGAAACTTCTGAAGTTTCACTTCAGTTGATGCATGATCAGCCATGGATTTAGTTAAGGAAGTGGTCAGATGCTCAATTTGTGCTTTTAAACTATAATTTTCAGAAACAATTTTATCTAAATCTTGTTGTAAAGAGTTAATTTTTATTTGATATAATTTATGTTCTCTTACATGAGATTCATTCAAAATAATTGTTTCTTTAACTTTATCATCTAATTGTTGAGCATGGACTCTATATCTTTCTACTTCCTCAACACATATTGATGAACATAACCTGTTTCTTACCTCGCTTGCCATAGGTGGAATTTTCTTTTCCATGTGAGCCATTAAAGCTTGATTTTCTTCCAAGACTTCCTTCTCATACATACTCCGGTCACAGATTCCATCTTGAAGAATGATCAGCCCAGATTCTTTTGAGTTGCTTGTTCTAACTGATGTATTAGTGGCTGGTGGGGATGAGTTGGCAAGTTGTGGCTGCCTGAATGATCTTTGAGATGATGAAGGTTGTTTAGACTGATGTTGCTGATGTTGTGTTGAGTTAGAATTTTGTTGATTGCATTCTCTAGAGAAGTGTCCATAGATATTGCACTTGAAGCATCTTACCTTGACTTATCAACACCAATCCATGATGATTTACTTGTAGCAACCAAATTCTTGTTTCTTCTTAGATATTGTTTGGCTCTATAAGCAATCATTGCCATTTGCCGTTGTAGATCCATCTCCTCCACTACATCCGGAGGAAGTTTTTCCAAGTCTTGTTGGCACATGTTGGCAGAGGTTAATGATTTCCAGGTAAGCTTGAAAGCTTGAACTGAAAGTTGCAAAAGCTGCTTTTTGTTTTTCAGAGTCCAGAATGACAGTGATGGACTCTGGTTGATTGTTGATTGAAGGCTTTTCTGATGATGTATCTCTTTGATCATCAATTATTCCCTTCTCTTTTCTTGACTTACTTTGAGAAGATTTCTTACGAGGTTTTGAAGCATAGAAATTTACTTCCTCTTCATCTTCACTCAAAATACAAGAGTTATCACCATCATTGTTAGAAATAAAAGCACTTCCAGCACTTCTTGTTGCTTTAAAGTGATATGGTGATACATGAGTTCTCACACTCTTGTTTCTTGATTTCTCATATATTTCAAGAGCTTCAACTTTAGCCACTAGAGTTTCTAAACCAACTACTTTGTGGTCTATGGTGTTCTTGAACGTGGATACAGTTTGCTTCTAACTTTCTGGCAAAGTATGGAGCATCTTTTTGTTTAGTTCCTCATTTATGTATTTCAACTCCAAAATATTCATCTCTATAACAAGTTGCATGAATCTATGGAGTTGTTGAGGAATTGATTCACTCTCAATATGATGAAAAGTTTCATATTGTGAACACAGGGTGTCCATCCTGATGCTTCTGATTTTATCACTCCCTTCACAGAGTGTATGAAGAATCTTCCACAAGGAATTTGCTATTTTGTAATTTTCACACCTGGTTAATATTTCCTCAGGTAAAGCCATACTAAGCAAACTGTATTCTTTAATATCAACTTTAACCTTCTTAATATCATCAGGTGACAAATATATTGTACTTATGGGTTGATTATTGTCATTATAATCAGGCCCAAGGGTGGGTGGAATATAGGGACCTTCTGTTATTGAGGCCCATAAGTCAGAATCTGTAAAGTTTACATGATTCCTGAACTTGATTTTTCAAGATTTGAAATCTGCTTTTGTTTCTAACTTTGGAGGTTCGTAAGATGATCCACCAAAATTGCTCATGATTAGTTAAGTTCTAAGACTTTAACTAATGAATTTGTTTAATGAATATGAACAATTTTTTTGATATTGGTCAATAACTAAGATTTGTTATTCAATTGATATGAATATAGATCCAAGTTAATCAAACAATGTAATTGTTGAACGATAACTCACAAATCACACTTAAAAACTATTTGCTGAAGAGAAAAACAATAGATTTAATCAGTAAAAATTGACAAATCTAGAGAATTCAGTAAACAATTAAATATAACTAACACTGATAGATCATCGATCTAAATCGATGAGCACTTGGCTCTTATACCACCTGTGAATCCAAGGATCGCAATCAGGAATTATCAGTGATGATTGAAGTCAAGTCAATGTTTGCGGAATCAACGTTAACTTGGTTTAATTATTTGTATTAATTTCAATATCAATAATGATTAAGGAATAAAATGAACACAATGAATGAAACACAATTAATGATCAAATAAATATTCAATTCAAATGTACTTCATTAAAAACATTTTGATGATTACAATTGAATAAACAATGAATGAACGAACCATATTGATTTTAGTGTTTGGATATGTGACGACTGTTTATGGTTTTGATTTATGTGATTTGATGTGATGTTGGTGGTTGTAATGTTGCTGCTTGGATGTTTGCCGTCAAAGCCGTCTACTTGATTTGAAACCTAGGATCCATATTTATAGACAATAATATTTTTGTTAAAGAAACACTGGATCTCCTGGGATTTGGAATTGTTTATGTTAAGGAATCACTGGATTTCTTGGGATTCGCATAACTTCCTTGTTGACTTGTAACACTTGTATTATTTGAATACAAGTGTTTGGTGTAACACCCAGATATTTTCTTTGAAGCAGACTAAAGAAGAAAAAGAAATAAAATCCAAGTCGAGGGACCAAACTCGCCAACGAGAGAAAGTTGGGTGAATTGAAGTATTTGAAGGGAGAGGGCAGCCCTTACCCTCTCCCCACACCCAAAATTTAGCAAAGAAAAGAGAGAAGAAGAAGAAAGGGAGAAAAGAGAGAAAAGAGAGAAAAGGTTGGTTCAGGTGGATTTGAGAGTGCAAAATCATCGTGTAGCGGGTCCAAACGAAGCTCTACTTCTCGGTGTGGTTTGTGTGAGTTCTAGGACCCCTATTTTAAACGTTTTTGGTCCATTTTGGGGCTGGAACACATCTGAAAACCCGTTTTTGTATGTGTGTGTGGTTGACCCATTTGTATGTGTTTGTGTGTGATGCGTTTGGAGTTTGTTTCCGGGCTTGTGCGTGCTTGAATGACGTTGTGGTATGCATTCCTAAGGTTTAGGATGGTTGATTTGGGCTTAGAATGGGTTTGAATAAGCTTGGAGGTCGAAAATGGCAGACTGGGTTCGGGATGAACTGCATTCTGCATCAGCTAGGGCTAGGCGACCGAATGGAGGTCATACGGCCGATTGAGGTGCGATTGAGGTTCATTTGCACGATTGAGGGTTCATTCGCATGACTGAGAGCCCATTCGCATAAATGCTCATCCGCATTAGTTTCATCCGCATTAGGTCCATCCGCATTAGTTTCATTCACATGGGACTCATCCGCATTGAGTCCATCCGCATTAGGTCCATTCGCATTGGTGTTCATTCGCATAGGTGTTCATCTGCATTGGTCCATTCGCATGATGTTCAGTCGCCTGGAAGGCCATGCGACTGAAGGGTGCCCATACGCCCAAGTAGGTATGTGCACTCGGGGAAAACATAGTTTATGTACTGACTTTCAGGGGAAAGTGCAGATGTAAGTTTTGACATGGAAGTTTCCCGTAAGTTCATGTAAGATGACTATTGAGGTCATAGAGGTATGTTGGGCATGATGATGATGTTGCATGATTATGCATGATGTATGCTATGTATGTATGATGTTGCCCTGTATGATGATGATGACTATGTATGTTATGTTCCTTGTTATGATGTATGTTTATCTTTCCCGTGACTTTACGTTGAATGTTAATGAATGAAATGAAAGCATTTTGTAACGTAAAGTGAAAGATAATGAAAGAGGAACATGAAGTTAGAATGCATGCATTAATAAATGATGAAAGTAAAGAAAGTCTTGCAAGCCTTATATGTCGGGACACGCCATTAATAGGTGTTAGCCCAACGGTGTGCGGGTTCACTACCCCGGGAGGATGCACATTGGGGTCTTTCTTTGTGATTGACCATTTGTATAGAACTATTGTTGCATACCCTAGGTACTATGACTAGAGGTGCGATGCACCGTTATAGCTGGTCTATGATAGGCCTAGGTCCAGTACCAGGAATAGCAGGGTATTGCACATAGCATTGGTACACCTAAACTCTACCCTAGGTGATGTGACTAGAGGTGCGGAGCATCGTTATAGCAGGTCTATGATAGACCTAGGTCCAATACCAGGAATAGCTGGGTAAAGTTTATGGTTGAAGGAAAGAAAAGATGTAATGATGAAAGAATGTGAAAGTTAATGAATGTACGAACGACATAATGAATGTATGAACGATTAATGAAGATAATAATGATATTAACTATGTGTACGTATGATGTATGATCGCATGAAAGTAAAGAATGGTTTTAACGAAAGATAAAGTATGTTTTATTATAAAACTAGAACTCACTCGGCAACGCTGACTTTTATGTGTTTTTAGTTGGCAGGTAATGTTGCTGAGGATGGCACGGGGCGGCTACTCAGCTATTTTGGATAGCATCCATTTTTATAATGCTTTTGTGATGTAATGCAACATGTATTTTGTAACTTGTTAACAATGTATTATTTTGCAAAAGCTTTTATAATGAAATGAGATGTATATTTTGGTAATTCCGCTACGACGTTTTATGAAAGACAAACGTATTTATATGTTTTAATTGCGATGATCGACCAGCTGTAAGCGTCCCGGAAACGGTGCCTTACATTTGGACTCCGCAGGAATATTGTCTTCCGTAGATAATTGTTCTTTTGTAGAAATCTTGTTCTTCCGAAGCAAACTTGTTCTTCCGAAGGTATTTTGTCTTCCATCCTTAGAGCTGGTTGTTCATCTGCAGAAGATTTTTGGATGTATGTTACTTGTAAGAAACATATCTACGGAAGAACAAAATGTTTATCCATAGATGTTTCTTACACTTGGTCAATTTTTCAGAAATTCACCAATTATAATGTTTTACTTGCAAACATACATAAATCAACACACATATATATGGGTTAACCTATACATTTAATGCATACATAATATGAATTACAAGCATTCATTACAAATATTAATTCAAGTTCTAGGTCTATACAAAATGGACTAGATCTATTGATCCTAGACCTAACAATAACCGACCTCGACAACAAATAATATGAACATGAATTTTAGTATGAAATTTGATTGGATGATGTATATGAAATAGTGGATGTGCATAATTGCTTAGTTGCATAAATATGCAAAAATGAATGAATGCACTAATGCATAATTGATAAAAACTAATATGACCAAGAATAAGTAGAATAAAGAATTGACCAAAACATAACCAAGAAACTAACATGGGAACCATCTTAGTAATTCCTTTAAAAGTTTCCATGTGCCTTATTAGGTATGAAGCAGAAAGGAGAAGCACACTTACCAATCATTTTCTTATGTATCGCCTAGGATGATTTGAAACAGTACATACAATGGGATTAGATTCGTTTCCTTCACCTGATAGCAGAGAAATATATTATAATGTTAGATAATACGTCTTTAATGATTAACAAATTCTATCACATTAAAATGGAATTCATATCATAACAACATTTACTAACATACTTAGATTACTTGAATGGTTACCTTGATAAAGTGAAGAATAAGCCACTTCATTATCCAAACCTTGACGCTGATTAGAATAATCAGAAATAATAATGGGTTTGGTCTGTGCACCACTCGATGAGGTAGTTAGAGAGGGAGGCTTGCGGGCTAGCCTTCAACTTTTGCGAGCTTTAGAAAGCAACAACAAAATATAAAAATATAAATAGGAAATCAAATGTCATACACAGATTGATATGGAAAAACATTAGAATAGTATATGTGCTCATTATGGTATTCGAATGAAAAATACCAAAACTTTGGAGATGTCTTGATACGTTAAGATGATGAAACACTGAAAACAAATATTCTTTTAATTAATACATACTATTACAATGACAAAAGCCATATAGCACACCGAACAAAATAGGAAATATGAAAACATATACCATAGAAGATTTACATATTGATCTTGAAAAAAATTAATAATATAAAAGTCTAATACCTATAATAAAATGATTATGGCTTGCAATCTCATAATAACTAATCCATTCCCAAAAGCAGAATAATTTAACTTCAACAACTTAGTCATAATGCATAAATGCATTATACACATAAAGGGCATTAAAGGAAGATTAAAACAATTGGGGTGAACCAAATGGCAAGTTAAAAATGAAAACTAATTTTATAAAAAGGTATGAGAATGATAATAAAGAAAAAAAGAAACTGTTTTGAAATATATTAAAACATACAAAAACAATTGAACATAACAAGCGAACAAACAAACTATATACATAGGATTATGATTAGCTTACAACCTATCAATAAATGGCCCAAACTTAGTAACTAATATAGATGATATCAACAAGACCAAAAACTTTGAACATGCCCTATACAAACACAATTTGTTATAAAATCCAATACACTCTTAGCAAACAGTTAAGATAATCATGGTTTGACATTCAAATAGACACATCGATAGTTATTTCGGTTATAAACCGGGTAAAAATAGGAATATCGTGCAAATAGATAGAATAATTAGTTGAATTATCTAAGGTAATTAAGCAGACACTATACATTTACCGTTCATTTAAAAGGATTTGAACAAATTCTGAGAAAAAACCAATGCCATTACCCATCACATCTTGCTTATATTAAATAATCTATTGAACCAAGGTGGTAGATTTCTCATCATCATTAAACATTGAAATTTTATCTAAAAACAAGCAGCATATGTTCGGGTGTGGAATTAATTAATTTGGGTTAACTCATTCACAATGGTATCAACATAACAATGCACAAACTTCGTCTCCAATGTGGCTGATGGGGGGAGCTTTTATAGATGCTTACAGGTGGTTGATTTCGGAAACCATGGAAGATGAAGATTTGAAGATGAATTTGATGAATTGTTAAGAAATTGAACAAAACTTTTGGGATAAAAATAACCGGCATCGATCATGTATGTGTTGTGTGTTCCCGGTATGAACGGGAACAATGAGCTTGGATCTTAGGATTCATATTGATGATAATAAAACTTGAATGATTCGATGCTAAAATAATAATGATGATGAACATGATGAACACATGTGTTTAATGTTTGATGTTTATTGCTTTGATGTTGAAATCATCATACATGGAGAATGATGATATAATGATATCGTTGATGGAACTAATTCCCACCCTTGGTGGAGAATTATTCACCTTTACAATTGATGATATATGCTTATATTTATACTAGTCTAGTAATTACAATTATTACAAAATAAACCCTAGACTAATATTTTTTGTTCCTTTTGTCTTTAAGTCTTTAGCTTCAATAGTATTGGAAATCTTCAATTTCTTCAAGGGTAGAATACCCAACAATACTCCCCCTAAATTGTATATTTCCGATGTGAATTGAAGCTCGATGCGGAAGCGAGATCTTCAAAACTTTAGAACAACCAATTTTTGTTTTTGTTTTGTGGTTATAGCTTGCTTTCATAGCTTTAAGCTAAACCCTAATCCATATTTTCTTTTGATGTTGGCGGCCCAAACAATAAATCCGAGTCTACCTTTTCTGTTTGATGTTGGCGGCCTCCGTGTCCACCTTTTCTTTTTGTTTTAATGATGGAACCCAAGTAACAAACCTAATGGTGTTCACGAGCCCATTTACAACCCTAGGTTGCAAACCCTAGTTCGGCTGAGGAAGGCCTCCTATGGCTTCCCCTTCCATTTGAGAAACCCTAACTAGAGCAGCCCTAATTCGGTTCGGCAGCCATCTTCATCGGCAACCCTAATTCGGCAGCTAAGGCCACCTTCGGCAGCCGCGTTTGTAGCCCTTATCTTCGGATGCCGCAAATCCGCAACCCATTTCTTTGATTCCTTGCATTGTGTGCATCGGATCTTGTATTGTTGAATGGGATATTGATGAAATTGCTTTCTTTAGATCTTCAATAATTTTAGCAATCTAACCATGAAATCTCATCAAAATCAATATGAATCCATCAACTCCGGCTCTGATACCAATTGTGTGTTCCCGGTATGAACGGGAACAATGAGCTTGGATCTTAGGATTTATATTGATGATAATAAAACTTGAATGATTCGATACTAAAATAATAATGATGATAAACATGATGAACACAATGTGTTTAATGTTTGATGTTTATTGCTTTAATGTTGAAATCATCATACATGGAGGATGATGATATAATGATATTGTTGATGGAACTAATTCCCACCCTTGGTGGAGAATTATTCACCTTTACAATTGATGATATATGCTTATATTTGTACTAGTCTAGTAATATAATAATTATAAAATAAACCCTAGACTAATATTTTTTTTGTTCTTTATGTTCTTCAAGTTTTCAACTTCAATAGTATTGGAAATATTCAATTTCTTCAAGGTATGTCACACCCTCAAAATACACTTGCGGAGTTTTAACCGCGAGGCTTGTGAACAAACCAGGATCACAGTCAATAGTTACTCAGAACGACTCTATGCCATAACATAACAAATTCAACCAAATACCAACGTTAATTAATGCGGAAGCGTTTTTGAAAACAACCAAGTCATAAAGTATACTTATGGCAAAACAAGTGCCAAACCAAAAGTAATCCATAATTGGTAAATGACACATTGTCTTGAAGCATAATGTCTTAATGAAGTGAACCGTGCAGTGCTCCTATGGCAAGCAAGTTAAGGACCTGAGATAAGCATACTAAAATGTCAACAAATAGGTTGGTGAGTTCAAGAGTTGAGTTCAATAAACATGTAAACAGTTGCGATAAATATAAGCAGTGTATGGTAATAGATAGCTAGTCTATTATCAACAATATTAATACATAGTGATTTTGCAATTGAAGCTGACTGTGATAGTTGTTGCCTCCTGTCACGACTTACCATGTCGTGACAATGATCAATAGGACAAATTGCACCCGGTTGACCTCGAGTCACACAGGTGGGGCTCGTCAGACCCAGTAGTACTACCCAAGTTTCCCCGCTATTAAATATTAACAATTCAAAAGTGTGAGGACTTTTCTCATGGTAAACAACACTATATTAATTTTACACAACTTAAATAATAAAAGCGTTCGTATAAATACCAGTATGCTATCTCCCCCAAAGAGATTAAGTAAAGAGTGGGGCATGAACTCACCTGATGTATGCAAAGGTACTTAGGGTTTATTTTGAGAAACGAGAGGATAGCCAACCTTCACAGGTTACCTAGATCATGTGAGTACATAAGTACGTGTAAATAAAAGACATGTGAAACCCTAATCATACCAAAATCAAAGACTCAAGCTTCCAGACAATAGACACGTTTGACCTAGTTGACCCGTTTGACCCTTGGTGACATTATGAGTTATAATTCAAATAAAGCCAATGAACCATACAACATACCTGATAAGCATTCAAACAGTATCATCATATGCTATATCAACCCGTGTATCACTAGATCATCATACAATCACTACTATACAAGTCATGCGAATCTAGCACATTAACATAACCATTAGCTACAAAACAACTAACATGTCATACAAGGTTCAACCATTCATCACATGCCATGTGAAGCCACTCACGACTTCACATCCTAAACCCTGCCAATCCCACTAAGTAGGGGCCTCAGATCCGCACGCGTGTATAATGATCACAACCAAATTCTTAAGCATATACATTGCATTCACAACATCACACCAATCATTACCAGACCCAAGCTGATGTCCTACTACTACACAATACCCAAACCATACATGATTACCAATTCCAATTATCACTCATGATCATCCAAACATGCCATACAACTAATTTAACACGTTCTATTACACTAGGATCCATCCTTGAACATATTAGCAAGTTCCTATCGTCTCAAACATGATCACAACATCATACTTCAACATTTACACAAATAAAGTTTCCCTTTTGGGAAAGAACATCCCAAAATCTATCAAACATCCAAAGCATACATGAATTCATCAATAATATACCAATTCAAACTCATACTAACATCTAAGCATGATCAACAACACTAAACACCTCAATCCAACAATCTTCATAAACAAAAGTTTCTACTTTTGGCAAGCTAGATCAACATCATCAAATAAAGATTTCTAGCATTCATAATACCAATCTAGCATCTAATTATCATCAAACACACCCATACATCATAGCATCCTAATTCAACATTCATGCAAATAAAGTTACTATTCTTAGTAACCTATGAACAATGCATCCAAATCCCAACTTTCTTGCATAATCACGTATTCTAACATTCATACAACCCAATTATCATCAACATTCATCAACAACCATCATTCATCCATAATCATACAATTTACGAATTAGGGTTTGCTCAAAACCATTTCATGATCAATCCACTAAAACAATGTAATTCACCCATGATCGACGTTAACTAACATGTATTCAACCTAACTAACATATAAAATCATCAAACAACAACCAATTCGACCTAATGAGGGTCAATTCCGCAATTAGGTTCGGCCATATGAACACTTCACAAAAACTCGCAAAAAAAAACCTTTAAACTTGTAATTGCTTGAAATTGATGATTCCTAAGCGTTGTATAACTTGTAATCGAATCAAATTGATGTTTCCTTGCTTGTTCTTGGCTGATTTCGCAAAGAGAGAGGTGTGGGATGGGAGATCGCGGCCGATGGGTGGGGAATTAGGGTTTGGGGTTTTATTAAATTTTAATTTACATATTTACCCTTTAAACCCTTGTGTTTTGGTATTTTATAAAACTAAGCTTTAAACTCTTTGTAAAGTGTTTTTAACTTCATAATATAAAGATATAAACTTATGAAAATCATTATATATCTTATCTTTATAAAAACACAAGACATACGAATAAATAGACACGTTTCCGCGTTACGCGATAAATTCTTTAATTAACCGTTTATAAATGTGAAAAACATAAACATAACCCAATACTCACATAATCACTTAGATTAACATCAAATTAACATTATTCATTATTATTAGGTCACCAACGTTCAACGACAACTAGTGTGTGCTCACGACACGTTTACAAGACTTAACGGAACTAACGGAGTTTGGTAACGGAAATTTACCGGATGTCACATTATTCTGTAACACCCGACCCCTCGCATCAACAATATTGTCCGCTTTGCCCACGAAGAGCTCACGGATTTGCTTTTGGTTGCCCGGGTGAAAACTTCCCAGGGAGGTCACCCATCCCTGGATTGCTCACACCTAAGCACGCTTAACTGTGGAGTTCTCCTCTCATCCACAACCAATACGCCCAAAACGCGTTGTTGATGTTAGAGGCCAGACATTCCTTATGAACCAGGAATCTCTCCTGTCCACGGCCGATGTGGGATATGTGTAGGGTGTCACAAGCACCCCCTGTTTGGACTCATCGTCCTCGATGAGCCCGAGAAGTCACCATCCTTGATGAGGTATGTCCCACACCCCGAACGACACAGGAGTGGCTCTGATACCATTCTGTAACACCCGACCCCTCGCATCAACAATATTGTCCGCTTTGCCCACGAAGAGCTCACGGATTTGCTTTTGGTTGCCGGGTGAAAACTTCCCAGGGAGGTCACCCATCCTGGATTGCTCACACCTAAGCACGCTTAACTGTGGAGTTCTCCTCTCATCCACAACCAATACGCCCAAAA
Source organism: Flaveria trinervia (assembly GCA_025506515.1). Taxonomy (NCBI): domain Eukaryota; kingdom Viridiplantae; phylum Streptophyta; class Magnoliopsida; order Asterales; family Asteraceae; genus Flaveria; species Flaveria trinervia. The sequence continues at coordinate 5,731,848 of CM046457.1, read as the reverse complement.
CGCGTTGTTGATGTTAGAGGCCAGACATTCCTTATGAACCAGGAATCTCTCCTGTCCACGGCCGATGTGGGATATGTGTAGGGTGTCACAGGGTAGAATACCCAACATGTGCTAATTTGGGGGTGTTCATAATTTGTATTCCAATTATACCCCTGATACATCAGAACCATCTATTTTAAAAGTTAGGGAAATTACAATTTTGCCCTAATTAATATGGACCATTGATCAATAAAATCTATGGCCTATAATGGTTTCTTGGGTTTTTTCCTATTTTTTGATTTTCATTTGAATGCCATTCTATACATACATACATACATACATACATACATACATACATACATACATACATACATACATACATACATACATACATACATACATACATACATACATACATACATACATACATACATACATACATACATACATACATACATACATACATATATATATGTAGATATAGATATAGATATATTTACACATGCTCTAATACACAAATCAGATTGAAGAGACAATTAACAAGCTCAAGCTCATATCAATTTTCATACATCACATAAACACACAAACACAATTATAATCATGCTCAATAAAGGCGAATTAAAGAAAAATGGTTAGGAATAGCAAAATGCACTAATCAATTGATCTATAGAGTTCTAATCTCAAACCAACAAATTGATCAGAGATAACCATGTAGAGAGTAATCAATTGCCAAATAAATGGACTTTCATAGTAACATAACAAAATTAAGCATGAAATGAAAAAAAATGTTATTATATGCTTTATGTGTGTGTATTTGTATATATGCATACATATTATGAGTAACTATCATGAAATGCCAGGATATGATGCCAAGTATGTTGAACTATAACTTTTAAATGTTGATTTTCATTTTTATTTTAGAGATGACAACACTTTTGAAGCTTCATTTGTGTGCGATCATTGTAGTTTTTGCCACTTGGTTTTGTAAGTACTATTATTTCATCCAACACTGAATAAGAATCGACATAAATATACACTAAAGTAGTAAACATGAATATGTAGATGTTAAATAAATGGGTTTACATTCATGATCATACATATACAAACCCAACAACTTACTTTTTTTATTTCAATAATTTTCTTCCCATTCTTTTGTTTAAAATTACATCATTATAATTGATTAAATCTACAACAGATGTATTCATAAAAACATACAAACCAAATGATTTAGAACTCGTTTTAAACTTACAGAAAAAAAATGAAACATAAATGTAAATAAAAAGTGAACCAATAAGTGAATCATCTTAGCTAAGGTAATGATGTTTTAAATACCTGGCAAGGGAAAGGAACCATTACAACAATTCATCGACAATTAGTTTTCCCACAATCACCTTTATTGTGAAAAGAATTGAAAATAAATTTCAGCTTCTTATACCTCCAAATGAGCAGTTTTCACTTCTAGCCAAACCTATGTTTTTGTAAATTATTTAATAACCAAACCAAGTTAAAGTGAACTTGAGTAAAGGAAACCCAAATCTTCATAAATCTCTAGTACCTCAAAAATCCTGGAGCAAGACCTCCTATGTTGGCTATAGAAACATATGTTATCTCCATATGATCTTACAGCTTAAAAGGAATTTACATCAAAATTAACTGCAAATTTTGAAATCGTTTTCACTATTAAAGACAAGACAACATACCTCTACCGTCAATTTAGCTAGAAATAAATTTAAGAATAAGATTAGATTTAAGTGTTAATCATGGTTTTGGTATTTATATCAATATTGATTAATTCTCATCTGTTTTTATATTCTCATGTTCAATTTCTACATACTTGATTAGTTTTCTATATCAGTTGCAAAGCTGATGGATCAAACATTAATGTTCTACAAGTAGCACAAAACCTACTTCATGCTCACCTCAAACCCAAAGTCAAAATATATATTTTTCTGTTATAAAGATCAAAAGTGATTATTTGGACACAACCACAACCTTAACACTATGATCAAAAGAGTAGTCGTATAAATCATTACTATGCACACAACCTCAACACTATGATAAATAGAAACATTTTTAAAATGTTTTTAAAACATGAGTTGGAAAAGTACCATATGACCCTATTTTAAGCAAAAAAAATTGAAGTAGGTACCTTTATGAAGCTGATGACAACAACCCTGACATTGAAAGATGCCACCTAAAATAATAAACATAATTAGTCATGTGTAATCCATAAATTTGAATAAAATGAACTGTTGAACGAAGGAGATTAAGCATGCACTACCTAAAATTTAACTAGTAATAATTGAAGTCCAAGCACTCAACGGAAACTTGATAAATGATTAATTTTTTGATACAACAAAACATATCTTAAATGAAAGCTAATATATGTTACTCAATAGAAAGTCATTCTTAATATTGACATACAAATTTTACTTTTGTAACAAAACATGTTCTCTTGATCATTTGGTGAACCAGATGCTACTAAAACAAAACCAATTTTTTTCATCAATGTTACTACTTACTTTAGATTCAACTCCAAAGTCGTACATCATGAATTGCATTGTCCCATACAAAATCACACAAATAAAAAATTTTAAGTTTACAATGAAACGCAACAACATTTGAAAAAAGTTGAGTTCACTTACAATTTTCTAAAAAATCTTCTCTTGCAATTAAAAGAAGCCTCTTATGACTGTGCACCACAAAATAGGATACTTGTTGAGTTTAAAAAGGTTATATATAACAACTGCACAAAACAAGAATCTATTTCACAAACACAAATACTTAAATATAATCGTTTCAATTGATCACACAAAATAGATGTTAAGATAAAATATCAAGAGATAAATATGCAACTTCAAAGCCCACAAATTGATTCCACCTTCATTGGGTACTTTCATCAAACAGGTAGCATGCATATGTATATTTCAAAGATTTCTCACTACTTAACTTGATAAAAATTGACAGGACATTAATAATAGCTTGAAGAAATGATGTTTCTATTTCCTTCACCTCAATGATCCCGACAATTCACATGTAAATGATAGAAACCAAATCAACTCAGATGACAAGGAGGAATGAATATGTAACACCTGGTTATTTTAAAAAAAAGTTAAGATGTAAAGAATAAAAGCAAGAAAGGCAATAAAGTCCAGTGGAGGGACTAAAAGTGTCCAAAAAGGACAAAACTTTCAAAAGTTGATGTAAAGGTGAGTATGGCCGCCCAACCTCACCTCACTCCACCATTTTTCTTGGTTTTAGAGAGAGAGAGAGAGAGTAGAGAATGCACTCGGATTGAAGAAGAAGAAGAGGAAGAAGAAAAGTGAATTCAAGGTAAGGATTTAAGGTTTTTATGTTTTTATGACGGGTTTTATCCCGGTTATGTGTTTATGTGCTTATGGGTTATGTTTGTGCTCGGGTGTGTGTGTTTTTGGTGTTGTTTTTAGGTGTTTGAACTCTTTGCAAGCGGGTTAAAAGGAAGAACACCCAAGTTACACCAGGTGAGTTCTAGACCCTGGTTTTTACATGTTTTAAACTATCTTTGGGGCTGAAAACTTATTAAAATGATTTTACAAGTTTATGTGTGAAGACCCGTATGCATTGTGTACGTTGAATGTTGGTTCTTGATGGTTTATAGGCTACTCATGTTTAGAATAGCCATATTATGCTTAGAACAGATGGGTTTGATGATTAGGATTGAAAACATCCTAGAAACATGTTTTACAAAATGCTCATGCGCCTAGCTAAGTGTTCATACGCCTGAAGTTGCCTTAGAAAGAATTAAGTGTCAGCCATGCGCCTAAACAGTAGCTCATGCGCCAAAATTTGCCTTAAAAAGTCTATGTATAGCCCATGCGCCTGAACAGTGGTCCATGTGCCTGAACAGTGGTCCATGCGCCTGGAAATGTTAGTCAAATGACTAAGTGTAGGGCCATGCGCCCCAATAGTGCTCATGCGCCCAAGTGGCCCATGCGCCCAAGTGGCTCATGTGCCTAAATAGTACCCATGCGCCTAGAAACTGAGCTGGATTTGACTAAGTGTTTCCCCATGCGCCTGCATAGTGCTCATACGTCTGAAAGTGGCCCATGCGCCTAAGTGTTCCCCATGCGCCTGAATAGTATCCATGCGCCTGCATAGTGCCCATGCGTCTAGGACTTAGAATATTTTTCTGATTTTTGGGGAAAGTGTGTAAAGTAGGCTTTGACTTGGGAGATTCCCGGGGGATTATATAAGTTGACTTTTCGGGTCATAGATGGTATGAGGGGCATGTTATGCATTGTGATTGATGCTTATGATGATGATATTGCATGAATATGCATGATGTATGTTATGTATGTATGATGCCCTGTGTGGTGATGTATGATTGATATGATATATTCCTTATCATGATGTATGTGTATCTTTCCATGGCTTTACGTGTTATGTCAATGAATGAACCGAAAGTATTATGTAACGTAAAGTGAAAGATAATGAAAGAGGAACATGATGAATGAATGCATGCATTAACGAATGAATGAACGTAAAAAGTCTTGCAAGCAAATGTATGGAGGTCCACACCCAATGAAGGGTGTTAGCTCAACTGTGTGCGGGTTAGCTACCCCAAAAGGATGCACACTGGGGTCCAATCCTTGTGATTGACCATATGTATGGGATCCTTGCCGCTTGCCCCAGGTACTGGAGTTAGCTTCGTGCACAATGTTCGGGGTCTATGAAAGACCTCAGGCCCAGTAACCAGCTTCGTGCACAATGTTCGGGGTATAGCATATGGCAGTGATCCGGAATGAAAGAGGAAAGATAATGGTGAATGTACTTGCCCCAGGTACTGGAGTCAGCTTCGTGCACAATGTTCGGGGTCTATGAAAGACCTCAGGCCCAGTAACCAGCTTCGTGCACAATGTTCGGGGTAACGTACATGTCACTAGATGTAATGAATGAACAAGGTAACGAACGTAATGGAAGATAATAATGATGTATCTGTATGTACGTATGATGTATGATCACGAACGAATGAAACGTATAGTATGGACTCTGAAAGGAAATAAATAACGATTTTATGTATGTTTAATTGTAAAACTAGAACTCACTCAGCAACGCTGACTTTTATACGTTTTCAGTTGGCAGGTAAACGTTCTGAGTATGGCACGAGGCGGCTACTCAGCTCTTTTGGATGGCATCCATTTATTTAAGGCTTTTGTGATGTAATACAACAATGTAATTTTGTAACCGACAAATGATGCATTATTTTTGCAAAAGTTTTTATGATGAAATGAAATGCCATTTGTTTTATGTTTCCGCTGCAATGTTTTGATGAATAATGTAAAGTATATGTTTTATGTGCAATAAGTCACTAGTTGTAAGCGTCCTGGGAACGGGGCCTTACAAGTTGGTATCAGAGCCAAAGTTTAAGTGAAATGGGTAAATTTTCAAAATAAACCTTAACTTAAGCTGAGAATGGGACGGAATGGGAATGGGATGCCAATCTGAGTAGCTGCGTGCCATTAGGTATTTTCGTAACGTTAATCGATTTATGTGCGCATGGTATGTGGTTATGTGTTGTATGTATATTTAAATACTATTGTAGTCAGGACAGGTAATGCTCGGGGTATGAAGAGTAAAGTAAGTGGCTAATCACAACTGGCCACTGTAATTTAGGACTTACTATACTTGACATAAACTGAGTTGTTCCCTTGAATGACCGCGTTGGTGTTTGAATCTTTCAGTGTGTTAGAGGATGGCCGGTGGTAGATCGTCTAAAGCTTCACGTGGTGGTGGACATGGTGCCGAACCACGAGTTACGAGGGGAAGGCCTAGGGCCGAAAAGGTGGTTCATGAAGAACTAGAAACCCCTCATCCGGAGGGCGGAGATGAGAGTGCTAACCTGAGAGCCTCAGTGAGGAGGCGGTTATGGAAGAATCACCAACAGCTCATGCCAGACGATCCTACGTCTGGTTAGGACCTGTATTTGACCGAAATAACCTAAAGATTACCAAACGGGTAAACCAATCCAATAGTGTGAATCCTATTTGCTTGGCGATCCAATCAGTGAGAACACACGAAAATCAATCAGAATTGAAACTTGTTGGACCAAAAGAACCATGAGCCAAGATCAGAAAACCTCTAAGTCCCACATGTATCACAACTGCTGAAAGCCTCATCAGTAGTTTGACAAGTGCTGAAGACTTCAACAGCTGAAGATCAAGTGCTGAAGACCTCAACAGCTGAAGAACTAAAGTACTGAAGTACAACAGCTGAAGAACACAAGTGCTGAAGCTGAAAGACCAAAGTACTGAAGTACAACAGCTGAAGAGTTTACAAGTACTGAAGATCAACAACTGATGTACAAAGTCTGAAGACAAAGACTGAAGACATCAGCTGATGATATCTACTGAAGTCATCAGCTGATGAACACCTGAAGGTCAAAGTCTGAAGATCAAGTACTGAAGCCTCAGTAGTTTGTCACAACTGCTGAAGAGTACTTCTTCAGTAGTTGTGATATCAGTAGTTTTATATTTTTATGTTTCAGTAGTTTTGTAAAACGACTGAAGAGCTTGTTCTTCAGTCGTTGTAGTTTCAGTAGTTTTATATTTTGTACTTAACACTCTGATATGTTCTCAGTAGTTGTGAACATTTCAGTAGTTTGTTAAGATTAGTTATTTTTGTATTAGATCTGCCAGTTGTCACTTTCCGTGATAACAGCAGTGATTGTTGCACTCTATATAAGGAGTGACAACCTATTGTAATATGTACGAATGAATGAATGGAATATGAATGATTGATTGGAAATATCTACATCTATAAACATTCCTTGAAATCAGAAATATATATTCTCTCCCTATAACCGTATGCGCTCTTAATGCATACAAGTATCGATTGCTTGCTACAATTTGTCTAATTCCTGTTTGTATTCCGCTGCTTAAATCCTAATACATCAAACTTGTGATCACTGATCCTGTCAAATGGTATCAGAGCAGGTTAATCATTGATCGATCTAATAATTGATCATTGAAACTGCTATTCAAGATCTAAGTTTGATTGAATTAGCTTTTGTTATTGCAAGAAACGGTTATAGAGATTGAATTTTCTGTATTTCTGCTCATTCATCCTGAGATCTTCTCTTGGTTTTCATTGAGTTTGTTGTGGTCTGTTTAAAACTTTTAAAAGCTTGAACTAAATTGTTTTTGAACTGAAAATGACTACTCCCTCCAATGATCCTCACAATACTGGTTCCTCAACCAAGCCACCAATGCTGGTTAGGAATGAGTATAACATATGGCAAAGACGTATGCTCCATCACCTGTCTGTTAACAGCGCAGGGTGTTGGACATCAGTGGTACATGGTCCACACAAGCCTATGGTGAATAACCCGGAAACCAATCAAATGGTTCCGAAGAGGAGGAGCAATACTCAGATGAGGATAAAAGTTGCTTGAAATTGATGCAAAAGCCCATGGAATTCTGGCCATGGCACTGCCAAATGAAATCTATTCTGGGCTAATGCATCATGAAACTGCCCATGACCTCTGGAATGCCTTGAAAGAACAATTTGGAGGAACAGATGAGGTCTTGGCAAATAATAGAGAATTCTTGCCCACAATATGAGACATTCTCTCATAGAAAGGGTGAGACACTGACTCAACAATATGAGCGGTTCTCTTGTTTGATCTCTGAACTAAAAATGGTCAAACTTGAATACACCAATATTCAGATGAATAACAGATTTCTCAGATCACTGCCTGAGAGATGGGACACATATAATACTCTCCTACGCTCCAGTGCAAGTTTGGACAAACTATCTCTCACCCAACTCCATGGGAAACTGCTCACGTTTGAGAGAGAGATAGAACAGAAGAGAAAGCTGTCTTCATCTGGAAAGCTCACTGAAGACTTTGTACCAGGCAACACTGCCTTGGTGGGTCATGAGTCAGAATATGCTTCATCTGAATGCCAGTATGATGAGCATATTAATTTCTCTTCAGCACTTCTGATTCTGCATTTGTGAGTGTTGATGGTCAGTTTACTGGGTGTAATAATGACAATCTATGCTTCATTATGGATGATCTCAAGGGGATTGCTGATGATGACTTAGAAGAGATGGATATTTTGAGCCAAATGGCCTTGATAAATATCAGATCTCAGAAGTTCTATAAAAGAACTGGAAGAAAATTCCCAGGACTCTCTGGCAAAACCAAAGTTGGTTTTGACAAGAGCAAGTTGAGGTGTCACAAATGCCAAAGGCTTGGACACTTTGCAAGAGAGTGTAGATCAACTGGATCTAACTCCACTGCACCCTTTGTGACTTTTCCTGGCAATAGTCAACAACACAGAGGGCAACATCCTGTCACCTCTAGTCATCATCCTCAACAACAATCTCCAGCATATTTTGTTCCTCAGGGTCAAATGCCATATCCTTACCCTTGTTATTACATGCCACAGTCAAATCAAGTTCAAGTTCCTATGCACCACAACCTCATGCACTACCAGAACCTCAGCCTTCCCAATCTCATCAACAACTCAACCTCAACACACAGCTTCTTCACCCCAGTTTTGTTGACTGGAGCAGTTTACCAGATGACATGTCTGGTCATGATCAACTGTTCTCAGGTGCTGGTCAACATGGTGGTGACAGTCCTTTTGGGAATCTAGCTCTTATGGCTTTGGAGTCTGCTGATACTTCATTTTCTAATGCCTCTACATCCTCAGGTATCACAGGTATCCTCTGAGGCAAAGCCAAATTATGTTCTGAACCATGCATAGCAGCATTTGCTTCCATTAGAGAAGCAAATGTAGCTCTAATTAATAAGAACATTGAGCTAGAACAAATAATTTCCAAAAATAAAGCTGAGTTTGAGTCTGTGCTTAAAGATAAAGATGATGAGATTTATAAACTGAATTGCCAAATAATGATGATAAGCTAGAGAAGAAGTACTTCTAGAGAAGTACAAAGATCTCAAAGAAACCCTTGCAGTTACCCAGGTAGAGTGTGATAGATGGGTACAATCATGCAAAGGTTTTGAAATGCTTCTTAGTAAGCAATCTGCTTCAAATGTGAAGTTTGGAATTGGTTACAATCACACTGCTCCACCTACAGATTTTACCCCAAGAGCAGAGGTAGAATCTGATGGTGAGAGTGATAACCAATCCATCACATCATGTGATCTACCTTCTGATACAGCACAATCAGAAGTAGCAGTCAGCATCAAGCCCTCTTTGAACCTATCAGCTGATGTTGATGGTTCAAATGCTGACATTCACATGATTAATGATTTGATCAACTCAGGAGTTAATTCTGAAGGTCCTGAAAGGACTAGAGAGCAGGATTTAACACCTGAAGTTCAAACTTCAACTGCTGTCAGTACTGAAGAGAAGAAAACTGGCAGTAGAAAGAGTTTGAAGACTACTAAAGAGGCTGTCAAGAAAGCAAACAATGCTTCCAAAGCATTGAAGAACAAGTCTTCTGTTGCTTCACCCTCTTTAGTTGATGATCAACCTAAGATGAAGAAGAAACCATGTGAAGTATGTGGTTTGTTCAATCATCTTACAGATGATTGTTGGTACAAAAGAGGTTCCAAACTCAAAAAAAGAAGAAATTAATGAGAAAATGGTAAAAATGAAAACTGAGTTTGAGACCACATTTGTATCAGCAACATCAAATCCTGTAACCCTTAAGTCCTCAAAGAAATCCAAAAAGGAAGGGGTTAAACAGGTGACAGCTGAGGGTGCTCAGAAGAAGAAGGTGCAACATAGGAACTTATCAAACTCCACTAGCAATGTGTCTGATGAGCTGAAAGCTTTATCACAAATCAGACACAGCTGGTTATGATGGTTCAACATCTGTTGGGTAGAGTTAACCAACTAGATGCTCCTATGTTGAAACCACAGAAAAGGAGGTCCAAGCCAAAGGACTCCTCTTCTACACCATCTTCTTCCTCTCAGGCTGTTGTTTCAAATAAACCTGTTAGTTTACCATCTATTGATGAGACCAGGCCCAAAACCAAAAAGGTTTGGGTCTCTAAAACTAACTGATTGTTTATTTTTGCAGGGTTCTTCAACATGCCCAAGTAGCATCTGGTATGTAGACAGTGGGGATCTATGCACATGACTGGGAACAGCTCTCTTCTTCATGACTACTCTCAAGGAAAGAAGGGATTTGTCTCTTTTGGCAATGATGCTAGGGGTTCATCATCGGTAAGGGCTTTGTCTCCAATGGAGAAATCAAATTTGATGATGTTAATCATGTGGAAAATCTCAAGTACAATCTCTTGAGTGTCAGTCAAATGTGTGATAAAGGCCATGTTGCCCTTTTCACCAGTCAAAACTGTAGGATTCTGTCATCCAAGTTTTGCACTTGATTGACAAGGTGTTGGATGATCACACTCTCCTGACAGCCACAGGACAGGAAGAGTGTATGCCTTAGATCTTTCTAAGAAGATAGATCTCAAAGGCAATCCTTGCCTATTTTCCAAAGCCTCTTCTCAAGAATCTAAACTGTGGCACAGAGGCTGGGTCATGTTAATCTCAAAAACATGAATCAGCTTACCCACAATAGTTTAGTCAGAGGCTTACCAATAAAGGAGTTCCACTGTGATGAAACCTGCACTGCGTTTTTAAAAGGAAAACAACACAAAGTCTCATTCCCTCCTATTGAAGTGCTAAGTCCACTGCCTGCTTGCAATTACTGCATATGGATCTATTTGGTCCTGTGAGAGTAATGAGCATGGCAAAGAAGAAACTGTCTGGTAATTGTGGATGATTACTCCAGATTTGTATGGACTTTCTTTCTACATTCAAAGGATGAGGCTGCTCAGAAGATTATTCACTTTGTGCTGTATATTGAGAAGCAGTATTCCCTTCCAGTCAAGTGTATTAGGAGTGACAATGGAACTGAGTTCAGAAATCATACACTTGATGACTTCTATCTTTCAAAGGGAATCAAAAGGCAGTTCAGCATTCCAAGGACTCCAGAACAAAATGGAGTAGTGGAGAGAAAGAACAGGACCCTCATTGAAGCTGCAAGGTCCATGCTGGCTGACTCAGGTTTGCCACTGACCTTTTGGGCTGAAGCTGTCAACACAGCTTGCTATGTGCAAAATAGAGTTTTAGTAAATCAGAGGTTGATGAAGACTCCATATGAAGTCCTCCATCATTTGGCTCCTCTGATTTCATTTTTCAAAGCATTTGGGTGTCCCTGTTTTATTCTCAACACAAGGATCAACTCCATAAATTTGATCCTAAGGTGGATGGCAGGTACTTTGTGTTGGTTATCTTCACTCTAGGCATACAGATCAACTTCACTGCACAAACAAGATGGTTGAAGAAACTCTACATGTTAAGTTCAATGAATCTCCAAAGGACAAGATTCCACAAAGCCCTGTGGAGTATTTGATTTGGACATACTGCAATATGTTCCTTATCAAACTCCTGCTGTTGCTCCTGTCAACAGTTCACCACCTGGTGTACTACTGCTGATGATGATGATGATTGCAGTACTCACCTCTTCAGGTTAGTGATGCCTGCCAGCACTCACTAGACCTGATGTTCCAGTAGCTCCAGTAGCACACCATCACAAATGCTGATGAGATCTCTTCGAATTCAACTTCCTTTGAATTACATCACACTGCCATGATTGGTCTCAAGGAAATGATTCACCTCACCACCTGTTGCTGCTGAGCCTGCTAAAAACTTGCACAGATCTCATTGTGTATCAAGATCTGAAGAATCACCCTATGTCTCAAATCATTGGTGATATCACTGCTGGAGTAAACAAGAAGTCAATTGTCAAATTTCTGCTTCTATGCTCTCTTCATCAGTCAGCAAGAGCCAAAGAATTATCACATTGCTTTAAAGGACAATGGATGGGTTGATGCCATGCAGCTTGAGCTTCTTCAGTTCAAGAAACAGCAAGTGTGGAACTGGTTCCTCTACCTCCAGGTAAGTGTGCAATAGGCACTAAATGGGTGTTTAGGAACAAAACTGATGAAAATGGGCTTATTGTTAAGAACAAGGCCAGACTGGTTGTTCAGGGGTTTGCACAAGAAGAAGGTATTGATTATGATGAAACCTTTGCCCCTGTAGCCAGACTGGAAGCAATTCGATTGTTTTTAGCTTATGCTACTTATCAAAACCTTAAAGTTTTTCAAATGGATGTCAAAAGTGCATTTTTGTATGGAAAAATTAAAGAAGAGGTTTATGTATGTCAACCTCCAGGCTTTGAGGACAATAAACATCCTAATTGGGTGTATAAGCTTGATAAGGCTCTTTATGGGTTAAAACAAGCTCCCAGAGCCTGGTATGAGACATTATCAAACTTTCTTCTGGAAAAATATTTCACTAGAGGCTCCATAGATAAGACTTTATTCATTAAGAAAGCTGGGCAGCATAATCTACTTGTTCAAATTTATGTAGATGATATCATTTTTGCATCCTCTGATCCAAAGTTGTGTGATGCCTTTACAAAGTTGATGCAACAGAAGTTTGAAATGAGTGCCATGGGAGAATTACAGTTCTTTCTGGGTTTGCAAATCAAACAAAGGCTGATGGAATTTTCATCAGTCCAAATATACAAAAGATCTTTTGCAAAAGTTTGATTTACAAAACTGTAAGCCTGTTCTACCCCCATGTGCAGCACCACACAACTGGATACAGATCAGAAAGGTAAAGTGGTTGATGAAACACTTTACAATGTATGATTGGGTCCTTGATGTATTTAACAGCTTCTAGACCAGATATTATGTTTGCTACATGTGTTTGTGCTAGATTCCAGGCTGCACCTAAAGAGTCTCATCTGATTGCAGTCAAGAGGATCTTTAGATATCTGCAAGGCACTCCATCTCTAGGTTTATGGTATTCTACAGGACATTCTGGTAAATTAGTTGCTTTTTTTGACAGTGACTATGCAGGGTGTAAGTTGACCAGGAAATCAACTTCTGGTGGATGTCAATTCCTAGGCAACTGCTTGATTTCTTGGCAGAGCAAGAAACAGACCTCAGTTGCTACATCAACTGCTGAAGCAGAGTACATTGCTGCTGCAAGTTGTACATCTCAGGTACTCTGGCTTCAAAACCAACTTCTGGATTATGGCATTTCAGAGACTAAGACTCCATTGTTAATGGATAGTGCTTCAGCTCTTTGCATTGTCAAAAATCCAGTCCAGCACTCTAGGACCAAACATATAGAGATCAGACATCATTTTATAAGGGATTGTTTTGAAAAAGGTCTGATTGATCCTAAGTTTGTGCCTAGTGCTGATGAGCTTGCAGACATTTTTACTAAGCCTTTGGATAGTTCAACTTTCCAAAACCTGGTGTTAAGGCTTGGTATGCTGCAGCTAGAATAAGTGACAACTACTGATGATCTTAGTAATAAGTACTGATGATCATTAGTACCTATGTCACATATAAGTACTGATGAGCTCTTTTACCCTCAGTTTTTTATAACTACTGAAGGCTAAATGTCTCATAAGTACTGAAGTACTTCATCTGTTCTAAACTACTGATGTAGTTACAACTACTGATGCAGTTACAACTACACAATCAGTAAAAACAGATAAGTACTGATGTCCTATGAAACAACTGAAATCAGCCAAAAAGACTGATGAATGTGTTGAGGACAGTATGAAACAGCTGAAAAGCTAAGAATTGACAAAACAGCTGAAGAAACTTTCTCTTCAGTCGTTTGTACAACTGCTGTTTTTCATTCTAAACAACTGAAGCAAACCACGTCTTCAGTAGTTTTATAACTACTGATGACTAATACCAAGTCTTCAGTTGTTTACAACAGCTGATGACAAACCACTGTCTTCAGTAGTTTCATAACTACTGATGACAACACAAGTCCTCAGTTGTTTCAATCATCTGAAGTCAAAACCACGGTCTTCAGTAGTTTTCTAAACTACTGATGCCTAACACCACGACTTCAGCTGTTTCAACGTCTGAAAGGATAATACCATGTCAACGGTCGTTTAAAACTACTGATGACTAACACCACATCCTTCAGTCGTTTTCTTACCCGTACCCTATAAATATCCCTAACCTAAGCTCTCAATGCTTCATCTTCTTCAAACCTAACGTTCCTCTCCAAAACTTCCCTCTTCTCCATGGCGTCCATGCAAATTAAACCGCGACACAACTGTGTTGCCTACCTCACTAAATCGCCCATCTGGACTAAGTTCGATACTGCTATCGATCTTATGGTTCAGTCCCAATACCATACGGCATTTCTTCTGAATCCCATACTACATGCCGAATCCCTTCAACAATTTTGGATGAACGTTACTGTTACCACTGGGGAGAACAACACACCATCCCTCCAGTCGGTCGTAAACCAAAAGAAGTAGTCATCACTCCTGCAATAATCCGCCAAATTCTTCAACTGAATGATGCTAGTTCTCCTGCTGGATATCCGAAGGGCACCATAGATCTATCCTTTGCTCAACATGGATATCAAGGCGATCTCAGTGCCTCCACTATCATGAAGAAACACTTTAATGACGCTGAGCGCCTGATTTTTCACATGGTGAATGTATGTTTGGCCCCTAAGACGTCGTCTTGGGATCAAATGTCGACAAATGGCAGCAGGTAATGTATTCTATTCTTGAGCAACAACCACTAAATTTTTCAGAAATAATATTTTTAGAGCTCAAGGATATGGCTCAAAAACTAACTGCCAACCGTTGGATACTATATCCACGGTTCATAATGGCCATCATTACAAACCAGCTTAATGCTGAGGGACTTGTTGGCTTGGGAGTCCCTGCTACGGCTGTTCTGCCGAAGTATACTCCCGGCACAACTCTGACCGGACACTAAAATGGCTGCCAAGCTGCGAAAACCCACGCAGCTGGAACCCACAGCCACCACCTCCAAATCCAAAGTCCCCACCAAACCCCCAAAAAGAAACCCAAAACGGCTACTCAGGGAATTGAGTCCCCTGAGGATGCCCCTGCAACACAAACGCAGGATATATCCACTAGTCCAAACCCCTAGTGGATACAATGACTCTTCCAGCCATAGCGCTCAGGCTTCCTCTCAACAGGAGCCTGCAGCAACCACACAAGGGTACCTACATATCTGGGATCTTCCTCACTTGAGGAGATTGCCATTGAAGAGCACCAACCTCCCCAGGTGCACACTGCTTCTATCCCTTCACCCCAAACAACCGCCCCTCACAGCCCAACTTTAATAGTTGCACAAGTGCTGACTCAACTGCACTCCTCACCCCCTCCCCAGAAACCACTTACTACTGGAATACCTCTACAATTGAGGGGGAGGAACACAGTGCACTTGAGAACCCACAGCCACAGGGTTTACCACTTCTATCTCCTGGTGTAGACAAGGAGCTTAGAATATCTAGTGAGGCTGCCACCTCCTCTGACTCAGCACATGATCAGAGTGGGGCTGGTAACATTGCTAAGACCTCACTAGAGGCAACAGCTGATGATGGACACTGTCCTGAGGCTGGAAGTCCCCAGTACCAGCACAAGGGGCACATGCACCAACTGGTCTACACCCAGTGCATGTAAATCCTGCTCTAAGCAGGAGGTCAGATGATTCAGTTTCGGCTGATGATGACCTGGGCTTTTTCTATGATGTTCTTGCCCAGAACACAATCCTTGAAGAGAAAGTCAGTAGGCTGCAAAACCTACTTGACCAACTCTCACAAGGAGAAAGACCATCTGCCTCTACCCACCCACAGATGGCACCTTCACTTGAAGGTTCCCCAAACACTGAGCCACTCCAACTCAACCACCTGCCTCTGCTTCAGGCCCTACTTTCAGGAACAGAACCCTCCTGAGCAAATAGGTGCTGTACTTCAAAATTCCCTCCCTCTCATCACACCATAATCACTGATATTGTGACTAAAGCCATTGATGAGAGGCTTTCCTCAACTTACAGCCCTTGGTTGATGCTGCTGTCCAAAAGACTCTTTCTGCGGTACAAACCCCTTCCTCCAATGCAACCAAAAAGGGGGAGAGTACTGCAGTGAAAGAAAAGAAGAGGAAAAGAACAGAGGAGAAGAAGGAAGAGAAGCAAGCCCAAGAGAGGAAAAGAAAAGCAACCTCTGCTCACTTACAAGCGAAAGAGAAGTGCTGATGATCACACTGCTGAAGACAAATCCTTGGAGGAGCTGGTCAAAGAAGCTGACACTACACACAGCCGATCCATGGATAAAATAATTGAACAACTCTTCAGGCAGGGTTTGACACAGCCACACTGGATAGTGAGATCAGAAGGTTGGAAGTGCAAGAGATACAAACCCGATGGGCAGGGTATGATGCTCTTGAGAAAGAGAGATTGGAAATAATGATCCGCTTCATTGCAAAATATTTAGAAGATCGTTAGTGGAGATTCGCGCATGGACCAGGGACAGCATTCTGGCTATAGCCACCAGAATCT
This sequence comes from Flaveria trinervia, assembly GCA_025506515.1. Classification (NCBI taxonomy): domain Eukaryota; kingdom Viridiplantae; phylum Streptophyta; class Magnoliopsida; order Asterales; family Asteraceae; genus Flaveria; species Flaveria trinervia. The sequence goes on along the minus strand of CM046457.1, from coordinate 5,715,479 downwards.
GTCTGTCTGAGCAATTCAACAAAGGGATTATTGTGGAAGCCCTTGATGAGGCTGGGGCTGGTAAAAGGTTAGAGATGGCTAAACTCACAAAGGCGAAACTAACTACAAAGATGCTGGATCAACCTTCCCTTCCACCCACTCAAACAGATCCTATCCCTCAAATCTCCCAACCATCTCTAAGCCAAATCCAAACATCCTCATTCTTCAAAACCAATTCCTTCAACCCACCCACCCAACATCCAGTGATGTACCCAGAAGGAGGAGAAGGGTGCTGAGGATGGAAGAAGAAGAAGAAGAGGATGAAGATGATAGTCTGCCACTCTCTGCTGTTCTGAAGCTACCAAAACCCCGAAGTCAACCCATGATCACACCTGACTCTCAAAGGAAATGGTCAGAGTCAAGATAGAAGAAGAAGAACAGCAGAAACAGCACGATGAGCAACTGTTGAAGATGGTTGACAAGGAATTTCCTCAGTCATCATCTATTCAAGCCATGAAAGGGCATGCTCAAAGGCTGTACACTCTCAGGCACACCTTTCAGTATCAGAAGGAGAGAGTGAGAGTATGGCCAGACCCCAGGGTGAGTTCTAGAATCCATAAAAGAACTATCCCACACAGATACACGGCCAGGTACGAAAAACAATAGAGTCTACCATCATGTTGGCCGTTGTAGTCTCACCTTGGGAAATCATTGATGAATTCAAGAAAGCTCACCAAGCAAAGAAGACCCCTCAAGCTTTACTAGAAAACAAGATGATTAAGAAGGGTTGCTATATAAAAAGCTTGAAGACATCCAGAAGAATGAGCTCCAGTTACTCCTTGAAGGCAACCATCCTGATGAATTTGTATATAGGGAGGTAACTACGGTGGAGCTGAAAAATGGCAGGACCATGAAGTACTTATCAGAGTACTATGGTCCAGAGTTCTTCTTCGAAGGAGGAGTAGAAGAACTCTCTCAGGAGGAACAAGTTGTTCTCCTTGAGGCCTATGTTCGTGAGTCATACAGACTCATTATGGGGAAGTAAATCTCATGAATGGGATAACAACTCTGTCCAGTTCCCCAAACAGAGTTCCCATTCATACTCTGCCAAACAATATTTGAGATTTCTTCCCAGGCCGGAGCTTACATGGGTCATCTTCTCTACTGATCAAGAAGGAAAAAGACCAACATTTTGCCATCAATAAGTGGGATAATAATAAGTTAGAGGTTTTGGCTGCATTGGTTCAGGGGGAGTTTGTTGGACCAAAAGAACCAATGAGCCAAGATCAGAAAACCTCTAAGTCCCACATGGTATCACAACAACTGCTGAAAGCCTCATCAGTAGTTTGACAAGTGCTGAAGACTTCAAACTGAGATCAAGTGCTGAACCTTAACAGCTGAAGAACTAAAGTGCTGAAGTACAACAGCTGAAGAACACAAGTGCTGAAGCTGAAAGACCAAGTACTGAAGTACAACAGCTGAAGAGTTTACAAGTACTGAAGATCAACAACTGATGTACAAAGTCTGAAGACAAAGACTGAAGACATCAGCTGATGATATCTACTGAAGTCATCAGCTGATGAACACCTGAAGGTCAAAGTCTGAAGATCAAGTACTGAAGCCTCAGTAGTTTGTCACAACTGCTGAAGAGTACTTCTTCAGTAGTTGTGATATCAGTAGTTTTATATTTTTTTATGTTTCAGTAGTTTTGTAAAACGACTGAAGAGCTTGTTCTTCAGTCGTTGTAGTTTCAGTAGTTTTATATTTTGTACTTAACACTCTGATATGTTCTCAGTAGTTGTGAACATTTCAGTAGTTTGTTAGAGTTAGTTATTTTTGTATTAGATCTGCCAGTTGTCACTTTCCGTGATAACAGCAGTGATTGTTGCACTCTATATAAGGAGTGACAACCTATTGTAATGTGACGATGAATGGAATGATGAATGTTTGATTGAAATATTCTACATCTATAACATTCCTTGAAATCAGAAATATATATTCTCTCCCTATAACCGTATGCGCTCTTAATGCATACAAGTATCGATTGCTTGCTACAATCTGTCTAATTCCTGTTTGTATTCCGCTGCTTTAAATCCTAATACATCAAACTTGTGATCACTGATCCTGTCAAACTAACGTTAGAAATCGATTGGGATCGATCTAATGTGTTCTATAAACTTGGAGAACGAATTGAGAGGTTTCTGGACGCTAGGGTACTCTGGAATCGTAATTAATCGAGAGTTCCTCTTTCACGAATTTTGAGTTGTATTTATAGTTTGTGTTATTCAATCGTGCGACTGAACCATTATTCCGGTTCAGTCGTGCGATTGAACCATGTGGTTGATTCATTCGTACGACTGAGTGTTCAGTCGTGCGACTGAGCAATCTTATGTTACAATCGTACGACTGATCCAGTCTCCTGGTTCAGTCGTGCGACTGAGTCAATCGTGTGAAGTTATTCATGCGTATGTTCATTCGCATGAGCCATTCGCATGAGAACTTTATTATGTTAAGTTTGAATGTATTGTTTATTAATTATAACATTATGTAATCATTCAAGCAATCACTAACCTAATTAACCATTCAATGTCGACACATTAATGAAACATTAAACATTATAACTAACAAACTATTAATATCATTTCATTAATCATACCACAAGATCTATTACATCATATATCATGATCTAGGGACATACATGTATCAACAAACTCCCCCTTGGACCTAGATCTCTCTAATGTCTTGTTTTCTTCATTACCTCCTCATATTTCTTGTACTTGTCCTCTTTTGTGACTCCCGTGTGAATATCAAACGCGAAGCAAAGTCTTATGACATTTTGGAACTGGAGAGCCTGTACAATATCTTGCGTATCATAGAACAGAGGCCACTTGTAAAGTGTATAGACATCATTTTCCGACAAGTTGGTAAGCCACATCGGATCGAATACTCTGATTGTATCCATTTGGCCCTCTTTATTTAGGACTATGACCGCTTCTGCTGTTCTCCAATCGTAGTACCACCACTTAAAGTGTGGTGTGAAATCCTTTGTCATTTCCTGAAGTGGGATTCTTGACATTGTGCGCAGAGGATTCCACTTCAACACTATCTTTGGTTTTCCAGTAGTGGCATCCATCTCAGACCTTCTAATATACCTTGTAGGTTGTTGAGGTCTGAAGTTAATCCACCTGGTATGGTACTCTTTCTTCAGAGCAGCCTCAAACCAGCCTGACATCTTTCTCGAGTCAGCATACAACAGCTTCAATTTGGCTAGCTGGTTGAGCTCAAAACCTGGTAGAGTCTTTAGATCATGTGGAAATCTAAAGTACTCAATGCCCTTCTCCCTCTTAACGGCATAAACGTTAAGATCATCAAAATATGCCCATGCGATAATCCTGCCTGACACCTTAAGATGTTTCTTGACTCTGTAGAGCTTGGTGTAGGCATCCATTTTCGGTGCAGCACGTTGGGCTCTAACTTCTTTAAAACATCAGCCCTTCAGTCTTACGGATATCACATCATCCTTTGCGGCTTGGGCCATTCCCTCTGTCTTCTCTGACTCTTGCTCCATTTTGTCTAACATCTCAAATGTATCACCGACAAGGATTCACCCAGATTGGGAACCACATTGCCCTCATTGTCAGCATACTGAGGATAGTGCTCTGCAGTGACATCTTCTATCTCTATTTCATCAACGTCATTTAGCTCGTCATCACAGGTAGCATTACATGTCGGAGAATCTTTCACTATCTCATCAGGATTGAGCTTGAAAATTTCTGCCAGTTGCTCGTTTGATAGATCGTGAATTATTTCCCCTTCTTCAAGGGTATAACTCACTGACCTTCTGACAATCCCTTGCAGATCAAGAATCATTGTGAGTTGAGACTTGACTGCTGAAGGGGAGCATATCAACTCATCTCTTTTGTAATTGGATCTGTTTGATTTACACATTTCACACTCAAATCATTAGTAATTATCAAACGAAATGCATTAACTTAATATAAACATTTAATACATGGTTTTTCAATACAGAATACAAAAGTAAATAAATACATAAACATCTACTATTTACTTTTATCCTAAACTCGGGCTCATCACGTGAAGGTGCAAAAGCAGAAGCTGGCTGATCTTGTCGGTTCTTTGATCTTTTCTCTTGCCCTGGAGCTGAGACAGATTCAGCTGCTTCTCCTCCGTCAGTGTCTTCATCTTCGTGCCATTCTTCAGTTTTCTCTTCGTCAGTTTCACTCTCATCATCATCATCGTCTTCATCATCATCATCTTTCTGTCCCCATCCCTTATCTTTAAGGGCTCCTCCTTCGAACCTTTCAGCTTTAGCAAAATGGTCTTTTTAGCCTTTCCCTCCTCTATTTTCTTCCCTGAGGTGACGCTTTGAGCTTGGAGAAGGGCTATCTAGTTGCTCGGGCAGTCATCTGTCGGGCCTATCTTTCTATACTTGAGCCTGCTCTGCAATTTGGTGAGTTTGTGCAACAGTCAGGTCAGTAAGCTGGCGGATTTGGGAGGCTTTTTCCTCATCGGCAGCCAGCAAACGCATTACCATTCTGTTAGTGCCGACAACTGTTCTTCTACCACGTAACTGTAGGTAGAGGTGATCTGTAAGTGAATGAGGGATAGGCTGAGGGCTCGGTTTGGTGGCTAGTGGTGGTGGTGGTGGCTGTGGTGAATATCGGGTCAGGTCGGGATGATAATGGTGGTGAGTAAGGGTGAATGATGTAGTGGTGGCTGGGATCTGTATTGTGGTGGTCGGTCTGGTGGTGTCTGTGGTTGCTGTGTGGGGCTGTGGTGGCTATGGTGGTGGATGGTGTGTCTGAAGGGGTGGTAGTGGTGGTGGTAGTGGTTGTAGTAGCTGAGGTAGTAGTGATGAAGGTCAAACGACGCTTCTTCTTTTTCTGCCCATGGGGTTGAGCCATCCGTTTTCTCCTCGTTCCCTTCGAGGTGGATGCTCCCCCTCCTACCCTTCCGATTGACCCTGGAGCATAGGTCGGGTCGGTCTCTGTCTCTCCAGAGTCTCTTGGGTGCTCACCAACCACCCGAAGCCCATGTACTGTGGGAACCACTTTTCTTCTCACAGTCCTGGTGAGGGGCTCCTCATCAGACTCTTCTTCTTTTACTTCTGTTTCAAGGACAAAGTCATGATGAAACCCAGCTGACTCAGTAAACTCTGCAGCCGGGGCGGATGCTGGAGGCACGACATCAGACGTAGTGCCTCTCTGTGGAACAGGCATATTGTCTCCGGCATCCCCACTATCATCATCATCTGAATCATCAGTAGGTAGGACAATTGGCTCCACATCGGAGTCACTGTCCTCGTGACGCCATTCGCGTCTCCCTGGTGCCACATAACTTTATCTGCTAAATGGTCATCAGCCTCTTTGCCTGGGGCTTCACTTGCTTGCCCCGGTACACCACCATCCTACCCAAAGTAGTGTCATCCATAAGTTCCAAATTCATTGCATCGTGACTTTCCTTGGGGAGCAGAGGCAGCTTCTCATTGAATATCATCTGAAGGAACCTTGGATACATACAAAAACCTTCTTTCCCTTTTGTTTCAATGTTCTCTACCAGATAAGCAAAGATCATATTAGAGAAGTTGAAAGGGTGGTTCAGCACCAGAGCCACGAAGGCATTTTGTATCTGATCTGATAGGTCATCGAAACCACCCCTTCTCGAAGCAATGCACTTAAGAATCACATGTGCCAGATATTTGTATTGTGGGCACAGGTTGCTCTTATTTAGCACCCCCGAGTTAATGTCCCCCGCATACTTGATTCGGAGGAAACACCCTCTCACTATCAAAGGATGTAACCTAGTGGGGTGAGTGGAGTCATCCACAAACTCAAGGATTCTCTGGATGTCTGTAGCGGTAATATCGATAGATTGACCCAAAATGGTGCTTCGGATGCTGTATGGCTCACGAGAGCGATCCACTGAGGCATTCTCCCAGAATGCCTGATGTAGTGATTTGTAAGGCGTGCACGGTGTAGATATAGCCTTGTATCCGTGAGCGTTTGAGGAAGGCTATAATCTCGGAGAACTTGGCCCCGTTCCGAGTTGTGTGGTCCAAATGGGCACAGATGTTGTGCTTTGGATTAAGAGACCATCTGTCAGTCATTTTTCCTGAAACACAAAACACATGATCATTAGTACATAATACATCAGAATTCATTTCTAAGTGTAGTGTTTCACTTCCATTCTGATTCATTCATGCGAATGAATCATGCGACTGGAGTCATTCGGTTGTTCTTAAGTGCACTGAGTTCATTCGGTTGATTGAGACATGCGATTGAGTTCAATCTGCCGACTGAGTCTTCGATTGGTTCAGTCGGCCGACTGAACTCATTCGGGTGGTTCATTCGGCCGAATGACCCAATCGCAAGGTTCAATCGTGCGATTGGAGTTCATTCGAACGACCAGTCGCTGCCCCACTGTTCGATCGCCTGTGGGTCGAATCTTGACCAATTTAAGTCATTTAACAGTGTTTAATGGTCCATTAGACTCGCCTACTTGTCACTAATAACCTATTAAACTTAATTTTAACATTTTGCTTAGTTTACGTAGGTGATTAGTCATTTCACAGTTCGGTTCTTGATTCAATCGAGTGTCTCTAATGTAGGTTCTTTAATCTTCTGATTTTGGTAAGATTCAAGAGTAATGTACCTGTAAAATCGTCACTCGAATGTAAGAAACTCAACAACAATGTAAGTCAGGATCTGTAGCAATTTTGGCAGAGTAACGGGAGAATGCGATTTGAGTGCGATTTTGGTGTGATGAGGAACATGCGATCGACTGAGGCCCTTAAATACGAACTTAAGTTCAATCGGCCGACTGGCCTCATTCGCTCAATTCATTCATTCGGGCGACTGAGTCTCAATCGTACGATTGGCCAAGTCAATCGCATTCAGTCGGCCGACTGAGTCTCAGTCGGTCGACTTCCTCATTCGTCTCTTTCATTCGCATCTTCAGTTGACCGACTGAGCCTCAGTCGGTCGACTGCTTCATTCTCCCCCCTTTTATTCGGTCGAATGGATCATTCTCATGTCCATTCGGCCGATTGGGAGCCATTCGCATAGTTGGTCCATAACCATGATCCAATCGTGCGAATGGGTCACACTTAGTGAGTTTACAGTCATTCTGAACATTTTACTTTTAAGACCCTTTTATCTTTTGACAATAACATTATAAGCTCTTAACCAATCAGTCACCTCAGACGAGACTCTTTTAAACACGTTGTCACCTCTGACGTGACTCTTTAAACTTTGAAAAACATGTGGCCATCTCAGACATGACCCTTTCGGTGAGTTAATTCCATTCTGATTTTCCTGATGTAGTCCGACAGACACACACACTAAAAGATTAAACTAGACACTTAAACTAAACATAAATAAAATTTGTTTTTGGACTTTTTGTGAGAGATAAAACCCTAAGATGGAATCTACGGGATTTGGTTCCGGAATCGAAAGCTTCAACTTAGATTGACCACACCTGGACCAATTCAATTTTGGAATCATACAGGAACATCAAATCATTTGGGACTTGTTATCAAACTCTTTCGATGCTCAATTCTTGGTGTTCATCCAGAGTCATCAGCAGCTTTAGGGAATCATACTGGAACTCTTAGATTCCCACATTGATTTGAACTTTCAAGAATTGCAGCCACAATGATTGTCAATATTTTGTCCACTTAAATCCATACACAGACTCTTGACTCAAACCGGTGATTGGTTTTGGTTTATTTAATTCAACGAACATTTGTGGATCCCACACTTATGGTAATCAACATCCCTCAGGAGCTTTTGAGCGGTCTACGGGTATTGTTACAAGAAGAGACTATTCTTAGATCTTTCATAGAGAAACCAGTCCTCAGGTCAGTGCCATCGCACAAAGAGGCGGCAAACAACAATGAATTCTAGAATATCTAGGTTATGCTTATCCTCAGGTCAGTGCCATCGCACATCAGAGAGGCACACAACCTATCTCCTTGTTAGAGCAGCTTTTATTTTGCACCAAATGCACCAACAACATAGGTCATTAGCTTGATAGCATTTCTCTTTCATTTTGTTCATGCTTTGCTCTATTTATGGTCAACCGCACACATTTGTGGCGTTTACATGCTCATTACCCCTTATTGGAATATTTTGATTGTGTTACCAGTGATAAGATGGAAGCCCACAGTCAGTTGAACAGTTTAGTTTGATCTTGAGATCACCAGTCCGTCTAATCATCTATTGTGTTGAATCTACCGACATATCAATTGTGGTCTAGCAACCTCTAGGTCTACTCTCATTGTGTTACCTTAGGAGTTACCAGTTTTTCTATCATCTTCCCTTTTATATTGCTTAGGCTACACAGACTTATACTTTGAATTTTTTTTCATCTTTTCTAAATTGGATTTTAAAGTCCCTCTTGACTTGTTCCTGTGTACTATCATATTCCAAAGGTTTGAATCGGTATCACAGATACGATCTACCTTGTATCAGCTTTCCACTCCTTCTCCCTCGTTTCCCTTTTTATTTTAATATTATTATATTATTTTTATTTTTTATTTTTATTTTGTTAATGTTGCTTGCTGACTTATTCTCCCCTAAAATACTAAAATCAAACCTGGTTTAATTATTTTAGGATTTTAATAAACAGCAGAATAACATGAGTTTAATTTAAATAGACTAAAATAAACAAATAAAATAAAATAAAAAGAAAAAATGAACTAAACTACATCGCACTACACATGATCATCATCAGGAATAACATCACTTCTCTTTTTAACGCCGTTGACCTCTAGCAGATATTGAAAACGTGGTTTATCAAAGGCTTTAGTATAGAGGTCAGCGCGTTGAAAATCAGTATTAATTTTTACCACATCAATTAAGTTCTTTTCGAAACAATCTCGTATGAAGTGATATTTAATACCGATATGTTTGGTCTTAGGATGTTGGACCGGATTTTTAGTTACTGCAATTGCAGCAGAGTTATCTACAAAATAGGAGTAGAATGGAACGTTAAACCATAATCCCGCATTTGCTGTTGAATCCAGATGATTTGTGAACAGTAACTTGCAGCAGCAACATATTCGGCTTCACAGGTTGACAATGCAACCGATGTCTGCTTCTTACACTGCCAGGTAATTAATCTTCTCCCAATGAATTGACACCCTGCAGATGTAGACTTGTAGTTCATCTTGCAGCCTCCGTAGTCCGAGTCACTGTACGCCGTGAGCTCAAAATCATCATCATGAGGATACCACAACCCAAGTGTGGGTGTACCCTTTAGATAGCGAAAAATCCTTTTGACCCCAATCAGATGATTGACCTTAGGTTTAGCCTGATATCTAGAACATAAACATGTCGCATACATGATATCAGGTCTAGAGGCATACATGATATCTAGAGCTCTGATACCACTTGTTAGGACTGGTATTTGACCAAATACCTAGAGATTAAAGGTAAACCAGATCAAATAGTGCGGAATCCTATTTGATTGGCGATCCAATCGTGAGAACACACGAGAATCAATTAGAATTGAAACTAACGTTAAAAATCGATTGGGAACCGATCTATGTGTTCTATGAACTTGGAGAACGAATTGAGAGGTTTCTGGACGGCTAGGGTACGTCTGGAATCGTAATTAAGCGAGAGTTCTCATACCAAGCTCTTGGAGCTTGATGAAGCCCGTATAAAGCCTTGTCGAGCTTGTAGACTCTATCCCGATGATAAGGATCTTCAAATCCCTCGGGTTGACTAACATAAACTGTTCTCTAATTTCCCCATGAAGAAATGCACTCTTCACATCTAATTGATAGACTTTAATCTTCATGTACGATGCATAGGCAAGGAAGATACGAATGGCTTCCATCCTTGCCACGGGTGCAAATACCTCATTGTAATCAATTCCCTCGACTTGGCGAAATCCCTGAACAACCAGTCGAGCCTTGTTCCTGATAATGACCCCTTGGTCATCTTTCTTGCATTTTAAAACCCATTTGGTGCCAATGACCTTAGCACCATTAGGTCTATCAACCAGAGACCATACACCTAACTTCTTGAACTGAAGAAGTTCTTCTTGCATTGCACTCACCATGCCTCATCATTTAGTGCTTCACTGAATATTTTAGCTCAACCTGTGAGACAAAACACCGATAGGCACCATCATGAATATATCCCTTTTCCATAATAGAGGCATAGTCAGCTGAGTACAGCTGATTTCGGGTTTGTACTCCTGATCGGACATCCCCAATGACATTGTCTAAGGGATGATAAACGTTTAGACGTGATCCTGGAGTAGTAGGAACAGCTACCTCAGAGCCAAGATGATGAACATTTGGTTCTTCATCTGAGGTAGTTGGAGTTTGAGGCTCTGACATCGAAGGTGCACCACTGGTAGATGCTTGTGGACTTTCAGGAGCTGGAACCTATTCCTCCTGACTGTTCTGGGTATCTTCTTCAGCTTCATTTTCAGAGGAGGTGTCACTGTCGTCGATTACTCCCCCTGAATGAGTAGATGATTCTCCCTGTGAGCTAGTTGGTGGATTCAAGCTATCATACATCATTCGTGTAGCTAATTCGTCATCCGAGGGAGAGAGAGGAATGTTGAAGGACTTGAAGAATCCATCATAGTCAAGAAGTAGGCGGGTCCTTTGCCAGTAGGCGGTGTTGTGAATCGCTGAACATCAACATTACACCAAACTTCTACTAGAGCTGTTGAGTTATTGTAAACTCGCTTGTTAGGTATGTTGTATCCTAGAAAGATGCCTACATCTGCCTTCTCGCTGAATTTACCCTCTTGTGTCTTCTTCAGAAGTGTGCACGGCGCCCCAAATGGTTCGAGATACTCCAAGTTCGGTTTGCGTCTTTGTAGTAGCTCGTAACATGTTTTTCCATGGCGCTTGACTATCAGGACTCGATTCAGTGTATATCATGCATTTTCCACTGCCTCATTCCAGAATTGGATAGGCAGTTTTGAGTCTGCCAGCATAGTCCGTGCTGTCTCTATCAAGCTCCTGTTCTTTCTCTCAGCAACGCCATTCATCTGAGGTGTGTAAGAAGAAGTGAATTGATGCACAATCCCCTTTTCCTTGCAGTATTCCTCCATCCAATGGTTCTTGAATTCCGTTCCATTGTCTGAGCGTACTTGTCTAACTTTCAGCTTGTAGAGAGATTCCAGTGTGGTTACCAACTCCTTGAATGATTCAAATGTTTCTGATTTGGATTTCAGAAACATTACCCAAGTGAACCTTGAGTAGTCATCAGTGACCACAAAACAGTACAGGTCGCCTGCAATGCTCTTTGTACTGACTGGACGGAACAGATCCATGTGTAGAAGTTCAAGAGGAAGGTCTATTGAATTAACTTTCTTTTCCTTATGAGACTTCTTTGTCTGTTTACCTTTCTTGCAAGCTATACAGAAATCAGGAAGTTGAAAGTTCTTGACATTTACACCTCTCACCAGATCCTTCTGAATCAAGTGATTCATCTTCCTTTGACTGATGTGTCCCATTCTCCTATGCCAGGAGATGGAGTCTTTTTCAGTAGCTTTGGATAGAAAACATTGAACCTCATGATCCATTGTAGAAGCTGTTGATAGATCCAAGACATAAAGATCTTTATATCTTGAAGCAGTCATCAGAACTTGGTCCTCTGGGATCACGTAGTCTTTCTTCAGTACATAACACTTCTTGTTGTCGAAGATGACTTTAAATTCCTTATCACATATTTGTGAAACAGAGAGTAAGTTGTTTTGAAGTTGCTGGACGTAGTTCACCCTATCAAACTTAACTTTCTGATTTCCAACTTCTCCCTGAGCTGTGATATATCCTCCCATGTTACAAGCAAATGAAACATGCCCTCCTTTTATTTGTTTGACATTTGATAAAAGGCTCTGTTTCTGTCATGTGCCTGGATGCTCCGCTGTCTACTATCCACGTGTTAGTTTCAGCACTGTATTGAACAACCTGCACATACAGGGTAAAGGATTAGTTTAGGTTAGGAACCCAAGCCTTTACTGGCTTGGGTTTCCCAGAGGCATCACACATCAGAAATTCAACCCATTGACCCTTAGAAGGTGAGGGTAGCTCAGGTTCCTTCTTGTCATCATTATCAGCCACAGAGGTTGACTTTTCTTTCCATAGGCCAGATTTGTGCAATGCTGTTTGTGATACACAGTACTGGCTCACGGATTGAACTTTCTGTTCACTAGTTCTTCTAGGTGGAGTTAAAGAGCTCCTCTTAGAAGACTTAGGTTTTGAGTCCTGAAGTTCAATCTTCTTCCTAGGTGTCTGATAATAAGTACAGTAGGAAGCAATGTGTCCACATTCTCCATAGTTGTAGCACGCCCTGCTATCAACTTTATTATTAAACTTTCTTTGTGGAGACGTGTGTGACACTCTAGTAATATCACTCACTTTAGGTTTTGACTCTGGTTCTTTGATGTGTTTACTGGTTTAACAAAATTAACTAATTTAACTGTTTGACATCCTTTTCTTTTTGGTTAATTGGTCTTTGACTTGAAGTATGTGAAAGATTATCCTTAGAAGCCCTTTTTGGTTCTGATTTGACTTTGTTAGAACCTAACTTTAAGTTAATCTTTTCAAATTCCTTTCCAGATTAACACAAGGCAATTTACCCTTTGCCTTTGAAGTGGTCTCCTTTTGTTTGTTTCCAGTGTCAATAGATGAACATAAGGAATCTGGATCACTAACAAGAGAAGTAGACACTACATGATCCTTGATGGGATTACTACTTAAAGGTCTAGTTTTAGTGTTCATCAAAGTCTCAGGTGGTGACGGAACCACTTTATAACCCAGTCCCTCCCCGTTGTTCCTTTCTTTTACTAAGTGTTGGACTATGTGCGACGAACTAGTCCAACTATGCAGTTTCTGTTTTAGTGAATTTACTTCTACTTCTAGGACTGCCTTTTGTTTCTTAGTGTCTTCTAGGGAGTTTAGATAATACCTAAGGTCATTAGCTTGATTAAAGGCAACTACTTCGGTTTCCCTAAGCTGTTTAGTCAAAAGGTCTATCTTTTCTTTATAACTAAGCTCATTTTGTTTTAGTACCCTATTAGCCTCAGTGCATAGATGCAAATCTTTTATCAAGTTATCATTATGATCTAATAACCTAGCAAATTTAGCATCTATGCTATTCCTAAAGGCATCACAATCAGAACAAGCATGATTATTAAACATTGTGTCAGTAGTACTTACCTGAGCAGATTCAGAAGCGTTTGCCATCAATGCAGTATCAGATGATTCTCATTCTTTTGCTTCTGTCTTTTCTGTCTCTGACATGGTAGTCTCCACTTTTGGCTTGTAACTAACCTCGGTTGCAGTTGCTTCTTCACTATGTGACATTGCTATCTCAACTGCTAGATCTCCTTCACTAGCGGAATCACTGTCAATATCTTCTACATTTGCAATGTTTGATTCCCCTGGTGAGACAAACCTAAAGCTCCAATCCTGTCCTTCATCATCATGAGCAGTCAAGGCTTTTGAGTCCTTGTTTGAGGAAGTAGAACTGGTAGTTTGCTTGTCTAGACGAGTGAAGCATGAGAACGGGTTCCCGTTCCCAGTCTTCTTTGGCTTCACACATTCTCTCTTGAAGTGCCCCTTTTCACCACAGTTAAAGCAGGTCACTTTACTCTTGTCGAAGCCAAAGGTGGTATCCTTAGTAGCAACCAAGTTCTGTCCAGTCTTTTTCACAAACTTCTTCGCCCTCCGGACAGCACTTGCTAAGGCCCACATTATGTCCATTCTCTCAAGCTCCATTTCGTCCACCTGCTCGTAGTCCTCGTCTGCCAGATGGCAGTTTCCAATCTTTCCAGCAACAAGTTCATCATAGGAATGGACCATTGCTGCTAATAGATCCATGTGCTCCCGAGCTACTTCCACAGCCACATTACCGAGGTTCTCGGTCTTCAGTCTAGTAGCATTTGCTTCAGATCCAATGTATTGGGTAGAAGAAGACCCTAACATTTCTGAACCTGAAGAAGGTGCATGTGTAGGACTCGATGAGCTAGACACAGATGCAGTCTGGAGGGGTGCTCCAGATGTCTTAGCTTGAGGAGTGGCATTGTATAAAGCTGGATTTTGATTGTACGTAGACTTCTGAGCTCTGTACTTCATTCTAAGTGATTCTTCTCGGAACTTAAGAATGAAGTCATTAATATCCAGTTTTGATAGCATTCCATTCTGTCTAAGATTAGACACGAATGAAACCCATTTTTCAGGCAATCCGTCTGCAAAATTATTAACTTTCTCTTCCATGGTAGTAGCCACCCTATGTGTATGCAGTTCACTCATCAGATGGTAGAATCTATCTATAACATGTCCAAACTCTCGTTTCCCATCGATGAGAAGTTGTCAAATTCCTTCTTTAACTCCTTAGCCTTGATTGCCTTCAACGAGGCATTCCCGTCGTACCTCTTCTCTAGCTCATCCCATAGTTTCTTGGACTGCTTATTCTCTGAGTACTGGTGGAATATCTCTTAGGGATAGACTGTGTAATCAATGCATAGACCCTCTTCTCTGCATTATATTTGACTTTCTGCGCGTCTGTCATCCCTCCTAAGGTTAACTTTACTCCATCGGCTCCCACCGGTGTACTATATCCAATCTCGATGGCCTCCCATAGATTCAGATCCACTCCATTGAGGTAGATCTCAAAACGTTGTTTCCAGTGGGGAAACTCATCTAATGTTAAAAGCTTTGGTGGTTTATTATGATTACCCACCTCACTCTCAAGTAGCAGCAGGTTCTGGATCCTAGAGTCCTTCCCAGCAGTAAAGGCTGACAATTGATCTTCCATTGTAAATAACTTTAAGTCTAATAAGCAATTTTGAGTCGGCTGACTGAAGGGTGCGAATGGACTAGGCGTGCGTATGAACACTCAGTCGTGCGTATGAACTCTACGACTGGTTCAATTGTGCGGCTGAACTAAGTGATTAGCTCAGTCGTGCGAATGAATCTGATGGTATGAACCATGCGACCGAACGGTTCAATCGTACGAATGGAGATACGAACTATGTCCAATCGTGGACTAAGCAATGCGAATGAGTCCAGTCGTGCGAATGAGTCCAGTCGTGCGAATGGCTCACTCGTGCGACTGAAGCTGCTGTTATGCGAAAATTTCTAGGTTAAACGTGTTTTAGCCGTAAAAATTCGAACTTTCGCAAGGTTGAATTGCCTAAGTCCGTAGAAACCAAACTTTGATGAGCAGGGAACGTCCAAGATCACTTTTGACACAAAAGATTGCGTGTTTAGTGCAAAAACACAAACTTTTTATCAATCTTGATTGAATCACACGTAATCAAGAGCCAATAGCTCTGATACCACTTGTAAGGACCTGGTATTTGACCGAAATACTAGAGATTAACGTGTAAACCAGATCAAATAGTGTGGAATCCTATTTGATTGGCGATCCAATTAGTGAGAACACACGAAGAATCAATCAAGAATTGAAACTAACGTTAGAAATCGATTGGGAATCGATCTAATGTGTTCTATGAACTTGGAGAACGAATTGAGAGGTTTCTGGACGGCTAGGGTACGTCTAGAATCGTAATTAATCGAGAGTTCCTCTTTTTCACGAATTGAGTTGTATTTATAGGTTGGTGTTATTCAATCGTGCGACTGAACCATTAGTCGGTTCAGTCGTGCGATTGAACCATGCGGTTGATTCATTGTACAACTGAGTGTTCAGTCGTGCGACTGAGTCAATCGTGTGAAGTTATTCATGCGTATGGTTCATTCGCATGAGCCATTCGCATGAGAACTTTATTATGTTAAGTTTGAATGTATTGTGTATTAATTAATAAACATTATATGTAATCATTCAAGCAATCACTAACCTAATTAACCAATTCAATGTCGACACATTAATAAAACATTAAACATTATAACTAACAAACTATTAATATCATTTCATTAATCATACCAAACAAGATCTATTACATCATATATCATGATCTAGGGACATACATGTATCAACAGTCTGTGGTGACCGAAGTGATAAAGGCAGTTAGAGAGGGAGAGAGAAGGGAAAGGAGTGGACCTAGGGGCGAAAGAAGACAGCCCGAGACTGAGGCGGTTCCGTCCGATGATGAGGACGAGGAAGAAGCGCCTGCGTCGGAGGCGACCCGAGGCTGCAACTACGGGGTGTTTATGAGATGCAAACCCCCTACTTTCGATGGAAACGGCACTGCCGCTGCTGCTCACCGGTGGGTGAGGGAAATGGAGGCGGTACTGGATATCAGCGAGTGCCGAGAAGACCAAAAGGTTAAGTTCGCTACCACTCATTTGTAGAATCGGCTCTATGCTGGTGGGACAATATAGTCCAAGCCGATGGTAGTCGGGCGATCGGGAGAATGAGATGGTCGGAGTTGAAGAAGTTGGTGATCGAGGAGTTTTGTCCTCACCGGGAAATGGAAAAGGTTGAGAGAGAGTTTCTGCAACTGGAGACAGGAACTATGACGCACCAAGAGTACACCACAAAGTTCAATGAAATGGCACAACTGATGCCCAATCAGGTGACACCACTGTCACGAAAGATTAAGAGATATATCCAGGGGCTGCCGGCGGATATCCGTAGGCATATGATCGCCGCCCGGCCGAGCACTTTTAGGTCGGTGGTTGATTTGGCTGGTAGACTATATGATGAGTGTGAGGTGGTAGTGGCTGAGGAGAAGAAGACGAGTAGGGATGGGAGAAACTAGAATGGGAAACGGTTTGGACGTGGTAGAGCCACTCCAAACCATAAGGTGGCGAGGGTAGGTGACCGACGTGTGGTCACAGCTGGTGCTGAGTTGAAGAAGTGTGGCAAGTGCGGGAAGGAGCACGGTGGCGAGTTTAGATGGGGGTCGAATGTTTGTTTCAAGTGTGGGAATTCTGGCCATATGGCTAGAGATTGCGGAGGCATGAAGTGTTTCAACTGCGGGGGAAGTGGTCACATGAGCAGGGAGTGTAAGAAGCCAAGGGCCGAGGGTTTCGGGATGAAGAAGGCTGGAGGAAAAGGACAGAAGGCAAGCGCCCAAGCTTTCATGATGACTCGGGAGGAGGCTAGGACAAACCCCGACGTGGTGTCGGGTATGTGTCACACCCTCAAAATCCACTTGTGGAGTTTTACCGCGAGGCGTGTGAACAAACCAGGATCACAGTCAATAGTTACTCAGAACGACTCTATATGCCATAATTTAAATGAAATCAATCCAAAGTAAATAAATTAAACAGTGCGGAAGCGTTTTGAAAACAACCCAAAGAAATAAAAGTATAATTGTGGCAAAACACGTGCCAATCCCAAAAGAGAAATCATTAATTATTAAAATGATAAAATTGTCTTGAAGATCGTGTCATAGAATGCAGTGGACCATGCAGTGCTCCTATGGCAAGCAAGCTAATGACCTGAGAATAGCATACTAAAAATGTCAACACGATGGTTGCTGAGTTCAAGAGATATTCAAACATAAACAGTTTAATAATAGAGATGTATAAGTAGCGTATTGTAACAGATAGCTAGTCCATTAACAATAAATATTATTTCATAGTGATTTCGCAATTGAAGCTGACTGTGTTACGTTGTTGCCTCCTGTCACAACTTAACAGGTCGTGACAATGTTCATTAGGACAACTTGCACCCGGTTGACCTCGAGTCACACAGGTGGGGCTCGTTAGACCCAGTAGTACTACCCAAATTTCCCCGCTAATCAATATTAACAATTCGAAAGTGTGAGGACTTTTCCATGATATCAACACTATATAATATTGTACACAACTTGAATACATAAAGCGTTCGTGATTTACCAGTATGCTATCTCCCCCAAAGAGAGTAAATAAAAAGTGGGGCATGAACTCACCTGATATGTGTTTAGATACACAGAGTTTGACTTGTCAAACAGAATAGACAGACAACCTTCAGAGGTTACCTAGATCATATAAGTGCATGAGTACGTGTAATCAAAGAACATGTGAAACCCTAAGTACACTACAACCAAGGACTCAAGATTTCAAACAAAACAGACATGTTTGACCTAGTTGACCGTTTGACCCGTTGGTGACTTTATGTGTTGTAAACCATTCAAGTAAACATACACATATGTCATGCATAGTTAACATTCAAATAGACCATATGTATGCTATATCATCCAGGTGTAACACTTAGATCATCATACAACCAAGTATCATACAAGTCATGCGAATCTAGAACATTAACATATTCACTAGTTATACACAACTAACATGTCACACAAAGATCAAACCACTCACCACATGCCATGTGAAGCCACTCACGACTTCACATCCTAAACCCTGCCAATCCTACTAAGTAGGGGCCTCAGATTCGCACGCGTGTATGATGATCATAACCATAATCATTAACCATATGCATTGCATCACAACAATCCATCACCAATCCCAAACATGATGTCCTACTACTAATCAACATCCAAATTATACATGATCATAAGTGTCCAAATATCATTCATGATTACCACGGCATCACATACAACCAAATTACCATGTTCTACCACATTAGAATCTATTCATAATCATACTAACATGTTCCTAACATCCCAAACATGTTCAAGCTATCATTTTTCAGACTTTAGGCAAATAAAGTTTCCCTTTTGGGAAAGTACATCCCAACATCCATCAACCATCCAATGTATTCATGAATTCAACATATTTATACTATCTCAAGCTCCATACAATATCTAGACATGATCAACATCACCTAATCACCATAATCTAACAATCTTCATAAACAAAAGTTTCTACTTTTGGCAAGCTATGAATCAATAACATCCATTCAAAGATTTCTAGCATTCATAACAACAATCTAGCATCCAATCATCATCATGAACACATCCATAACATCAATCCATCACTAGATCACCATTACATGCAAAATAAAGTTACTATTATTAGTAACCTATGAACACCAACTTCAATTCACCAATTTCTTGCAAAATCAATGTATCCTAACATCCATACAACCTACTAATCATCATACATTCATCAAACATCATCCATCATGCATAATCATAGCATTTTCGAACTAGGGTTTGTTTCATACACAAGGTTCATGATCAATCCACTAAAAACATAGAATTCATGCATAATCGACGTTAACTAACATGTATACAATCTAACTAACATACTAACATCATCAACCAACATCAATTTCGACTCCATGAAGGCCAATTCACGATTTAGGGTTCGGCCCTAAACAAAAACTCACAAAAACAAGAAAAATCTAACCTTTAAACGTGTTATAACTTGCAATTGATGATTCCAACAAGTTGTGCACCTTGTAATCGAACGAAATCGAGGTTTAGGGGCTTGATCTTGGTCGAATTCGAATTGGGGAGGGTGTGTGTGTGGTTCGCGGCGATGGGGGGTGAATTAGGGTTTGGGGTTTGTTTTGTTTAGTTTAATTTACACATTTACCCTTTTAACCCTTGTAATTTGTATTTTATAAAAACTAAGCTTTAAACTCTTTGTAAAGTGTTTTTAACTTCATAATATAAAGATATAAACTTATGAAAATCATTATATATCTTATCTTTATAAAAACACAAGACATACGAATAATAGGCACGTTTCCGCGTTACGCGATTAATTTTCTAATTAACCTTTTAAAAATGTGTAAACACATAAACATAACCCAATACTCACATAATCAATTAGATTCACATCAAATTAACATTATTCATTATTATTAGGTCACCAACGTTAAACGACAACTAGTGTGTGCTCACGACACGTGTATACAAGACTTAACGGAACTAACGGAGTTTGGTAACGGAAATTTACCGGATGTCACAGTATGTTTCTAGTAAACCAAACTCTTGCATCTGTGTTGTTTGATTCTGGTGTTAGTAGGAGTTTCATTTTTGCTGCCTTTGGTGCTAAGTTTCCCAATAAGAGTAGATGTATTAGTGAGCCATTCGATGTAGAAACTGTTATCGGTAAGTCCACTAGAATTACTGATGTGATAGAGGACTGTGCCATAGAACTAGAAGGCCATAGGTTTGCTGCTAGGTTACACGTGATAAGGTGGATTTGATGTAGTACTAGGGATGGACTGGTTAGCAACTTATGAAGCAAATATTGTGTGTCGCAAGAAGATGATCCGATTGGCAGCACCTGACGGGGATAAGGTGAAGGTTTATGGTGATCGAGTCGCGATGATCCCGAAAGTGATTTCGATGGCAGTGGTGGGGAAGTGCATGAGGTGTGGATGTAGTGCATACTTGGCCTACGTAAAGGACGTGGACGCGCCAACACCACAACTATCGGATGTACCAGTTGTGTGTGACTTTCCGGACGTATTCCCGGAAGACGTACCCGGTGTGCCACCAGATCGCGAGTTTGAGTTCCAAATTGACTTGATACCCGGTGCTCAACCCGTTGCCAAGGCACCGTACTGGTTGCTCTAACTGAGATGAAAGAGTTAATGGAGCAGTTGCAAGAACTGCTAGATAAGGGGTTCATTAGACCGAGTATCTCTCCATGGGGTGCTCCAGTATTATTTGTGAAGAAGAAAGACGGTAGTATAAGGATGTGAATTGACTACCGAGAGTTGAACAAGTTGACGGTGAAAAACCGATACCCCCTACCAAGAATAGACAATTTGTTTGATCAGCTCCAAGGAGCCAGTTGGTTTTCGAGGATAGATCTTCGATGTGGTTACCATCAGCTGAAAGTGAAGGAGCAGGACATCTCTAAAACAGCTTTTCGCACGCGCTACGGTCACTATGAGTTCCTCGTTATGTCATTTAGTTTGACCAATACGCCAACTGCTTTTATGGATCTAATGAACCATGTGTGTCGGCCTATGTTGGATAAATCGATGATTGTGTTCATTGATGATATCCTGATTTATTCGAAGAGTGAGATTGAGCATGCCGGTCACATTCGGGAGGTTCTGGAGACGTTAAGAAGGGAAAAGTTGTATGCAAAATTCTCCAACTGCGCGTTTTGGTTGCGTGAAGTTCAGTTCCTGGGTCATGTGGTGAATCCCGATGGGATTATGGTGGACTCGGCTAAGGTAGAGGCGGTGATGCAATGGAAGTCCCCAAAGACGCCATCCGAGATTCGTAGTTTCTTGGGTTTGGCGGGCTACTACAGAAGATTCATCCAAGACTTTTCCAAGATCACTTCTCCACTGACCAAGTTGACTCGAAAGGATGTAAAGTTTACGTGGGGTCAAGCTCAAGAACAGGCATTCGAGGAGTTAAAGGTGAGGTTGACTCAAGCTCCTGTCTTGTCGTTACCCGAAGAAAGCGAGGATTTGGTAGTATATTCAGATGCTTCTTACTCGGGATTGGGGTGTGTATTAATGCAGAGAGGGAAGGTTATAGCCTATGCATCCCGACTGTTGAAGGTTCATGAGGTCAATTATCCCACCCATGACTTGGAGCTAGCGGCCGTGGTCTTTGCACTAAGATTTGGAGGCACTATCTGTATGGAACGAAGTGCACCATCTTCACCGACCACAAGAGCTTAAAGTACTTCTTTGAGCAGAAGGACCTGAATATGAGGCAGAGACGATGGTTGGAGCTCATAAAGGATTATGATTGTGAGATCCATTACCATCCGAGCAAAGCTAACGTGGTGGTTGATGCTCTTAGCTGGAAGGAAAGGCCCGAGCCGATTCGGGTGAAGGCATACCAACTCATTATGACCTTGGAGGTAATGAAGCAAGTCAAGGAGTTTCAGGATGAGGCACTAAAAGAAGATCATCTAAACTCTGAAAGAATGAGAGGTCTGGTTGGAGAATTGGGTGAAAACACACTTGGTGTTAAAACTCGATTTGGACGGGTGTGGATTCCTTGTTTCGGGAATCTACGTGTGAGGATTTTGGATGAAGCTCACAAGACTCGATACCCCTGGTGCCACAAAGATGTATCAAGACATGAAGAAAGATTATTGGTGGCCGGGTATGAAACGTGACGTGGCGGAGTATGTGAGTAAGTGCCTTACTTGCTTGCAAGTGAAGGCGGAACATCAGAAGCCGTATGGGAAGATCCAACCTTCGGATATACCGGAATGGAAGTGGGAGCACATCACCATGGATTTCATTACGAAGCTGCCACGTACTCTGAAAGGGTATGATGCCATATGGGTGATTGTGGACCGTCTGACGAAGAGTGCTCACTTCCTACCGATTCGTGAGACATATTCATCTGAGAGATTGGCTGACCTGTTTATCAAGGAGATTGTAACTCATCATGGTGTGCGGGTGTCTATTGTGTCGGATCGTGACACCCGGTTTACCTCTAAATTCTGGAATAAATTCCACGATGCCATGGGGACGAAGTTACATATGAGCACGGCTTATCATCCCCAAACTGATGGTCAGTCAGAAAGGACCATTCAGACATTGGAAGACATGCTTCGGGCATGTGTGATTGACTTTGGGGGTAGTTAGGATGACCACTTACCGTTAGCTGAATTCTCGTACAACAACAGCTATCATGCCAGCATTGGTATGCCACCATACGAGATGCTATACGGTAGGCGATGCATAACACCCGTTTGTTAGGGTGATATTGGTCAAAAAAAGTTGGGGAGCGTCAAGGTAATCGAGGCTACGACTGAGAAGCTTGAGAAGATTAAAGCCTTCATGAAGGTAGCTAAAGATAGACAGAAGTCGTATGCCGATAAACGACGCAGACCGATCGAGTTCCAGGTGGGTGACTGGGTCATGTTGAAGGTCTCACCTTGGAAGGGAATTATCTGATTCAGGAAACGAGGTAAGCTAAGCCCGAGGTACATAGGACCTTTCCGAATTATTGCTCAAGTAGGAGAGGTGGCCTATAGATTGGAGTTACCAGATGAGTTAAGTGGAATTCACCCGACATTCCATGTATCTCATTTGAGAAAGTGCTTAGCTGATGAAGACATGATTGTTCCACTGGATAATATCAAAGTAGACGAACGGCTCAATTATGTGGAGCAAGTGGCAATCATCGATCGTAAAGAGAAAAGGCTGAGAAATAAAGTGGTTCCTCTTGTGCGTGTACAATGGAAGCACAGGAAGGGATTCGAGTATACATAGGAGACTGAGGAGGAGATGAGGCAGCATTATCCTCATATGTTCGAGAAATAACAGGTTTCGGGGACGAAACCTATATAGGGGGTGGACTTGTAACACCCGGTTATTATTAAAAAAGTAAAGATATAAAGAATAAAAGCAAGAAAGGCAACAAAGTCCAAGTGGAGGGACTAAAAGTGTCCAAAAAGGACAAAACTTTCAAAAGTTGGTGTAAAGGTGAGTATGGCCGCCCACCCTCACCTCACTCCACCATTTTTCTCGGTTTTAGAGAGAGAGAGTAGAGAATACTCTCGGATTGAAGAAAAAGAGAAAGAAGAAAAGTGAATTCAAGGTAAGGATTTAAGGTTTTTATGTTTTTATGTTTTTATGATGAGTTTTATCCCGGTTATGTGTTTATGTGCTTATGGGTTATGTTTGTGCTCGGGTGTGTGTGTTTTTGGTGTTTTTTTTAGGTGTTTGAACTCTTTGCAAGCGGGTTAAAAGGAAGAACACTCAAGTTGCACCAGGTGAGTTCTAGACCCCAGTTTTTACATGTTTTAAACTACCTTTGGGGCTGAAAACGTATTAAAATGATTTTACAAGTTTATGTGTGAATACCCGTATGTATTGTGTATGTTGGATGTTGGTTCTTGATGGTTTATAGGCTACTCATGTTTAGAATAGCCACATTATGCTTAGAACAGATGGGTTTGATGATTAGAATTGAAAACATCCTAGAAACATATTTTACAGAATGCTCATGCGCCTAGCTAAGTGTTCATACGCCTGAAGTTGCATTAGAAAAATTAAGTGTAAGCCATGCGCCTAAACAGTAGCTCATGCACCTAAAATTTGCCTTAGAAAAGTTTATGTATAGCCCATGCGCCTGAACAGTGGTCCATGCGCCTGGAAATGTTAGTCGGATGACTAAGTGTAGGGCCATGCGCCCCAATAGTGCTCATGCGCCCAAGTGGCTCATGCGCCTGAATAGTACCCATGCGCCTAGAAACTGAGCTGGATTTGACTAAGTGTTTCCCCATGCGCCTGCATAGTGCTCATGCACCTGAAAGTGGCCCATGCGCCTAAGTGTTCCCCATGCGCCTAAATAGTGTCCATGCGCCTGCATAGTGCCCATGCGCCTGGGACTTAGAATATTTTTCTGATTTTTGGGGAAAGTGTGTAAAGTAGGCTTTGACTTGGGAGATTCCCGGGGGATTATATAAGTTGACTTTTCGGATCATAGATGGTATGAGGGGCATGTTATGCATTGTGATTGATGCTTATGATGATGATGTTGCATGAATATGCATGATGTATGTTATGTATGTATGATGCCCTGTGTGGTGATGTATGAATGATATGATATATTCCTTATGATGATGTATGTGTATCTTTCCATGGCTTTACGTGTTATGTCAACGAATGAACCGAAAGTATTATGTAACGTAAAGTGAAAGATAATGAAAGAGGAACATGATGAATAAATGCATGCATTAACGAATGAATGAACGTAAAAAGTCTTGCAAGCAAATGTATGGAGGTCCACACCCAATGAAGGGTGTTAGCTCAACTGTGTGCGGGTTAGCTACCCCAGAAGGATGCACACTGGGGTCCAATCCTTGTGATTGACCATATGTATGGGATCCTTGCCGCTTGCCCCAGGTACTGGATTCAGCTTCGTGCATAATGTTCGGGGTCTATGAAAGACCTCATGCCCAGTAACCAGCTTCGTGCACAATGTTCGGGGTATAGCATATGGCATTGATCCGGAATGAAAGAGGAAAGATAAATGGTGAAAGTATTTGCCCCAGGTACTAGAGTCAGCTTCGTGCACAATGTTCGGGGTTTATGAAAGACCTCAGGCCCAGTAAACAGCTTCGTGCACAATGTTTGGGGTAACGTACATGTCACTAGATGTAATGAATGAACGAAGGCTAACGAACGTAATGGAAGATAATAATGATGTTATTTGTATGTATGTATGATGTATGATCACGAACGAATGAAACGTATGAAAGGAAATAAATAACGATTTTATGTATGTTTAATTGTAAAACTAGAACTCACTCAGCAACGCTGAATTTTATACGTTTTCAGTTGGCAGGTAAACGTTGCTGAGGATGGCACGAGGCGGCTACTCAGCTCTTTTGGATGGCATCCATTTATTTACAGCTTTTGTGATGTAATACAACAATGTAATTTTGTAACCGACAAACGATGCATTATTTTTGCAAAAGTTTTTATGATGAAATGAAATGCCATTTGTTTTATGTTTCCGCTGCAATATTTTGAAGAATAAATGCAAAGTATATGTTTTATGTGCGATGAATCACTAGCTGTAAGCGTCCCGGGAACGGGGCCTTACAGAATAGAACAAGATGAACCATCGATTTGCATCCTAGAGTAACCTAAATTGAATCTAAACTTTGCCCCATAACTTCGATGATTAAATTACCTCATTGAATGTCCTTTTATTGCTTGCTTCAGTTGTAGAGTTGAACCGATTGCTTCAATGAATAGAATTGTGGTGAAGGAGACGGAGGTTAGGGAGGTATACGAAAGAGCGCGTCTTACAAAATAAGCAGAAATTACTCTTTTGCCCATATGTTTTCCAATATATAGTAGAAGATATACATATATATAGGTATATATATGTATGAATGTATACAGCAACAGCAACAGCACCCGCACCGGCACCGGCACCGGAAATAGCCCCGGCACCGGCCCCGGCAACAGCCCCGGCACCGGCCCCTGCACCAGCCCCCGGCACCAGCACCGGCACACCAACAACACCACCACCAATAACA
>CM046457.1:5522157-5687157 GCA_025506515.1 Flaveria trinervia | reverse complement strand
ACAGCACCAGCAACAGCACCAGCAACACACCAGCAACAGCACAGCCCAGCACCAGCAACAGCACCAGCAACTGCACCAGCAACTGCACCATCAACTGCACCAGCACAGCAACAGCAACAGCACCAGCAACAGCACCAGCAACAGCACCAGCAACAGCACCATCACACACCAGCAACAGCACCAGCAACAGCACCAGCAACAGCACCAGCAACAGCACCAGCAACAGCACCAGCAACAGCACCAGCAACTGCACCAGCAACTGCACCAGCAACTGCACCAGCACAGCACCAGCAACAGCACCACAACAGCACCAGCAACAGCAACAGCACCAGCAACAGCACCAGCAACAGCACCAGCACAGCACCAGCAACAGCAACCACAACAAGCACCAGCAACAGCAACCCAGCAACAGCACCACAACAGCACCAGCAACAGCACCAGCAACAGCACCAGCAACAACACCAGCAACAGCACCAGCAACAGCACCACAACAGCACAGCAACAGCACCAGCAACAGCAACAGCAACAGCAACAGCAACAGCAACAGCAACAGCAACAGCAACGCAACAGCACCAGCAACAGCACCAGCAAATCACCAGCAACATCACCAGCAACAGCACCACAACAGCACCAGCACCGGAACAGCAACAGCAACGACAACATCACCAGCAACAGCACCAGCAACAGCACCCAACAGCACCAGCAACAGCACCAGCAACAGCACCAGCAACAGCACCAGCAACAGCACCAGCAACAGCACCATCAACAGCACCAGCAACAGCACCAGCAACAGCACCAGCACATCACCATCACATCACCATCAACATCACCAGCACAGCACCAGCAACAGCACCAGCAACATCACCAGCAAGCACCAGCACCACCAGCAACAGCACCAGCAACACACCAGCAACAGCACCATCAACAGCACCACAACAGCACCATCAACAGCACCAGCAACAGCACCAGCAACAGCACCAGCAACAGCACCACAACAGCACCAGCAACTGCACCAGCAACAGCACAGCAACACACCAGCAACAGCACCATCAACAGCACCAGCAAAAGCACCAGCAACAGCACCAGCAACAGCACCAGCAACAGCACCAGCAACAGCACAGCAACTGCACCAGCAACTGCACCAGCAACAGCACCAGCAACAGCACCAGCAACAGCACCAGCAACAGCACCAGCAACAGCACCAGCAACAGCACCAGCAACAGCACCAGCAACAGCACCAGCAACAGCACCATCACCACCAGCACCAAACAGCACCAGCAACAGCACCAGCAACAGCACCAGCAACAGCACAGCAACAGCACCAGCAACAGCAACCACAGCACCAGCACCAGCACCTCACCAGCACCAGCACCATCACCAGCACCAGCACCAGCACCATCACCAGCACCACGCACCAGCACCAGCACCAGCACCATCACCAGCACCAGCACCAGCACCAGCACACCCAGCACCAGCACCATCACCAGCACCAGCACCAGCACCAGCACCAGCACCAGCACCAGCACCAGCACCAGCACCAGCACCAGCACCAGCACCAGCACCAGCACCAGCACCAGCACCAGCACCAGCACCAGCACCAGCACCAGCACCAGCACCAGCACCAGCACCAGCACCAGCACCAGCACCAGCACCAGCACCAGCACCCGCACCAGCACCCGCACCAGCACCGGCACCAGCACCGGCACCGGCAGAGCACCGGCACCAGCAACGGCAACGGCAGAGCACCGACACCAGCACCGGCACCAGCACGAGCAGCAGCACCACAGCACCACCAACAGCAACAGCAACTGTAGCAATTGCAACAGCAGCAACAGCAACAACAAAGCATCAACAACAGAAGCATCAACAACAACAACAGCAACAACAACAACAACAACAACAACAGCAACAACAACAACAACAGCAACAACACCATAACAACGGCAGCGATAGCGGCAGCGATAGCGGCAGCGACAACACACAACAAAAGCAAACAACAACAGCAAACAACAACAGCAAACAACAACAACAACAGCAAACAACAACAATAACAACAACAATAATAATAATAATAATAATAATAATAATCATGTCTTTTAGTTTCAACTGGTTTTAAGCCCTTGGTGTTGCGATGGGATGCCTAAAATCATGCCAAGTAGTTTCAATGTCACATCACTGTTAGCGACTATCAAATAAACATTATACCGAAATCGATCTAGGACCCACACATTGTAACGAGATCGTTAAACATGAGAAAAAATATGTATTATAACGTTGAACCACATGTGCACAATACAATTTGTTAACTCTCAAAATTTAAATCGAAATGTAAATGAGTAACTTGTAAAAATGAAATGCATAAGCGATCAAATTGTAAAAGATGTAAAATAATATGTAAAAATAGTATGTAAAAATAGTAGGTTTAAAATAATAAATTTTAAGATAGAAAAAAAAACAAAAGACACTTACAATAAAAAGACTAATGACACAACAATCAATTCAAGTTTAAGTTTATAATTAGTACAACTCTTTCATGCACGACACACTTGATAAATATAAGAGACAATATCATAATACATAAACTGTTTGGTAATTAGTCATATTTTAAATAACTTATACAAGTCATATAACACTAAGATGATACGATCTCGTTTGATATGTAACTATAACACCTCATACGGTCTACGGCCTCGTGTTATATACGTAAGCAAAATATTTTAACGGTATAATGTGGTATGAGTAATATATTAGTGGCGCCAAACAATCAATCATTTTGAAATAACGAACCTAACCACCGTTTCACCGAGTTGACTCGGTTTCCGATCATCGTGTTCGACGCCAGAATCTCAGTTACAGCTACATACGATCATGACGCCTGTTAAGAAAGAAATCACAGAGGTTATTGTTGATTCATTTAATGTTCTTGCAAATTGAATATTATCATCTGCTGTTAATTAGGTCATTCAATCTGTCATGTGTGATATTTGGTGGTTAATCTGTTTGTAGTGTTCTTATGTTCTTGGAAGCCGATTAGTTATTTGAAACTGTAATTTAAGCACAGAGAGGCAAAATACACATCGTAGACTATCGATCTTGAACTATGATGCATTAAGAATTGATGGAATAGTTCTTTCTATTGGTTATGACTGAATTCTGTTATGAATATAAAAGGTGAAGGAATTGCAAATTGATAGTTTGATACTATGCTTCTGTGATAATCACTGTAATTTGGTGTTTGATCTTCAAATTGTAGTACTCATATTTGGTTCTAGTCTACTGTTGTACTTGATGCTTTGGAAATTTAGGGCATATTTTGAAATTGTAGTTCTGTGAAGGGATGAGAACAAGTAAATTTTGGGCATATGCAATCTTGTAATTGTAAGTTCCTATCTCTTGTTTTATTAGAATCAAGAACTCGGGATTGGTAGTTTTCCAGAATCACCAGCACAACACAATTCACTGGATGAATCAGGACCATTAGGGTTGCAGCTCGGGGATAAACGATCTTTGTTGGAATCGATTCAAACGAAGCTTTCAGAAGAAGAAGCTTCTTCCAACATTGGATCTGATTCGAGAAAAGGGAACCAAAACGCTACTACATATGCCGCTGCTAATAAGTTTAAGGTTTCAAACTTCCAGCATTACTTCTTAAGATAGGTTCCTGGGAGGTATGTTCATGTTTCATCTTTCAACCTGATTTCTCATTTGAAAAACATCAACAAGAGCTTTAGTCTTACTTCTTGATGAGTTGCTGGTGCAGCTTGAGATTGACCAACATTCTATGTTTTTGTAGTATAAACCTAAATACAAATGGCACTTGGCTGTTAAGTGTTACTTTGCGAGCAGCAACTCATATGGGAACTTATGGATGGTTGTCTGAAGAACAAGATTGAAATTGAGTGGTCTCACATCGTGGCTTTGAAGGCAACTTACCTAGATGATGGGCCGGACAGGCTAGATGTCATGGTGATCTTAATTCTTTTAGCACTTCAATCTTTGTTTTTCATCATTTTAAATCACAAATGGTGTTAAGTAATCAGATGTATGCCTTGTTTGTGCAGCTATCCAGGAAGCCTCTTTTCTTTAGAGAGAAAATTCCCCACCCCGAACGCCTACAACATGGCAATCAACTGCAGATTTTACTGGTGGACAGGCTAGCCTACACAGGTACAATTCAACCCATATGACCCGTTATCCAACTTGCTTCATCTGTCTGTTATTTAGGGAAAGTGTTTGGTGGTTCTGTTTTGACAGGCATCATTATCTGCAGTGTTCACAGGGGTTATTAGGCCACTCTTGGAGAAGCTGAGTCTGTGTAGACATCCTTTTAACATTCTGAGTCCGCAAGACGTGGTAGAATTAAAGTCCCCGTATTTTGGACCTGTGAACTCACTCGAATCAGTGTCTGATGAACCGAATAAAACGAATGAATCTGACTTAAGCAGAGAAGGACGTGGTAGAATTAAAGTCCCCATCTTGATTTAAATGCTCCACCACCTGAAGATGTTTTCTTCATCTAGGAGTGAGCGGCATGATCCTTCTGGTATACATGCAGAGTTTTCTCGAGAAGCACCTTCTCCCAGCTCAGGTAACCTTCCACCTACAGGTGCAAAAATGGGTGGGTCGGGCAAGGGGTCATAAAGGGTTGACATGTAACGTGTTTAAATGCTCCATAGACGGTTCGGGTTGGGGTTGACCTGACCAACCCGTTTAAAATTACAACTAAAAAAGTTAATATTAAAAGAGGAAATAATTCAATTTAACTTCTCAAAAAATCTCAAGGCCTGCTTGTTCCAATATTTCACTATTTTTGTATTATGAGTTAATCCAATTGAGAACAGTGGATGGATTTTGATGTTATTTTCATATTAACTGTTGATTTTGATCTTATATTAGTTCCCTTTGTCTTTCTTTCATAGTTAAGTTATGGATGACATTGACGCTAGTCTTACAAACGGGTCATAAATGGCAAAATGGTTCAACATGTTTGACCTGTTTAACAAACATATCTTGGTTAGGATTCAACTTTTTATTCGGGTCGGGGTAAATAGACCTGCCAGCCTGAACTCGACACAAATCCCTGTTGAATTGGTTGACCAGAGGCTTTTTTTATATGTTTCTTTATAATTCTATAATAAATATGTTTGGAGACGATTAGAAGTTTAGAACAAATCTTGATTATTGCCAGAACAAATCTTTTTTGTTAGATCTTATAACATAACCTGTTGGACCCGTTCACAAGTAAATGTATTTGAAACCATGATCTTACAAGAACGTGTTTTTCTTGTTATATCTAGCGATGGACACGTCAGAAACCGAAGGTATCAAAACAGCTGTAACACTAAATGATCTTAGCCATTGGGACCGAATTAAAATACCCGGGATAGACCCACCAATGTCACTGACTGAATTGTAAACAAGGTCAAAAACAGAATAAAAGCACAAAAAACATCCATAAACCACCCTCTTTCCTATGAAGAGCAGGATGAAAGCTTAAGGATTCTAGAAGACATTTCCCGATGCTTAACCAAACAATATCAACACGGGTCAAAAACTGAAGATGTGTTATCTGTTATGGCAAAAGTCGACTCTCTTTGCTCTCTGTTACAGAAGGACCCCACAAGTTTTCGTGAACTCTCCCGCAATAAACATAGACCCGTTTAAGGCTCAGCAGACAAAGGTGCTTTTTAACTGATGGTACCGCGATGTCAAGGAACAACTCATTGGTGATTTGCTGCTTAATCTTCAAGGATAGAGTCATTACCACATATATTCTTTTTAGGAGTCCTTACTAGTGTTTGATGTAGGATGTTTCAGATCATGTAAATATGTTGTCTCTAATCCTTTCAACATTCAGAGGACTAGGTAGAAATCATATTGACCATCTCAATGCTTGATATATGTACATACTTTGTTTCTGACTTGTTCTGTACGCATTAATATTTGCAAGGTTGTTTTGGGTATCAACTTTGACTGCCTTACAAGTTACAAGGTGAATATATAGAGGAAGCTTACTTCTTTTAACCAAACAAAATATCTGCACTTGGTCCTTACATTTTAGAAAAATGATAGTATTATCAAAGTCACTAACCGTTCAGCGACACCCTCGCTCAAGAACATCGTAGGAGGCAAGCGACTCACGGTTTGAAACGAAGCCAAGGGATAGGGTTCAAACTAGTATCTTTGCCCTACAACTGCATTAGACTTGTATGCTGAATTGCCATTACCTATCGTCATTGTGGGTTAGCTACCTCAAGCTATTTACCTAGCGGGAATTGAACTTGAGTTACTTGAGGTGGTTCGTTACATTTTAGAAAATACTTGAATGTTCTTATGTAAGTCTTAACTTTTAGAAAATTACAAGTTTGATTCATACTGTTCACTCAACTATATATGTTTGCTTCTTGCCTTTAATATCAACCATATCATAATGTATATCAGAGCGAGCATTTTCTATCCTTCTTTACCCACCATATGCGAAAATTATGGATGTTAATTATTTCGGGTCATCAATACATGTCACATCTTTTTTAATTTACCATGATTTTTGTCTTCAGATTTCACTAGCAAAAGGACAACACAGAAAAATATGCATAGCATTTTCATGTTCGTATAGCACCTTAAACACATGCCATTGGTATCACTTGCTAGCCCAATATTAGTTGGTGTATTTTAAAACGAACCCTAAATTTTAAGAGGCTAGGCAACAACCTATAATCTCCTCATTATATAACAAGATGACGTAAATTAATTGTGATGTAGATTAGATCAAGTGGAATATGTAAGTAAACACGTGTTCTCTTTCTTTTAGAACAACTAATTACACATACATCTAACTTACTCATAACTTTACATCATTACTAATTTACAAAAAAAAAATTAAACCTCAAGTAAAACTTTAACACTGTAACTCCAAATTCTTTTACCATTACACCCAAACCCGGTTCCAATAGAGTAACATTTAGCCGTAACAAAATATTAAAATATACATTTATAAAACCCTTTAATTTGTTAGCTTCTAGAAGGGTTAAATGCATTTTAAATCGTCAAGGTTTCATATAAATTGTCATTTGAATCCAAATTTTACAAAAATTATCATTCGAATCCATTTACTACTCCTATTAGCGCCATTAAGTTTTTTAAATTAGATGTATTTCAGTCAAAACAATTACAAAATAAAAAATCAGTTCTACGTGATAAGTTTTAAGCGCCCGGTCTCCTTTGATAATCACCATTGTGATTTTAATTTACCAAAAATGATGGCCAACATTTCTTTATTTAATCAAGAAAGGCATCTCTAAACATCATATTATATAAAATAAAATATAAGTATAACAAACTAAAAGTGATTCATTTCTAACTTTATAAAACATACAAAACAAATATATATTTTTCATATAAACAAATCATATTTTTTTTATATATATAGGGGAGGGATCAAATAAAAATCATGTTTATAATTAAAATCCGTGAAAACCACCACTAGCCAATCACATAACTTATAATTGATTTAACAACCTAATTGTTTTAAGTATATTTAAGTAAAATTCAACCATATTTTTTAAGGTCAACATATATTTTTCATATAAACTCCAAGTAATGTTGATGATGACGAATCAATTTTCGTATGCGAAACTTGTATGAGCTACATGTACGTAACTCTTAGTTATACACTTGGTAACACGTACTTATATATACATAACCCATACAGATGTAAATTTAGCTTGGGGCTGGTTGGTAGCCTTTTAATGGTTCCATTAAGAGGCTACCTCTGAACCGTTAAGAGGCTTGAGTGTTTTTCTTACAAAAAGGAGGCTCTGAACTGAACCATTCAGTGCTGAATGGCTCAGATATGAAAAGATGCTAAATGGAAACTGAGACAAAAATACCCTCACAAAACTAACCCCCATCTTCAACTCCCATCATCCCCCCAACCCCAGCACCAACGACTCTAGCAGACCACCAGCAACCTCCGCAGCATTGTCGGCCGGCCACCCCCGACCTCCGCAGCCGACTGCAGGCCACCCCCGACGAACGCAGCCCTCTGCAGACCGCATCTACGTCCGCCGGACCTCCGCAGCAGCACCGTCGACCGGCCACCCCCGACCTCCGCAGCCCTACGCAGGCCACCCCCGACGAACGCAGCCCTCCACAGACCGCCATCCTCACCCCGCCATCCCTAACCCCGACCTGCAGAACCCTCCGACCACCTAAAATTGGTAAGAAAAAACTTTTTTTCTTTAAATTTCTTTTTATTTGTTGTAGATTTTCAATTATGATTGGTTTTGTATGTTATTAGGGTAAAAATCTATCATCTTGTTTGTAGATTTTCATGTTGTAGATTATCATATTGAAGTTTTCTAGGGTTTTATAAACTTCAAAATTTTGGTACTTTTAATAAATTTTGTTTTAAGTCATGTATATAGTTGATCGATGTTGTTTGATCAATTTGTGTTATTAGTTTTCTAGGGTTTGTAGGGTTTCATGTGTGATCATCTTGTTTGAGGTATCAAAATGTGTATGCTTGATTTGTTAAGTTTTATTATGTTGATTTGATGTTGCTTGATTTGTATATGAGGATGATCATCTTGTTTTATGGTATCAAAATGTGTATACTGATTACTAGTAATATGTTACATGAACTTTGGTTTACTAGTATATATTGATTTGATATCATTTTGACCATAAGTTTCTTGTTCAAGTGTTGTAGTTATTATTGATGGTAGTTTTTAAGTTTGTTTCTTTTTGTATTGTTGAAGAAAATGGCTCAAAAAAAGATTAGGGTAATTGGAAGCAAGAGGGGGTTGAAAAAAGTTTTCTAGAATCATGTGTTCATGAATTAACACTTCATGGACGCGAGGGAAGCAGTCTTAAACAACTCTCTTGGAAGAATGTAGCAGCAAACTGAAAACTGAGCATAATTTCATAGTTGATCAAAGACAAATGAAGAACCGCTATGACTACCTAAAAGCTAAATTTGCTGCTTGGACAAAGCTAAAAAACAAAAACGGCAATATTTATGATCCGTAACAAACACATTTAACTTGTCGGAAGAAGAATGGCAACTAGAGATGAAGGTATTTCGTAAATATATTTAACTAATAATTGTACATTATATTCAATAAACTTATACAATTTTATATTTTTTCACACAGTCCAACAAATATGTAGAAGCTTTGAGAGGTGCACCTCTTTCTTACCCCGAACTTTGTGTTCAATTTGAGGGTTCTACTTCTAATGGGTTTGACAGTTGGGGACCATCTCAACACTTCTCGTCCTTCTGAAGAGGTGTCTGATCAAAATTTAGATGGTATTGATGACATTGAATGCACTCAAATGGATCTAGGTGTTAGTGAAGAGTCATCTGATAGGTCGTAAAATAAAAGGAAAATCCCGACTGCCGGTGTTAGTGAGGAGTCAACTATTCGGTCCAAAGCTAAAAAGGAGAAACAAAAAGATAAGGAAACACTAAACTCAAAGCTAATAGAAGTTGGGGACCAAATATCTCAAGTTGCAAAGATGTTGATTGAAAAACACAAGTTGTCTAATGATATGGATGCATGTATGGATAAGCTTGAAAGTTTAGGTTGGGGCATGTTTGATGCTAAATACCAAACTGCACTTTTGCTTTTCGGTGAAAGTTCTGACATAAGGAAGGTGTGGTTGCGACTACAACCGTCGACATGCGAGATATGGGTCAAAAATGCAGGAGCGAAGTATGGACTATTTTGATAACTTGTTAGGTTTTGGGATATTATATGTATGGATGTGATTGTTAGTTTTGGGGATAATATGTGATGGGATATTTTGTGATCCTTAGTTTTTGGGATAATATGTTTTTGGATATGATTGTTTGGTTTTCGAATATTATGTGTATGGATGATTTTTAGATGTGATAAAAACTTTTTGGATAAGATGTTTGTAGGTTTTAAATTTTGATGGACGTGATGGATGATATGTTTATGGATAATATGTTTGTAGGTTTTTAAACTTATGACTGTTAACAGGTAGCATATGGATTCGGAGGATGAGATTTCGTCGTGTTCATTTTACTTTGTTGGCAATGCTTACGGTTAGCCACAGGAAGAATCGAAAGGACGAGAGACTGAATCTGCATTGACCGGCTATGCGTACACGCAAGAGTTGTTGCACGGATCTTCTACACAATGTCATGAGATGATGCGTCTTTCACGTGAAGCATTCGTACTAATATCAATCATTTTCAACAAAGAAATTGGTTACAAAGTAATAGGTCGATAACCTTTCAAGAAAAGTTGGCTATGTTTTTTTATCATAGGACATAATGAACGATTTCGGATGGTTAAACGAAGATTTCAACACTCAACAGAAACGATTCATAGATGTTTCATGAGGGGTGTAAATGCAATGATGAATTTCGCAAAATAAATTATAGTTCCAACATCTTCTAATGGCATCACAAATACTTCGGAAAGACATAGAAAGTTAAAACAAATATTTCCTGGAGCAATAGGTGCGTTAGATGGAACTCTTATACATGCAGTCATACCAGCCGATCAACAAACTCGTTATAGAGGAAGAGGAAAAGGTGAATGCTACTAGAATATGTTAGGAATTTTTGATTTTGATATGATATTCACATTCGTATGGGCTGGACGGGAGGGCATTGCGCATGATTCTCGAGTTCTAAAAGAAGTTGCTTTTAACTCGACATCCGGCTTTCCTTTCCCCCCACCAGGTTCTAAATCATTTTTAAATGTTTATTAGTTACAATATTTTTGTTTCTTTGTAATACCTTTTTTACTAACATTGCAGGTAAGTATTACCTTTGCGATGTTGCGTACACCAACACTCGTGGGTTTATGACTCCATACGTAGTACGAGGTATTGGTTAGCCGATTTTCGACGACAACGTGCATTAACTAAGGAAGAAAGATTCAATCATGCTCATGCACACTTAGAAATGTTATTGAGCGCGCATATGGTATGTTGAAGGCAAGATTCCCAATCTTAAAGCAAATGGCTCCCTTTTCATTACAATTCAAAGAGACATAGTTATTGCTTGTTTCGCCATTCATAACTTTATACGGAAAAGCAACATTCATGATCAGTTGTTTATGGCATACGACGAGAACACATGTTTGCAGAAGCAAAGGATGGTAACAATGATGGCCAGTTTGTTCATGATAGAATGGGGTTCACAAGGCATTAATTATATGAATTACTTTGTAACTGGATATTAGTATGTTGTATTTGAAATATTTTGAGTTTGAATTTTAATATGTTGATCATTCACGTACAGTCATTCAGACATCTAACCAAACAGATACATTTTCTTTAGCAAAAAATAATTCAGAAGGGTAAAATTGTCATTTTATGCAGTCATTCAGAGATTCAACCAAACAACACATTTTGGTTCAGCACTTACTGGTTCAAAGCCTCTTAACCATTTAGACATCTTAATCATTCAGCATTTAATGATTCAGATCTTACCAAACAGCCCCTTAGTTGTACACTTTCTAACATATACTTGCACATATGTAACCTCTGGTTTCATTTTTTATTTATAAACATGATTTTCATTTTAACCATCCCATATATTAGAATACATATATTATATATATACATAATTATATATAACATGTAGGGTCATGTTATTTTTAGAACTTACTTTTAGATGAAAACTCGCAGAACTAATAATCACCATTGATTGTTTTTGTTCAATGATTATGATTAAACAAGATTAAATATGTAAACTAATATTTCATTTAATATGGTGATATTAATAAAAGGGTATATTGGTCATCTACCAATTATTTCTCGTTCCAATTACTTAGCTAATTAATTAATTATATTTTCTCTCTCATCTTTTATTTCAACAAATTTTATAAATTACATATTAACTCAAACTTTTAATGATTATGTATATATATATATATATGTAGTCATCATATATATTACATCCAACACCAGTTCTGGAGTTAGATATATGCAATCATGTATTATATATAACAAATTCAAAAAATATCTATATATAAATGATTTACATATACGTAATCAAATATGAAAACATAACTAATTCAAAAGTCACATATACGTATGAAATTACTAACTTCAAACCATGATTCAAATCAATAGTTACATGCATAGGGAAAAAAATAAATGTTTTCACATGTGTACATTCGAACGATATGATTATTATATAAATTTTCAGTGTACACACATACCTTGTGATTCGCTTCCTTATTTTCCTTTGAAATTCATAGTATTTCCAATGTAAGATGAATGCCTCAAATAAATTAAAATCCTGAAACAACATTCAAAAGTTGTATTAATTGCATAAATAAACACATCGCTGAAAAATAAATAAATCAAAAGATAACAATATAACATTTGATTTAAATTAACTATTTACATATGGGTAAATTAACAATTTAAGTGTGTGTAAATTAATGAATACATATGTTTATCTTTGTTTTATATATGTTTAAGTTAAACAAAGGGGTGAATAACAAAATACAAGTTTA
Organism: Flaveria trinervia; assembly: GCA_025506515.1. Taxonomy (NCBI): domain Eukaryota; kingdom Viridiplantae; phylum Streptophyta; class Magnoliopsida; order Asterales; family Asteraceae; genus Flaveria; species Flaveria trinervia. The sequence goes on along the minus strand of CM046457.1, from coordinate 5,674,651 downwards.
ATTTAAGTTTACACATAAGTCAATCTAAATAAAAAATCCACCAAATTGATTTATATTTTCCATCAACATTCATATCTAAAATTTAAAATATAAAAAATACAGTTTACTAAAAGTTAGATGATCTATATTTGTTTTACATATATGTAGAACAAAATAAAAATAATATGTGTTATTTAATTCCTATACCTATAAAGCATCATTAATTGTTTAATTTAAACATTGTTTTGCCATAAGTAAAACGAGGGGTGAATAACAAAATAGAAGTCGATTACGTGTCGAATGACAACATATTATTAACATAACAATCAGGCTAAATATATTATACCTTAATGGTTAACTGAAAATCATTACCCAACACATTTTATATTGAGTTGAAGAATTATAACATTTATTGAAAAAACATCATGTACATCTATTTTCATATTATAAAAGTTCTTAAAACAATGGTCTACATTAGCAAGATCTGGAAAAAGTAAAGAGACATTTAAATAAACAAATAAACTCTTTTAAAATAAAAAAACATATGAAGATACTAATTGTATATATTTGTGAAACTATGTAGGAAAACAATGCTACTAAAATACAATCACATACATATTGTAATTAACATTATTCATTTACATATGTGTAAAAATGATCCTTATCACCCATAGTGCAGATAACAAAACTAAACAAATAGTTTGCCATATAGGATCAACACCAATAATTTAAATGTATAAAATTCATTCTTATTAATCAATGATTCAACATCATCACAAAAACAAATAAACTACTATTGTTTTAAATGAACATTCCAAGTATCATGATAATAAAAAAAATCACAGTAACGCTATAATGTTTCCTCCTCTTTTCATGAATACTTATGTTATTACCTTCTCCATCAACATCAACATCTTTAACCAACTTCTACATTGATTTGGATAGAATCACCAACTGGGTTCACGAACATATAAATACCTTCTCAAGATGACAGTTCACTGCATGATGAAAATTTTAATCAAATACTGTGAAACGGGACAGGAGAGTCACGTATTTGATTTATACGTGAATGAATTGAAAATAATATCAATGAAATTTGGATAAATATTGCATAATTAATTGCCAAATATGAATTCAAATGGTTGATTATTACCTTGAGTAGAAGCTATGGAACTTTAGTCTTAATTTTGGAGAATCGATGATTAATTTGTTGTTGAAGTGGTCGATGCGATGAACGTAATTCCCGATTACTTTGAATTTCAATTGGATTTGTTTCTTTCAGTCGATTGAAGATAGTGGTTAAAAAAAATCCCTGCAAATCTGGTGATTTTAAAAAAAAATATAACTACCCTAATTAAAAGGAGAGAATAAAGGAAATCAATTAATACCAATGCCAAAAATATAAAAAACACTAATACCCTTTTTGACTCAATTAATAAAAATAAAATTATATTAATTAATGACTAGGATTAGTTCTCTTAGTTTTCGCAATCTTTAGGAGTTCTGAAAAAATCCTAACCCTATATATATATATATATATATATATAGAATATATATATAGGAGAGAGTTCCAATGGAAACCACATTATAATTGAAAAACTATGAAAACCACTTTATAGCCTTTGATTTAATTGATGAATGATTTAGATCAATTAGTGGCGTATTTTAAACAAATGAATAATTAAGGATGCATTATTAGTCATTAAGGGTAAAATAGGAAAACCATATGTTTTAAATTTGAAATAATCCACTATCAAACAAAAATTTCTAATAGAGTCGTTAGCTCAGCAACTCTCGAAGAGAATTCCATTTACTATTTCTCTCTCATGTATGTTATTCATCAACATAAATTATTTAAAAGAATAACACTAAACTATTTTTTATTTTTTAACAGAATGAAAGAAGAACTAATAGTTTCAATATGTAACGTTATGTTACGTATATGTATCAATGTCATGTATATGAAAACTATGTTACGTTTACGTAACACAATCAAACTTCAAATGTATCAACAACCAAATTTTAAATCTTCTTACCATCTAAATGCATATTGAAGAATTTTGTTACAAATACATATATACAGTTTTTTTCTAGTTACGTGTATGTAAGTATAATACATATACAAGTACAAGGCATTTGTCGAATTACAAAATAACACATATATAAACAAGGTTATGTATAAATTAAAAATTACGAAAATCTAGTTATAAAGTAAAATATCACCAAAACATTAAGCGGCATTAATAAATTGTTTCGTATATGTAGTAACAAGTGATATGTCACCAAACGTAAGAAGAAATTAAATAAACAAACAATGTTCCAAATGTGTAACAGTAGTGTTTCATATATGAAATAGTAGTGTTACGAGTCATCATAATCATCATCATCATCTTCAAGCTCGTCATCAATTATTTTTGAATTCATTCTCACTTTCAAATCACTATAAAAAATAAACAAATAGTTAATATTATATATTTATTAAGAAACAAACCGACATATATATGGCCCAATAATCACCACTGTTGTTAAATACCTTGTTACATATACATAACTACCACTTGTTACATGTATGATTTTTACTTAAATGTAACCCATATGTTTACGTATATGTATAACCCACATGTTTACGTATATATATGCTAATAAGAACATGAGCGTTTTATGTTTCATCAGCCAAGATACACGCATAAATTATGTATGTATAAATGTATTACTAACAAGGATTCTATTATATATATAACACAACAACTAAAATTCTTATTTATGATTACTTAGTACATATATGTAACTGTAGTAAAATTATAATTTGTATATATACAACAGCATTGATACGTATACATAAGGAATTACTACATATATGTTTTGATTTATAATACACGAAGCATACATATAAATATAGGTAATCAATCATCTGAATTAAGCATTGGTACAATAAACGTACCAACACGTATACGTAACTATAATTAAATAAACGCTTACCTTGACAACAACATCATGTTCGTTATTTATGTTTGATATTGATATAGAAGGATACATAGTCACTCAATTGTCTATGCAAACAGATCATCCATATTATCCATACTATCATAAGCATTGAATGTTGTATTGCTTGTTTCATCAAATCATTCATTGAAATCATTAAACCGACCTACTACCGTCCTTATCTTTACATTGTATCAACAAACAAAACAAAAATTAAATCAAAAACCATAAAGGATTAGCATACGTAATCATGGATCTCATGTAACAATCTTTTAAAAAATAAATTCAAGATAGTGATGAAGAAGAGTAGATTTTGTTAAAAGACCGTGATTTCATCAAACCCTAAGGACAAAAATAATAATTTACTCTAATCTAAATATATGAATTATAACCATAGAAAAGAAATTATCATAAAAGTATAAAAACAATTTATGAAATAACATTGACTGCACATGAGTAATAATCATTAAACATTAATCATCGCAATCATAATTAAGATCGAAACCAAAGAAACTATGTTAATTAATAAAACGGGAAAAAATAACACGATTACTAAACCAAAATATATTAACAAGACAAAATAATAAAATACGATTATAAAGTTAAATCATAACTACAATTATCAAAAAAGACTAAACATATAAAAACCCTCACGTTAGTTGGTTTTTTTATTTTGTAATTTTTTCATTAAAATAATTTCATGTTGGAAACTTAACGGAAAAAAATTAACCATGTTAGTTAGGTGTATCTAAATAGATTAAAAGGACAATTTTAATGAAACTTTTAGATTCAAATATCAATATTTTAAACTTTTGGATTCAAATAATAGTTTTTAAAAAGTAGAACAAAGTTAATTCGTTTCTAGAAATACATATTTGTGCTTTTATAAAAGAAATTTAATAAATAGTCCAATACAACATGCGTGTTCCACCTGGCAAATAAACCATCATACAGATGCAGTTCGGGTGTCTCCACTAGAACACGACTGTACGGACAATCCAAATCTCCCGTAAGTGTGGTTGATTTCAATCTCTAATTTATTATTATTATATCGTTTAGATCTCAATTATAGTTTTAATTCACCTATCGTTCGATGAATTTTGCAATAGATCATTTATATTGTGCAATTTGTTGTTTCCGAAGTAATTGATCCATCGCGATTGAGATTTCTGTGAGGATCTTCATATTTCTAGGCTTTAGTTCTGTGTTTTGCTTTGATATTATCGTTTTTCGCGTTGATTATTATTAATTTGTTTGTCATAGATTATTTGTCGGATTTTTGATGTTACGTTAGATTGAAGTTGACGTGATGATTATTCGAATTTTTGATTAGGCGTAGAATTATAGGAGATGATTGGTTGGATATGGAATCGATTTCTGTTTAGTGGTTAGTGTTTTAATGTTTTGTAATTTGGTTTGGTTTGTGACCTTGGTCTTGTGATTTCATGATGCATCTGAATGCTGAATTGTATGTTTGAATTTTGAAGTGATTTGGATTTATCTTTCTTCAGAAGCAATTTCTGTAATACTGTGATTAAATAGTTGTAGGGTTTTGGGTTTAACATCCAGGTTGATTACTAGATATGGGGGTTTACTAAGCACACCTAAAACTGAGAAGACCTCTGAAGATGGTGAGAATGAGAAACTAAGATATGGAGTGTCATCGATGCAAGGGTGGCGCACATCAATGGAAGATGCTGTAAGTGCCAGGTCGGTTACATCTAATTATGTAAACTGTAGTTCTTGTTGGATTTACCTTGCTCTGAAAATGTCTGAAAGTTCGAGTATACTTTTTTATGTGACAATTGGATAAATTAGAAGAATAAAAATGTTTTAGTTCCATCACTGTTATGAACTATAAAAGCATTGTGGCATTATTAGTTTGGGTGAAGGTTATTGCACATGAAATTGACGATCATCATGATTTGACGCCTTCTATTGGTGGCTAAGCTTAGTGGGTCTTGGATGTGCATTTTTGAAGTGGTTATCGTGACTCGAATTATAAGATAATCAGATAATTCTAACTTAAATCGTAGTCTGGTCATGCGTGTTCCAAAACGGGTGTGTATATGATGCCTTTGCTTTTGTTCCTGGATATAATTGTGTGCGTATTACTTACCAAATGTTGTATCTGTGTGTATGAGGTATTTGGTAGCATGCTGCTTTACTTGACTTGGACAACTCCACATCGTTCTTTGGTGTTTACGATGGCCATGGAGGTAAGTACATGAATTAACGATATATGTGCTTTTCTATCATCACAAAGATGTGAGTTATGGCTTCATGTAAAGTTGTATGATATTTCTAGTGAACAAAGGCACTTCCATTAGTCAAGTTTACTTTCTTGACAACATGCTTGCTGCTATAATCAGTCGTTTTCACTCTTCTTTTTTTTAAGTAAATTCCAAATATCTGATAATCTGTTTAGATCACAATATCCTAGTCCTTTGCATGGGAGAGACTTGTAATTACTTTTTTAGTCGTTACGATCAGATAAATTCTTATCCAATAACTCTCTTTTAAGCATGAATTCTAAGTTCTGGGTACATCTTTGACAATAAATGGTATTCAAATCTTAGGTTCCTATTGAATTTGTTGGAATTTGTATCATGGTTTGATGGTGATGTTCACTTTAAATCATGCTGTTAAGGATTGTAATCCTTGGACCTTTCATCCTGGCATAGTTATGAAGATTGACTATATAGAGAATATTTGTTACTTGTTTGTGGGTTATGAAGATTGACTATATTTATTGCATTTTTAAAACATGATACATAGGAGATGCACTTAATTGTTAGTTGTAAAATATCTTTTTCATGACTATGTATATTCATAAATTGGTTACTTTTTACACTATTCGTTCTGCTGAGACTGGGGATAAGTTTTTGTATAATCAAAACTTATTTTCCATGCTTGTTGATTATGTATTTATTAAAGAAACAAAACCAGTTAAAAGTATGCGATTTGATAATGAGGGAGAAATATCTCTAATGAGCTGTGCCTACTGTATAGTCCTCACTTACCTTTTTAGCTTGCAGGTCAGGCAGTCTCTAAGTTTTGTGCCAAGTTTCTTCACCAACAAGTGATTAAGCATGAAGCTTATACTGCTGGTGATATTGCCACTGCTGCCCAGAAATCTTTTCTTAGGTTACTTCTAAATGTCATCTATGCAGTTAGTTATTTAATGATATCTTATTCACAATAGGGAAACAGGGGAGTGGATTTCATGCAAGTTATTTGAACTCTGTAGATTTTCTAGTTAATTAGGTTATATTTAGGTGGCCAAATGGGTAGGTTGGTTTATGGGTCAAACCAAGTTATTTTGCTACGGGTTGGGTTGGGCTGAGTAGAACACTCTTGTTCAACTTTTTAAAATATTTTTATAAATAACTAGTGTTTAGATTTGATTACAAAGGTCTATTATTTGATTAATTGATTAAGAGGTTTTATGCATTAAAAATACGCTTTGGGTCCAAATGCCACCTCTACTGTATCTTCTGTTTTGTGTATCTAAACAAATGTGTATACTTATTCAGAATGGATGAGATGATGTGTGGACAACGTGGCTGGAGAGAGTTATCTACTTTGGGTAATAAAATGGATCAATTCAGTGGCATGATAGAAGGATTAATCTGGTCCCCAAGGAGTGACAATCAAAAGATCTAGATGATAATTGGTCTTCTGAGGAGGTACTTTCTGTGTATTTACTAAATAACTAGTATGTACTTAGTGGTTAATCTATAATCAGTTGATTAATGTTTAGGTAGTTTTGTTGTTTTTTCATTTATGTCTATAGTTTTCTTGCAGAAACCTCTTTTTATATCACCAAATCTGATAAATTGACTCTAGTGTATGGCTGTATGCATGAAAATACCAAATTTTGTTTAAACACTTGCTTTGCCATTTTACACCAATTTTGGTGTGACACTATTCATTACACCATATTTCTATAAGTTACATCTTAACTCTTTCAGATAATGTCTCTAGTTTTATATGCTTACTGATTAATTTGTATATTATTAAATATTCAATGTGAAAAAAGAACTAATTTATACAATATATAATATTAGTGCAACTCACTGTGACCTTTCAAAGGAATCCAATATTGAATATGAAAAGCTGGATTTTTTATTTGTGCATTAATAATTTTTAATTTATAAGTTATATTATTAAGTATTAACTTAAATTGGTAACTACATACAAAGTTAAAGGTGCCTACGCATAATTAAGTTAGTTTTTTTTAATAACTTGTTTAATTTATGGCGTAATTAATTTAACTACATAGATAAAATAAGTTACCTGCTTTTTTAAATAATGTGTGTTTGATAAATCAAATTGTTTTACGAAATAGTATATACGTATTTTTGTAAATAGAATGATTTTATTGAAAGAATGTTAATATAATTAATTATTGTGATTAAATTAGGGGCCTACATTAGAGTGAAACCAAATTTGGTGTAATTAAGATGCTTTTTATACTAAATTCAGTGTAAACTAAGGTGCTATTTTTAGACTAAATTTGGTGTAAAATTTGATTATAGTTTACCTAAACACGAAAAATTGATTATTATGACTTTTAGTGGCAATCATAATTCTAAATGTACAACTAAACACCCCTTAAATAGCTTTTATAGACTTATGACCTCGAACATGAAAGTTGTATTCTCAAACTGTTTAGTCATGCTAGGGGCTGAACTAGTTTTGGTCATGCTAGAGCTTTTAACCTTTTTTATCGTGTAGGGACCACACTCTAATTATGATGGACCAGCGTGTGGTAGCACAGCTTGTGTTGCCATCATCCGTAATAATCAACTCGTTGTTGCAAATGCTGGTGATTCTCGATGTGTGATATCCCGAAAGGGTCAGGTAATGTTGTTTATGTGGTCAAGATCTAAAATGCTATAATTTTCTTTTTAAGTGTGCTTATATTTTAGGGATTTTTACATATATCCCCTTCCTAATAACATAAATTACATATTTCCCCAACCAAAAAAATCAATTACATATTTCCCCTTCCTAAAACTTATATATCACACATATATCCATTTCATTCAACTTAAAACTATTAAATAACTATTTTACCTTGTTTTTAGTAGGAGATTTTTACATATGGATGTTTTATTATTAAAATTGTTTAAAACTTTTGACAACTGTGTTTTGTATTTGGAGATATAACTTTGGTAATCGGTTATTGTAGTTTTGTAATAAAGTTTTAAATGAGATATGATTTTTTTTTCTGTTATATAGAAGATTCAAACTTGAGGAATTTCGTAATGATAGTATTAGAAAGTGAAATGTGTAAAAGTACTTTGGTGAAACACAAGTAAAATAATCATTCAATAAATTATTTGACCAAAATGGGTAAATATGTAATATATATGTTTTAGAAAGGGGAAATATGTAATTAATTTTTAATTTGGGTAATATGTTAATTAATGTTATTAGTAAGGGGAAATATGTAAATGCCCCTATATTTTAGCTCATAAGTGTATTAAAGGTTTTGAGGAATGATGAATGTGTAAGTATTTTATGTTCAAAACAACAACCATAACACGTTAAATCCTACTCATAACAAGGTTGTTGGTAGGTATGGGGAGAGTGGAATGTAGGGAAACCTTACCTTATTTCAATGGATAGAGAGGATGCTTCTAGAGGGACCTCTCGCTCTAGAAGAAATACTAGACAAACAAACAATACTAAGATATAGAATTAAAAGTACTAATAGCGTAAGAGATGGTGAAGGGATAAGTAGTAACAAATTTGCTATCATAAAACAACACATAGAATACATTACGTAGAATATATAAAGCAAAGTCTACTAAAGTGTAAGGAAACCTAAGCCTCTAAGACAAAGCTAAGACACATTTGTACACTCCCCTAAATATACCTAACCTTAATCCTATGTCTTCATGGACTCCTATCTTGGACCATGTTCTCGGTGTGGTGCAACTCTAGTAGATCTTGTCTAATCCACTCATTCCAAGTCGGACTAGGCTTGGCTCTACTCCTCCCTCTGCTCCAACTGGTGCCGTCAACTACCTCTGCTTCACATGCCCAAACCAATTTTCCATTCAAGATTAAAACAAAAAAAGAACAAACAAACTTATGGTGAAAACATGTTATGTTTGTTTGGGTGGTTGAAATGGAATGATAAATGAATGGAATGGATCTTTAAATTTCATTACCATGTTTGCTTGACTATTAAATGGAATGAGCTTGATATGAATACGTAGATTGTATTCACATAGTTTAGATAACATTTTATCTAATTTATTGCCTATTTAATAAAATATATTACATTTTTTGTGTACAGACTATATAAATAAAACATATTAAAAGCTTATAAAACCTCAAAAGAGATTATAATAAAAAGGGCAGACGCAAAAAATTCCGTAGACTTTCGTTAAATTTACTTGTATGAATCCCCACTCTAAAATTTAACGAAAAAGTCCTTTTAGTAAATTAAGGACTTGAGCATGCAAAAACGACCTTTTATAAAGTTTGAAAAGTATTAGGGATGCAATGCTTCCAAAAGAAACATTTATGTTAATATTAAAGGGAGGGACTTTATCGTTAAGCATTAAAACTTAAGGATTTAATCATGCAAAAATAAATCTAGGAACTTGAGTGTAAATTTGGCAAAAGTCCATAAGGTTTCTTTTTGGCAATTGTGCTAATAAAAATATATGTTCTCTACTTGTTCTTGGAAAAAAAGTGTTATAATTGAAGTTTTGGAATCACGAAAAAGATTTATGTTAACAAAACCAGGATACATCTTAAGTTTTCTTTCCATGTCATGATGGAAGGGGAAAAAGCACCTTGGCCATGAAATTAAAGTCAACCAAATTGAAGGAATCACAACCCTTCAAGAACGGTCCACTCCATCCCATTAGAAAAAAAAAATTCTATTCCATGGCTTTCCTTTTATTACATTAATGAAAGGGCATTTTAACCATTTTTATACAGGCATATAATTTGTCAGAGGATCATAAGCCTGATCTTCAGGTCGAGAAAGAAAGGATATATAAAGCTGGTGGTTATATACATTTTGGTCGAGTTAATGGAAGTCTAAACTTGGCTAGAGCTATTGGTACTTCACATTTATTTATTTTGTTATTATTTGTGAAAATGGATTTTTTTTACTGCCACCTTCACTGATTTCTAATTGTATCGTTTCTTTCAGGTGACATGGAGCTGAAAAGAAATAAAACGCTCCCCCCTGAAAATCAAATTCTAACTGCTAATCCTGATGTAAACACGGTATGTATCATCATAAGTTCCTTATAGAGGTGGCAAAATAGCAGCTTAGTGATGTCAAAAAGGGTAACTTTTTGGTGTGGGTCGAAACAGGTTGGGTTATCCTTTTTGAATTATAAATAGTTTTTCTAATATGATGACAAAAGGTTATATTAGTGCATTTGACCTGTTTGACCATTTCCTTTTAAGCAAACTTTTGATTTTAGTCATTTGACCTGTTATAAATAAATATTTTATAAATAAATGGTAATCTAGTATGATTACAGAACCTAGTTATTTCAATAGTAATTCAATCTCTAAATAAATTATCTTATACTTTTATGTATTAATATACGCTTCAGGTGAACTTCAACCCGTTCCCTTGTAGCGCATTTTTCCAATTGCACTCACTTGACCTGTTAGAGATACAAAAAATCAAAATGACTCATAACTTATTCATTAACAAGTGTGTTGAAATTGCCAGTTGTCCACTTCTAGTTGTTTGTATTCATTTAAAATTGCTGACTACTAAATTATTTCAATATTTACTGATGACATGCTTATGATTGTATGTTCAGATAACATGACTTGCTTTTCCCTTTCTTCCTCAAATCAGGTTGAGCTATGCGAGGATGATGAGTTCCTTGTTCTTGCTTGTGATGGGATATGGTAACTTTAATTTAATATTATATGTATTTTAGGGCTAATTACCTAAAAAACATTACCAACTTTGGTTTAATTTCTGCATAACCAACTCTTTTAGTACCAAAATAAACATTAAATTTTAAACCATTCAATTTAATGTATCAAACTTTCAAAAATTTCAGTTGAATGATGTGCCACTGATTGGTGTCAGAAACCGTATAACATAGAGTCGGACCTTAAACTAATATTTTGGAACTTTGCTTTTCTGTGTTTTTGTAGTAACATGCCTGAAATAGAAATTTGACTAAATTTGTTATCTTTTTACAGAATTTGCCCTTTAGTGTAAATTTTAAGCCAAATTAATGCAGCTATATTGGAATTTGGATATATGGTCTCATTTTCCATTGATGTACACTCTCTCTTCTAGTTTTTTTTTTTATATCACTCTTCTAAGGTTAAAACTTTGTGCAATGGGTTAAAGCTTTCTTCAATGGGTCAAACACTTAAACAGGTTGATTATTTAAAGCTTTGGACATACAGTTTTGGTCGTAAATGGCTTGTTTCATTTTTCTAAACAAATTTTTAACATTTCTAAAAAATACTAAACAGATTGTTTGGTAATCACTAATAGACAATTTCAAAAGCATCATCACCTGGAGAATACAAGCAGTGCTTATAACTTTTCTTGTTATACAGGGACTGCATGTCAAGCCAACAGCTCGTCGACTTTGTTCATGAACAATTAAAAACTGTAAGTCCATTAAAACTTCATTACAGGTTTGGATTTCCAATTAAAAAACTGATTATCTGATTGTTATTTTTTACTTGTAATCACAACTATAGCTTCTAATGTTTGGCTAAACAAATCTTGCTTTTGCCTATTTGTTTATATTAATATATCAATTTTGGATAACCATGGATGACCATTTCTTTCAAACGGTACACTAAGATTGCTTAATTAACCTTACCTGTAAACTAATCTGAGATACCGATGCTTTCTTCTAGTAGATCCCTTTTTCACAAGAATGTCACTTTTAGTTATTTTATGCATTTTTAAAGGGATAATGTATGCTGATTGCACATAATCACCTTATATCCTTAAGGCTATCCAAGTATGCATCCGGTTTCATTTACATGTTTAAAAAACAAGCCTAATGACGGAAATGCCTTTAACTATTTCGAAAAGACAAAATACCCTTATATCTATCTATTGAAAGAAACGTATTGATGCAATACATTAGGTGTTTTTGTCATTTTACAACATCATGGCATGTTTTTGACAGGGTATAGTATACAGTTTTTATTATTACAACTGATTGCTCATTCTGATTATTTAAAAATCCACTAACTTACTTCCTAAAAAAATAAAGAAGAAAAAATTCAAAGATATGTGATCTTGATGGTGAGCTAAAGCATCCATGAATGATGCAGGAAAGTAAGCTCTCAACAATCTGTGAGAAGGTATTTGACAGGTGTTTGGCACCCGCATCTGGCGGGGAAGGGTGTGACAATATGACTATGATCCTGGTTCAATTCAAGAAACTAGAATCTGATCCATCCACTTCACAACCGCCAGATTCATCCAACGGCGAAGAACTATCCAGACCAAACTAGCGATGATTCTTCATATCTCAACATACTTTTTATTTGCAATGGTGAAGTATTGATCATGGCTGCTTGGGTGACATACACAGCACAGATTACGGAATGCTGTTCGTATAGCATCTATAGAAAAATCTTGGTTGCTACTTTTTCTGGTGCTAGATTCGACCATTTCAGTACAATCTTCCTTAATGACTCGTACTTTAGGCAATGAAAGTTGTGCATTGAATTTGATCATTTGGTCGTGTCAAATTTGGTGAACAACCATGGGATAATTAACTTTGACAGGTGACAATTGTTGTATACAGAACATTTTGTTTTTGAAGTCCTTTGTCCTAATGCATCTGACTTTGTAAACTACATGAAACTTTTGGGCAATATGTGACTCTACATATATAGAATATTCGTTAAAACATTGTGTGTATACATACACTGTGATCAAATATTATAACTGGCTGTGACTTTGTGTTTACAGGTATAGATGGAAATTTGTTTCAAGGGTAGAGAAATAAAAGTGCATGTTAAAAAAGTACAGAGCTGAAAAAAATTAACTATGTAAGATGTAATTGTGCAATATTAAAAGCAATGTTTTAAAAATCGAACTGGAGCGGATAAACTCAGAGTCAGCTGAAAATCAATGATGCTTGCCTGCTTCTTTTGTTGGTAGATTACGAGATTGGGCTAATGGTGCCCGCACAATTTCAAAACATAGACGTACATGTAGTTTTGATCTAGTTAAACACATGTACATGTTCCTACGGGCATCGTTGTGGTAACGGCTAAATGGTGTATTCACGTCATCAATTGGCGAGGGTAGATGCTCTCACCTAGTCTAAAAAGAAAAAAAAAGCAAGTTGTTGAGGCTATTATGATGACTGTGTGGTGGGTTATCTAGAAACAAGGAATGGTGCCACTTTTGAAGCGAACGTTGTGAAGAAATAACTTATGTTTGATTCCGTTGTGCACTGATGCACTATTCTTACATGTGGTGTATTCATAGGAGTAGCTAAATTAAGTTGAATTGAGACGAGTGGATGAAAAACCTATTTCTATACATGTAATTGTTTTTTTGTGATTGGTTAGATGTTAGTTGATATAAAGGTATTGCTCTGCTTTTATGTTTATTTTTAAGTTGATTTTTATTTTTTAAGTATCATGAAATGTGAAGATGCCCATGACAGTCATGTGCTCATCATTCAAACGTTGATTTTTATGTTTTTAAGCGTCTTAAAACTCAATCAAATATTAATCTCCTCAAACATGAAACCACCTCTTATAATTAAGCTTGTGTTTGCTCACAAGATCCTTTTTTGTCAACTTACCCTCATGTTCAGCATTTCGATTAGTTATGTTCATTAACATAATTACCTGAATTAGATATGCATCTGCAAAATCACATAACCTAATTTTTCCACTGAAGTTAACATTCTTCACTAGAGGTATTCTAATAACCCACAAATAGGACTCGTGTGGGCTCAAGAAAGTGGCATGTATTCACTAGAGGCAGCAAAACGTGTGGATTGAGTTACAGGTCAATGTTTTTGTTATTTTTATAACGACTAACTCACACATCCTCTAATCCTATTCTTAAATTTATATTTTATCCATCATGAAACTTGAACCTTCAAATCACTTCAAGATGAACATTTTTCCAGTACACTTTGGTACCAGTAGGCCATACGCCCGTAGTTACAAGTCAAATGGGCAATTTGGGAATGGGTCCAAACATGATGGTTAGGGATTGTTTGATCCGTAATACTTAACTCTTTTCCCTAGAGTAGTTTGTGTAAGTATGGTACTATACTATATATTATTTATTATACATGTCACTTTCTTCGGTTTTGTTTAGTGGTTTCATAAATGGGCACTAATAAAAGCTACAAACAAAGCATCCCAAAACTCCAAAAAACCACCGCAAAAGTTTCAAGAGAACTCCTTTAAAAAGCCTTAGGTTTCACTAGTGTGTTTGGATGACATAGTTCTTGCGTTTGGGCGCTTTAGAAGTAAGGGTGTTCAAATATGTTCAAATCTGAAACTGAATCCAAAATATCCAAAAATTTGGATATTCGAATTTCAGATATCTGAAATATTCGGATTTAGAATTGAACAGTGTTTTTGAGAATTTTCGGATATTTGGATATCCGAATTTTACGAAATTCTTTTATAAAAACTATTAATTAATAAAAATAATTTAGAAAATAAGGATTTTATTAAAAACTACAAAATTCCAGAAACTTTTTTAATAGAAACTGTTAATTTTTTATAAATTTATTATTTATGAACTAATACATATTCTTTTAGAATTCGGATATCCGTTCAACTATCCGAAATCCAAATCCGAGTTTTTGATATCCGAATTTCGGATCAAATTCAAATATTAAAATTCACTATCTGGAGATTTTGGATATCCAAAATTCTCTTATTTGAACGGTTCATTTTGTTGATTTTTTTATTGATGTTTAAACGCATTTTTGGTCAAATTCGATAGTTATTATTATAAAGATGACGACAACTCTTTTAACGGCGGACAACAACGTGTGGATCATAATTCTATAAAGAAACGAAGACTAAAAGAAGCCCACAACAACACACATTTGCAAATTCCGGTTAATAAAAAAATATGCTATCCACTTAGAGATTTTTTTTAATAAACTTGTAGGTTCCTAAATACGATTATTAGACCTTTGTTTTCTTTCTAGCTAATTTTTTTATTTGATCTATTTAACAAGTCATAGATAAAATAATCCGAATCAACCCACTTATAAGCAAGTCTATCGAAATGGTCACCTTAATATTCATAAGGTTGAATTTGTTTTAATTTGGTTGGACTAAGTTTATTACAATTAAACCTTATAATTAAGTAATTGTGTGTTTAGGGTTACAAAGAGGATTCTTTATATCGAGGATAATATTACATAATTAATCTTAAACTATACACTAATAATAACCTAGTCTAACATTTACACATAACACATCTGGAGACTGATGTTATGTATAAAACTGAATCATGTGAAGCAAAAATTTATTTTTCAACAATTTGGATGTTCAATATACAATTAAATGACATAAACATTGTACAAACACATATGTTGTTCATTTTAGGCAATAGCCAGAGGCATCTCAAATATCTGGACTGCATTTTTGACAGCACCAATGTCAATATCTACTAGCTTCCCAGTTTTTGATGAGCTATGATGAATTTACTGTCTTCTATGTTTGGAAGAAACAGTTTTGCTTTCTCTTCAGAACCAAACAACGCCACACTGTAACAAAGTCGAAGTGAAAAATCCATGAGCCAGTTACATAACTATTTTAACAAATCGGATTTAAATGGGTGTTCTTTTATGTGTTGAAATGGGTCTGAATTAGTTGGCTCGAAACACTTTTGGTACAAAACTTTTATAAATTTCTATAACTTATTAGTGTGTTCAGTATGATACCAAAATTAGATAACTCTAGTAGTTCTCTATTTTTTAAAATTAAAAAATTTTAGTTATTTTTTCATTTACTTGTTTGACCTGTTAGAGCTAAATCATGACCCTGATCGACCCTTTTACAAGTAAACAAGTCGAAATTGACTCTTCCATATATTCTCTTAGAAACTCACCAGGGTTTTTCGCGTGCATGTGCTAGTTGTACGGCTGCTGTGTTTGTACATATAACACCAACAGAGTCATTAATAAGAGCAGCCAACTGCAGCATAGATGAACAAAATATGAACATTAGCTTACCTTTGAAATTAACAAAAATAACAGATTTAGTAACATATTACTTATTGAATATATTATATTCTTTTTGAACAGTTTAAATCTTAGGTGTTGAAATTCCAACCTGCCCTGGTGTGGTGATGAATATCATATTGGCATCATCTCCTACAATTTCCTCCACATTCTCTCTTTCCTTCTCATGAGGAATCACATAGAGTGGTTTAACTCCCCTGTATTACATTACAATCAAATAAGTAATTAGTTTAGTAGTGTCCGGATAACCAGAAATTGTTCCTGATTATGTGATAGTCTAGTGGTCAGATAATTAGTTTCGTATAAGTTGCAACAAAAGCTTTATCCGAGAACAAACTAAAATAACATATCTAGTAGGAGTGTTCATATACTGTTAAAAACCGCCCGACCTCCCAAACCGAAGCAAGTCAGCCAGTTAGGCCGGTTTGAGATTTATAAAGTTTGCTCCACAATTTGGTTTTGGCTGTAAAATTCCACATAACCTCGTCCTTTCTGGTCATTTTAGCTATATAAATTCCTCGAAAGATCATATTTGTCACTAAACATCTGCTTACCAAGATTATTACAGCTTCAAACAGCAAAAGCACATCAAAACACTACTATACAATCTGTATAAGTGTATAACAGTTGATTGTCTAGTTGTTAAATTTGTTATTAATTGAATATTACATAATCACTTTCAGAAGGTACATCCAAACACTAAAGTTTTCAAATATTAGTACTTCTATTTGTAAGCTAAGGTGTTATAAGCATTTTGAGCTATGTTTTCTTTAGGCAATTGTTGATTTTGTATTTACTTTTAAATACTTCTCTAGTATGATTTTGAACAATGGTCTCTAGTGTGATTCAAATAAATCGTATGCACTGATTTTGAGGTGTGACATTTTCGAGTTCCTTTCATTGATAAAACATGTGATAGACACCAAGTGAGAGTCTTCTATGAAAATATAAACATATATAAATTTCCGCTCACCTTATAGAATTAGTAATCTCTGCCCATAAATGTAAGGGTAGCAAGCTGTCAGTATCTCCCCTAGATTGCATAGAAGCTTTTGAGTCCGATTGTATACCGTGTATCACAATGTATTTCCCTTTTTCAACACCAGCATTTTTATATTTTTCAGCTACAACGTCTTTTAGGTTTCTCGATATTGATACTTTAAGCGGCGGTATCTCTTGCCTTGGGACATTTCTACCTGGTCTTGCTAGCCAGTCTGTCATTTGTTTGTACCTGTTACAAAAATCCTTAATATATCGTCTTTATCATAATACAATGTGAATAAAGATTAAGGAGGTGTTTGGATTTATGTTTTACACCTTAATCTTTTAAAACTTTTATCAAGAGTGATTATCAAGAGTTTTAAAACTTTTAACACTCTTGATAATCACTTTTAATGTTTTGATTAATAATTCAGGTTTCTCATATCTAAATCAGTTTGATATCATATGTAACAAAACTGATATAATCTTAAGGTCAACTAAAAATTACAATATTACCTCTTGTTTTAACCTTCATATAATCACAATTCACAAACACCAACAAGATCTTATATCTTAACTCACATGTTATATCCGCCCTCTGACAGATTCAAGCAATCAGGTGTGAATGTTTCTGATAGAAGTAATCCTGCACCTGCTGAATTGACATTTGGGTATATGTAACTCACTCTTTCTCTAGCAGTTGACAGGAACAAAAACGACGCATGCCCCAAACCAGCCAGTTTGGTTGATAACATCATATCATAGTACCTATTCTGCAAGTAGCAAACATCACTATTTTAACTTATTTCAAACATCCAACACAGTGGTAAATCTAGAAATGAGGGCTGCTGCTAGACACCAGGTAGCGCCATCATATAGACTGTATGACAAGCGAAAAAGGTCATACGGGCCGTATGATTTTGTCAGTAGTCACATGACTCACTTTTGTGCAAGTATACCATATCATACAACCCGTAAAGTCTGACGACACCACCTCATTCAACCCGTTTAAACATCTACGGCCGTATGGTGTGTCATTTTAACAAATCACACAACTCATATGTTCATTTTCTCCCTATCATAGTTTGTATAGTGTGTCAGTGGTCGCATCAGTCACTTTTATGTTAGTCTACCAATTCATACACCCCGTATAGTCTAACAACACCAACGCATACACTTTTTCAAAATCCTGTGGCCCGTACAATGTGCCATTTTGACACGTTACACGATTTATATGTTCATTTTCTCCCCATCATACGCGCTATATAAGTTATAACCAAACGACCCGTATGACAAGTGAGTTGTGTTTCTATAACGAGTCAGTGGTTTTCCTTTACACACTCCCTTTCTTTAATGTAATACTAACCTTAATAAGTCCAAGAAAATCAAGATAATCAGCAGGCTCAGGGTAATCATCATCAGGATCAATCACATCAGCCCATCTCACATTCTTATTCATCTCATAAGTTTGTTTCCCTCTAGCAGAACTCAACACATCCACCTGAACACCAGGGTATCGATCTTTAATCAACTGAATCGTAGGAAAAAACAGCAAATTCTCATACACCCCACCGGCAACAACACAACAACACCTCCTCACATCCCCCCTAATCTTCAACCCCAATGAAGCAACTTCAGGCATAAACCCCATGGGAAACTTAAGAAACCCATATGGATTATCCGGATCCTCGGGTGGCCTCGGGTCCTCCGACTGCTTACCCTCAGAGTACTGTGACCCGTACTCCATATCCGGGTCCTCACCCGTGTCAAACGGGTCGAGCCACTCGTTTTTCTTTTTGGCATTTGGTCGAACAGTTGGTGTGCATGAGGGAAAATGGGGCTTTGGGTGGAATTGGGTGGTGAGAAATGAGGTGTTGGTGAATCTTGTGGGGGGATTGAAGTGGGGTTTGTGAGAAATGGTGGGATTGATTTGGGTAGAAGAGGGGTTGTAGCCATTGATGAGTGTTTTGGTTAGAAATTGAGCATTAGAGTATGTGATATTGTCATCTGTAAATGGGTGGAAGACGATGATGGTAAAGAGAGACATTTGGGATTTGAATGTGTGGAAGATGTTGCCTGTTGGATAAGGGATTATGGCTTGTTTCTCTTGGTGTTTTCTTTCTCAAATGTGAGTGCTTGATACCACATGTAATAATAAGAGACAATTGCAAAAACACTAATAATGGTTTGATGATACTACAAGTTTGGTTTCAAGAATTTAAAAATTTATACGGATAGTCTTTGGAGTATGCGCATATTATTTTTTATTTTCAATAAATTACAAATGAGGGTTTGAATTATGCATGATATACACATCGGCAGTCTCCGACGCTAACTGAGGTTAAGTTTCTCTGTTAAGTCAATATAAAATTACCAATATACCCCCAAATATTAAAAAAAATAATTTATAAATAAACCTAATTTACCCCACCCAAACCCACCCATCACACCTCACCTCATCTCTCCATCTTCTTCCATCTTCATCTTCTTCTTGATCTTCATCTTTATGTTCTTCATCTTTATGTTCTTCATCTTTTTCATCTTCATCTTCATCTTCATCTTCATCTTCATCTTCATCTTCATCTTCATCTTCATCTTCATCTTCATCTTCATCTTCATCTTCATCTTCATCTTCATCTTCATCTTCATCTTCATCTTCATCTTCATCTTCATCTTCATCTTCATCTTCATCTTCATCTTCATCTTCATCTTCATCTTCATCTTCATTCATCTTCATCTTCATCTTCATCTTCATCTTCTCTTCATCTTCATCTTCATCTTCATCTTCATCTCATCTTCATCTTCATCTTCATCTTCATCTTCATCTTCATCTTCATCTTTTCATCTTCATCTTCATCTTCATCTTCATCTTCATCTTCATCTTCATCTTCATCTTCATCTTCATCTTCATCTTCATCTTCATCTTCATCTTCATCTCATCTTCATCTTCATCTTCATCTTCATCTTCATTCATCTTCATCTTCATCTTCATCTTCATCTTCATCTTCATCTTCATCTTCATCTTCATCTTCATCTTCATCTCATCTCATCTTCATCTTCATCTTCATCTTCATCTTCATCTTCATCTTCATCTTCATCTCATCTTCATCTTCATCTTCATCTTCATCTTCATCTTCATCTTCATCTTCATCTTCATCTTCATCTTCATCTTCATCTTCATCTTCATCTTCATCTTCATCTTCATCTTCATCTCTTCATCTTCATCTTCATTCATCTTCATCTTCATCTCATCTTCATCTTCATCTTCATCTTCATCTTCATCTTCATCTTCATTCATCTTCATCTTCATCTTCATCTTCATCTTCATCTTCATCTTCATCTTCATCTTCATCTTCATCTTCATCTTCATCTTCATCTTCATCTTCATCTTCATCTTCATCTTCATCTTCATCTTCATCTTCATCTTCATCTTCATCTTCATCTTCATCTTCATCTTCATCTTCATCTTCATCTTCATCTTCATCTTCATCTTCATCTTCATCTTCATCTTCATCTCATCTTCATCTTCATCTTCATCTTCATCTCATCTTCATCTTCATCTTCATCTTCATCTTCATCTTCATCTTCACCCCCCCCTCTCCCCCTTTCTCTCTCTATTTTAAAACTCTCTCTCTCCCTCTCTCTCTTTAGTGGTGGGTAGGCGACGATTATGGTGGGTTGGGGGTGATGAGGTGACGGTGGTGGTGGGTTGGCGATGGTAGTGGTGGGTTGGCGACGGTTGTGGTGGGTTGGCGACGGTTGTGGTGGGTTGGCGACGGTTGTGGTGGGTTGGCGACGGTTGTGGTGGGTTGGCGACGGTTGTGGTGGGTTGGCGATGGTAGTGGTGGGTTGGCGACGGTTGTGGTGGGTTGGCGACGGTTATGGTGGGTTGGCGACGGTTGTGTTGGGTTAAGGGTGATATGGTAATAGTGGTGTGGTTAAGGGTGGTGGTGGGTTGTGGAGATGGGTTGAGATTGCAGGCGCCAACGTCAGTGGTGAGTTGAGGGTGTAGGCATCGATGTCAGTGATGGGTTGAGGGTGCAGGCGATGGTAGGTTGAGGGTAGAGGCGGCGGCGGCGGCGGGTTGAAGGAAGAGGTGGTGGTGGTGGTGGTGGTGGTGGGTGTTGAATGTGGAGAAGAAGATAAAAGAAAGGGTATTTTTATCTTTTTAAAAACACCAACAGAGAAACTTAACCTCAGTTGGCGTTGGGGACTGCCGATGTGCATATCATGCATAGTTCAGGCCCTCATCTGTAATTTATTTAAAGTAGGGACTAAAGTTGCAATACGCGCATACCCCGGGACTATCCGTGTAATTTACTCAATAAATTACTCAGTAAATTAAATGGATAGTCCCGGGGTATGCACGTATTGCAACTTTAGTCCCTACTTTAAATAAACTACAGATGAGGGTCTGAACTATGCATGATATGCACATCGGCAGTCCCCGACGCTAACTAAGGTTAACTTTCTCTGTTAAGTCAATGTAAAATTACCAATATGTCCCCAAATTTAAATATATTATAAATAAACCTAACTTGCCCCACCCAAACCCACCCATCACACCTCACCTCCTGACTCCATTTTCATCTTCTTCTTCTTCTTCATCTTTATTTCTTCATTGTTTTCATCTTTATCTTCTCATCTTTTCTATCTTTTTCATCTTCATCTTCATATTCATATTCATCTTCTATCCCCTCCCCATCTCCCACTTTCTCTCTCTCTCGTTTAAAACTCTCTCTCTCTTGGTGGTGGGTTGGCGACGGTGGTGGTGGGTTGGCGACGATGGTAGTGAGTTGTCGACGATTGTGGTGTGTTGGGGGTGATGCGGTGACACTGGTGGTGGGTTGCGACGATGGTGGTGGGTTGGGGACGATTGTGGGGGTTGGGGGTGATGCGGTGACGGTGGTGGTGGGTTATGTGACAACATTAAAAATTAAGGTTAGACAAGTTAACAAATAAATAAAAATTCTCATACATATTATTCATCATTTGACTAACCCCTTATAAATTATATGTGTTTATGTGTGTGTGTGTGTGTGTGTGTGTGTGTATATATATATATATATGTTGTATGTATGCATGCTTGCATGCATGCATGAAATTTACGTGTGCATGAATTCAATTACACAACTTCTTGATATCCAACACTTATATGATTTAAGTACATCACATTATGATATCAAACATATTTCAAACAAATTTTGGTACACTCAACAACAACACCATAATATATCAAAAAGAACTTGACATCAAAATAAAACTAAGTAAATCTTAAACACCAAAACCCTAACCCAAACTTAAGTCTCGGTTCATTAGAGTGATAAACCACACGATTAAAATCCTAAGCTTGGTGATTAACACCTTAATCGGTCAAGACACTCAACCATTCCCCTTGACCGCCACCTAGCACCAACTACTCCAAGAAATTGACACATAAAAACCCTATAACTAGCTTACTCACTAGTCTAGAGGAGATGCAATGATTATTTCCATTTATGGCCTTCGGTCGAGACCTCCATAAAACCACCCATCGGCCACTTCACAAACCACGCACCAATCCAAACCACCATCTCAACCCTCTCTCAACACTCTCGGCTCACACACCACACCCTCTACTCTCACGGTTCTCCTATCAAACACATACCAACCATGACCTTGAATGCTCTATATCTCTTGCATCGGTTTGAAGGAAGATCAAGATCTTGGAGCTCAATGTAACACCCGGATATTTATTATTTTGAAGCCGGTGGCGAAATAAAAGAAAATAAAGTCCAAAAGTCGAGGGACCAAACTCGCCAACGAAGAAAAGTTGGGAAAATGTGGTGATATATGTAGGGAGAGGGCAGCCCACTCTCCCCACACCCACATTTCAGCTTCTTAAAGAGAAGAAGAGAGAAAGAAGAGAAAAAGAGGAAAAAGTGTTGGTTCGGGTTGGTTCGGGTCGCCAAAATCGTCGTGAAGCAAGCCAAATCGAAGCTCCTGTCATTGTGCTCGTTTAGGTGAGTTCTAGGACCCCTCTTTTACATGTTTTTGAATGATTTTGGGGCTGGAACACATCTGAAAACCCTTTTTCGCGTTTTTGGGTGAAGACCCGTATGTATGCGTGTATGTATGCGTAGGACCCGTTTGTGACTTGATTCCTGCTTGGTTGTGCTTGAATAATGTTATGGTATGCATCCCTAAGGTTTAGGATGGTCGATTTAGGCTTAAAATGGGTTTGAGAGTTTGGAGCCGAAAACCCTCGGCTGCAGTCGGGTGAACTGCATTCTGCATCAGTTAGGGCTAGGCGACCGACTGGAGGCCGAATGGAGGCCATACGGCCGATTAGGGTGCGATTGGGGTTCATTCGCACGATTGGAGGGCCAGTCGCATGGGGTCATGCGACTGAAGGACCATTTGCACGACTGAAGGTCCAGTCGCATAGGTGCTCATCCGCATTGTTCATTCGCACGACTGGGTGTTCATTCGCATAGGTGTTCATCGTATTAGTTCATTCGCATGATGTTCAGTCGCATGGAGGCAATGCGACTGAAGGGTGTCCATACGCCCGAATAGGGCTGTTGAACCCGAGGAAGGTGTAGATTGACTTCTGACTTTCGGGGAAAGTGCAAATGTAAGTTTTGACGTAAAGGTTCCCATAAGAGTTTTTAAGATGGCGATCGAGTGGTCTTAGAAAGCAGGTGGGCATGATGAGGGTGATGATGTTGTACGTTATGTATGTATGATGTTACTGTACGATGTGATGTTGGTGCATGTTAATGTTCCTTAATATGATGTTTAATATCTTCCTATGGCTCTACCTATTATGATGAATGAACGAAGTATTATGTAACGTAAAGTGAAAGATAAAGAAAGAGGAACATGATGAATGAATGCATGTATTAATGAACGAATGAAACGTCTTGCACACATCGGATAACGGGTCCTTCTTGGTGATTGACCCCGAATGTAGAACCTCTACCGCTCACCCCTAGTACTGCGGCATACGTTTAGCTGTTCATTTGTTGACTTCGGCCCAGTAGCTAAGACTGATGGTTACTCCTAGTACCGTGGCATACGTTAGCTGTTCATTTGTTGACTTAGGCCCGGTAGCTAGTACGACTAACCGGGGTGTAGCACATGGTATTGGTATGGATGATGTCCGATGCGCAAGTAAGGTAATGAAAGAACGAATGAACGAATGAAGAAGATAATAATGATATTATCTATGTGTACGTATGATGTGTGATCATGTAAAAGTAACGAACGGTTTTATATGAAAGTAAAGTATGTTTTATTTATAAAACTAGAACTCACTCAGCAACGCTGACTTGACGTGTTTCCAGTTGGCAGGTAATGATTGCTGAGGATGGCACAGGCGACTACTCAGCTCTTTTGGATGGCATTCTTGGTTAATGTTTTTGCATTGTAAGGCGAACAAACTATTTTTGTAATGAATGTTGTATTAGTTTGCAAAAGCATTTACATGGAAATGAAAGTTTGTTTTAGTTTTCCGCTGCGATTTATTAAATACAAATGTAATATATGTTTTATGTGCGATGAGAACCCAGCTGTAAGCGTCCCGGGAACGGGGCCTTACAAGTTGGTATCAGAGCCAAAGTTTAAGTGAAATGGGTAATTTTCAAAAATAAACCTAATCTTAGACTGAGAATGGGACGGAATGGAATGGGATGCCAATCTGAGTAGCTGCGTGCCATCAGGTATTTCCGTAAAGTTAACCGGTTTTATGTGCGCATGGTATGTGTTATGTGTTGTATGCAGATTTAAATACTGATGTAGTCAGGACAGGTAATACTTGGGGTATGAAGAGTAAAGTAAGTGGCTAATCACAACTGGCCACTGTAATTAGGGACTTACTATACTTGACATAAATTGAGTTGTTTCCTTGAATGACCGTGTTGGTGTTTGAATCTTTCAGTGTGCGTGTGATGGCCGGAGGTAGATCTTCGAAAGCTTCTAGGGGTGGAGGTCACGGTGCTGAACCGCGACCCAAGAGAGGGAGACCCAGAGTTGAGAGGGTGGTTCATGAAGAACCAGAGACCCCTCATCCGGAGGGTGGCGACGAAAGCGCCAATCTGAGAGCCTCAATAAAGGAGGCTGTTGTAGAAGAAGTCCATCAGGTCATGCAGACAATCTTACCGTCTGTGGTGACTGAAGTTATTAAGGTTGTACGAGAAGGGGAAAGGAAAGAAAGAAACAGATCCTCTGGAGAACGGGAACAACCAGAGCCGGAAACGGTTCTATTTGATGATGAAGAGGAAGAAGAAGAGCCTGCACCGGAGACGGAACGAGGATGTAATTATGGGATTTATGAGATGCAAGCCCCCTACTTTTGATGGAAACGGCACCGCTGCAGCTGCTCACCGTTGGGTGAGGGAAATGGAGGCTGTTCTCGATATCAGCGAGTGCCGAGAGGACCAAAAGGTGAAGTTTGCTACCCACTGTTTTGTGGATTCAGCTCTGTGCTGGGGACAACAATTGTCCTGAGGGTAGTAGGGCCATTAGGAAAATGAAATGGCCTGAGCTGAGAAGGTTGGTGATTGAGGAATTTGTCCTCATCGGGAAATGGATAAGTTGGAAAGGGAGTTTTTACAGTTGGAGGCTAGAACCATGACACACCAGCAGTATACCACCAAGTTTAATGAAATGGCACGGCTTGTGCCTGATCAGGTGACGCCTCTGTCTCGGAAAATCAAGAGGTACATTCAGGGTTACCGGTGGATGTTCGCCAGCATATGATCGCCGCCCGGCCAAGCATGTTAGGTCGGCGGTTGATTTGGCAGGGAGGCTGTATGATGAGCGGGAGGTGGTGGTGACTGAAGCAAGTAAGAAGGGTGGTGGTGATCGGAACTGGAACGGGAAACGGTTCGGTCGGGGTGATGCCCCGATGGGTAACAAAAAGGCACGGGTGGATGAACGCCGTGTGGTCACATCAAGTGCGGGGTCGAAAAGGTGTGGCAAGTGTGGAAGGGAGCACGGCGGGGAATGTAGTTTGGGTCAAATTGTGCTTCAAGTGTGGGAAGACAGGGCATATGGCGAAGGATTGCCTGTCGGGCAAATGTTTTAACTGTGGGGAAACTGGTCACATGAGCAGAGATTGTAAGAAGTCGAGGACTGAGGGTTCAGGGATGAAGAAGACGGGAAGTGATGGACTGAGGGCGAGCGCCAGGGTGTTCACCATGACACAGGAGGAGGCTAGGACGGACCTGACGTTGTGTCCGGTACGTTTCTAGTGAATCAGACTTTAGCTTCTGTGTTATTTGATTCTGGTGCTAGTAGGAGTTTTATTTATGCTGCTTTCTGTGCTAAGCTGCCTGTGTAGTAGCAGACGTGTTGATGCGCCCTTTGATGTAGAAACTGCCATAGGTAAGTCTACCAGGATTTCTGAGATGATAGAGAATGTGATGTGGAACTTGAGGGTCATAAGTTTCCTGTTAGACCGTTTGTGATGACCTTGGGTGGTTTCGATTTGGTTCTTGGGATGGATTGGTTGGCAGACTTCGAGGCGAACATTGTGTGTCGCAAGAAGAGATGGGTTGACAGCGCCTGGCGGTAGTTTAGTAGCGGTTTATGGTGATCGGGTTACTATGATTCCGAAGGTGATCTCAATGGCAGTAGCGGGAAATTGTAAGGCGTGGATGTAGCGCCTACTTGGCTTATGTAAAAGATGTGGATATACCCAACCACAACTAGCCGATGTACCGGTTGTGTGTGACTTTCCAGACGTGTTCCCAGCAGACTTATCAGGAGTGCCACTGACAGAGAGATTGAATTTCAGATTGATCTGATACCGGGTGCCCAACCTGTTGCCAAGGCACCGTATCGGTTGGCTCCAACCGAGATGAAAGAGTTGATGGAGCAGTTGCGAGATCTGCTTGATAAGGGGTTCATTAGACCGAGTATCTCTCCTTGGGGTGCTCCGGTCCTATTTGTAAAGAAGAAGGATGGTAGTATGAGGATGTGCATTGACTACCGTGAACTGAACAAGTTGACAGTGAAGAACCGCTACCCCTTACCGAGGATAGATGATTTGTTCGATCAGCTTCAGGGTGCTAGTTGGTTCTCGAGGATAGATCTTCGATCTGGTTATCATCAGTTGAAGGTGAAGGAGCAAGATATCCCTAAAACAGCTTTCCGTACGCGCTATGGTCATTACGAGTTTCTTGTCATGTCCTTTGGTTTGACCAACGCGCCAGCTGCTTTTATGGATCTGATGAACCGTGTGTGTCGACCTATGTTGGATAAATCAGTGATTGTGTTATTGATGATATCCTGATTTATTCGAAGAGCGAGATTGAGCATGCCGGTCACATTCGGGAGGTTCTAAAGACGTTGAGAAGGGAGAAATTGTATGCTAAATTCTCCAAGTGCGCGTTCTGGTTGCGCGAAGTTCAGTTTTTGGGTCATGTGGTGAATCCTGACGGGATTATGGTTGACCCGGCGAAGGTGGAGGCGGTTATGCAATGGAAGTCACCAAAGACGCCATCCGAGATCCGTAGTTTCTTGGGCTTGGCGGGCTACTATAGAAGATTCATCCAAGACTTCTCTAAGATTGCTTCTCCACTAACTAAGTTGACCCGAAAGGATGTGAAGTTTGTATGGGGTCAAGCTCAAGAGAAGGCGTTCGAAGAGCTGAAGGCAAGACTGACTCAAGCTCCTGTTCTGTCATTACCCGATGGAAGCGAAGATCTGGTGGTTTATTCTGATGCTTCCTACTCAGGGTTGGGGTGTGTGTTAATGCAGAGAGGGAAGGTTATAGCCTATGCATCCCGACAATTGAAAGTCCATGAGGTTAATTATCCCATTCATGACTTGGAGCTAGCAGCCGTGGTCTTTGCACTAAAGATTTGGAGTCACTATCTCTACGGGACGAAGTGCACCATATTCACCGATCATAAAAGCTTGAAGTATTTCTTCGAGCAAAAGGATCTGAACATGAGGCAGAGGAGATGGTTGGAACTTATAAAGGATTATGATTGCGAGATCCATTACCATCCAGGCAAAGCTAATGTAGTGGCTGACGCCCTTAGCGAAAGGAAAGGCCCGAACCGATTCGGGTGAAAGCTTATCAATTAATCATGACCTCTGATGTGATGAAGCAAGTTAAGGAGTTTCAAGATGAGGCATTGAAAGAAGATCACCTTAACTCGGAAAGAATGAGAGGTCTGGTTGGGGATTGGGTGAAAACACACTCGGTGTTAGAACTCGATTTGGTCGTGTGTGGATTCCTCGTTTTGGGGATCTACGGGTGAAGATAATGGATGAAGCCCACAAGACTCGATACTCCATTCATCCTGGTGCCACGAAAATGTACCATGACATGAAGAAAGATTATTGGTGGCGGGTATGAAGCGTGACGTGGTGGAGTATGTGAGTAAGTGCCTTACTGCTTACAGGTGAAGGCAGAGCATCAAAAGCCGTATGGGAAGATACAACCTTTGGATATACCGGAATGGAAATGGGAGCATATCACCATGGACTTCATTACGAAGCTGCCACGTACCCCGAAAGGGTATGATGCCATATGGGTGATAGTTGATCGTCTGACGAAGAGCGCTCATTTTCTACCGATCCGCGAGACGTATTCATCTGAGAGGTTGGCTGATCTGTTCATCAAGGAAATTGTAGCTCGTCATGGTGTGCCGGTGTCTATGTGTCTGATCGTGACACTCGGTTTACATCTAAATTTTGGAAGAAATTCCACGACGCTATGGGGACGAGGTTACATATTAGCACGGCTTATCATCCCCAGACTGATGGTGAGTCAGAAAGGACCATTCAGACACTGGAAGACATGCTCCGGGCGTGTGTGATCGATTTTGGTGGAAGTTGGGATGACCACTTACCGTTAGCCGAATTCTCATACAACAACAGCTATCATGCCAGTATTGGTATGCCACCATATGAGATGCTATACGGTAGGAGATGCAGAACACCGTTTGTTGGGGTGATATTGGTCAGAAGGAATTGGGGAGCGTCTAGGTAATCAAGGCTACGACAGAGAAGCTTGAAAAGATTAAAGCCTTCATGAAGGCAGCCAAAGATAGACAGAAGTCGTATGCCGATAAGCGACGTAGGCCAATTGAGTTCCAGGTGGGTGATCGGGTTATGTTGAAGGTCTCACCCTGGAAGGGTATTATCAGATTCAGAAGTGGGGCAAGTTGAGCCCAAGATATATAGGCCCTTTCCGAATCATTACTCGAGTAGGGGAGGTGGCCTATAGATTGGAGTTGCCAGATGAGTTAAGTGGGATTCACCCGACATTCCATGTATCTCATCTGAGAAAGTGTATAGCTCATGAAGACATGATTGTTCCACTGGAGGACATTGAAATAGATGAAAGGCTCAATTATGTGGAGCAAACAGTGGCAATCATCGACCGAAATGAGAAAAAGGCTAAGGAATAAAGTGGTTCCTCTCGTGCATGTACAGTGGAAGCACAGGAAGGGATCCAAGTCAACGTGGAAGACTGAGGAAGAAGTGAGACAGCATTATCCACGTTTGTTCGATGAATAACAGGTTTCAGGGACGAAACCTATTTAAGGGGGGTGGACTTGTAACACCCGGATATTTATTATTTTGAAGCCGGTGGCGAAAGAAAAGAAAATAAAGTCCAAAAGTCGAGGGACCAAACTCGCCAACGAAGAAAAGTTGGGAAAATGTGTGATATATGTAGGGAGAGGGCAGCCCACTCTCCCCACACCCACATTTCAGCTTCTTAAGAGAAGAAGAAGAGAAAGAAGAGAGAAAAAAGAGGAAAAAGTGTTGGTTCGGGTTGGTTCGGGTCGCCGAAATCATCGTGAAGCAAGCCAAATCGAAGCTCTTGTCATTGTGCTCGTTTAGGTGAGTTCTAGGACCCCTCTTTTACATGTTTTTGAATGATTTTGGGGCTGGAACACATCTGAAAACCCTTTTTCGCGTTTTTGGGTGAAGACCCGTATGTATGCATGTATGTATGCGTAGGACCCGTTTGTGACTTGATTCCTTGCTTGGTTGTGCTTGAATAATGTTATGGTATGCATCCCTAAAGTTTAGGATGGTCGATTTAGGCTTAAAATGGGTTTAGATGAGTTTGGAGGCCGAAAACCCTCGGCTGCAGTCGGGTTGAACTGCATTCTGCATCAGTTAGGGCTAGGCGACCGACTGGAGGCCGAATGGAGGCCATACGGCCGATTAGGGTGCGATTGGGGTTCATTCGCACGATTGGAGGGCCAGTCGCATGGGGTCATGCGACTGAAGGACCATTCGCACGACTGAAGGTCCAGTCGCATAGGTGCTCATCCGCATTGTTCATTCGCACGACTGGGTGTTCATTCGCATAGGTGTTCATCCGTATTAGTTCATTCGCATGATGTTCAGTCGCATGGAGGCAATGCGACTGAAGGGTGTCCATACGCCCAAATAGGGCTGTTGAACCCGAGGAAGGTGTAGATTGACTTCTGACTTTCGGGGAAAGTGCAAATGTAAGTTTTGACGTAAAGGTTCCCATAAGAGATTTTAAGATGGCGATCGAGGTCTTAGAAAGCAGGTTGGGCATGATGAGGGTGATGATGTTGTACGTTATGTATGTATGATGTTACCCTGTACGATGTGATGTTGGTGCATGTTAATGTTCCTTAATATGATGTTTAATATCTTTCCTATGGATCTACCTATTATGATGAATGAATGAAGTATTATGTAACGTAAAGTGAAAGATAAAGAAAGAGGAACATGATGAATGAATGCATGTATTAATGAATGAATGAAACGTCTTGCACACATCGGATAACAGGTCCTTCTTGGTGATTGACCCCGAATGTAGAACCTCTATCGCTCATCCCTAGTACTGTGGCATACGTTTAGCTGTTCATTTGTTGACTTCGGCCCAGTAGCTAAGACTGATGGTTACTCCTAGTACCGTGGCATACGTTTAGCTGTTCATTTGTTGACTTCGGCCCGGTAGCTACGACTAACCGGGGTGTAGCACATGGTATTGGTATGGATGATGTCCGATGCGCAAGTAAGGTAATGAAAGAACAAATGAACGAATGAAGAAGATAATAATGATATTATCGATGTGTACGTATGATGTGTGATCATGTAAAAGTAACGAACGGTTTTATATGAAAGTAAAGTATGTTTTATTTATAAAACTAGAACTCACTCAGCAACGCTGACTTGACGTGTTTCCAGTTGGCAGGTAATGATTGCTGAGGATGGCACGGGCGACTACTCAGCTCTTTTGGGATGGCATTCTTTTGATTAATGTTTTTGCATTGTAATGCGAACAAACTATTTTTGTAATGAATGTTGTATTAGTTTGCAAAAGCATTTACATGGAAATAAAAGTTTGTTTTAGTTTTCCGCTGTGATTTATTAAATACAAATGTAATTATATGTTTTATGTGCGATGAGAACCCAGCTGTAAGCGTCCCGGGAACGGGGCCTTACACTCAAACAACCACTCAAGTCGGTTCATCAAAGAAAGAAGCCACCATGAGCCACCCTCACCCTCTCCTTTTGTCAAAATCAAGGTCTCAACCTCTAAACCATAACTAGTTAAGATTACAAAGATATATATATGTTTAAACAACACATATAATCAACCCTTATGATGAAACATTCAAATTCTTCACAAAATCTTACAAAAATATCAATCTTATCAAAAGGCAGTAAGAAAGGTTTTACAAATCTGAAAGAAATAAATAAATATTAGTAACCAAGGAATTATATAAAGGGATTACCAATAAAGGGTTGAAAATTATGTGTAAACTTGTTAAATTTGTGCTATTGTATAAATAACTGTGATTATGGGAACAAACATTGTAAGTATGTTTAGAATGTTAGGAAATATTGTTCTACAAATTTTGATACCATTACTATAAGTAAAATAATTTATATGAATATATGAGTAATTGAAAGAAAATAGTAAACTGGAAGAACTGAATCTGGTGAAGGACTGGAAAAACTATATGATTAATATTACATATTATAGGACCTACATATTAAGTTTCAGAACCTAATTCGAAGTTATGCTCAAAATACAAATTTTGAATAATTTGTAAATCAAAAATCAGGAAAAATACTTACACTACGAGAGAAATTCCGAAAAATTTATACAAATCATTACAAATGGATTAGAACAGATTATGTGAAATTTTGAATTTTTAGATGTGTTCTTCTAATTTTCAAATTTTGTCAGAATGCTAAAAGTTATTGAAAATGGTTTAATGATGATTTAGCACCTTAGGAAATTATGGGACAATATATTTATTAATATATAAATCCTGTTAAATTTTTGTGATTTATGGAAACCCGTGAGTATTTCTGTTAGTTTATTCAAGTATTATAAAAATTCAAGAAAATAAACTAGAAATAATTGATATATGAAATTTTGACATATTTTATCTAAACTTCGGATATATTTACTGTAAAAATTTCGTGATATATATCTGATCATAGCTTCTGTATTGATTTATTTAATTTGAGATGCTGAAAATTTTAAAGAAATATTAATTATTTGTAAATGTTTTATAGGAAATCCGCCGGAGTAAAAGGTGAGACTCACAGCCCCATTTTTTGTAACTAAAAGTTTTTTGGGGGAAAAGCATATTGTTATGAGACTGATGTATGTAAATAAGATGTTTGAGAAATACTATCATTTATATTGCAACCATTAATTCGGATGAAAAACCATTGGGTAATATAGGTAGCGTTACTTAGGAATTTATTTCATGTACCAACAGGATAAGTGTTGTGATGCTATATTATCTGATTTTGTGATTTATATTTGTGACAGTTATGAATCACTTATGTTATAAGCAGGTTTGGTTGTAATCTTATTTATATTGCATCAATATATGTATTTTGTTCAGAAATTAAACCTTTGATCTCACAAACTATATGTTGACTGTATTAGTATGCTTTTTTAGGAATTATCATGTCTAACAGCATAATGTTCTCTTTTGATGTATATAATGGATGGAGAGAAATCATGAGAAAAGTTTGTGTGAATCTGACTGTTAACATCTATGATCTCAGTGTATCGGTGGACGGTCATTTCCATCGCCTCTGAAGATGTAGCAGTTGGATATTATGCTTGTAATAGGATTATATTATGTCAAATTTTAACTACTTATGATATGATCTAATCCTAACTTTAAATTATCTATGTGATATATATATATATATATGTATTAAATTATTAATTCTTTTTTATCAATGTGTTCTGAACAAGCGAGTCACATCCAACGCATTTCACACTTCCGTCGGGATCTGAGAGGTTAAGCGTGGTGGTGGGTTGTGGAGGTGGGTTGAGGGTTCAGGCGTCGATGTCAGTGGTGGGTTGAGGGTGCAGACGGTGGTGGGTTGAGGGTAGAGGCAGGAGCGGCGGGTTGAAGGAAGAGGTGGTGGTGGTGGTGGTGGTGGTGGGTGTTGAATGTGGATAAGAAGATAAAAAGAAAGGGTATTTTTGCCTTTTTAAAAACACTAACAAAGAAACTTAAACCCAAGAAACAACAACCCTCACTGTCCCAAAAGACTAACATTGCATGCATAATGTGTGGTCTGAACAACCACATGGCAAAAGATTGTTACTACAATCCTGCAAGCACACATTATGCAAATAATGTTAGAAAAGAAGGAGTCAGGGAAGCTTTCACATTTGGACCTTTTCAAACGGTTCAAGTGATGAAGAAGGGAAAGCTGGTTTCCGAAGCAAGGTTGCTTTTGTAAGAAACTCTTTCTTCCGAAGGGAAAATGGCCTCGGAAGCAAATTCTGCTAAAGTTTGGAAGAACAAGAAGATTCCCTTGAAACCATCTTAAAAGAAAGAAGCTTCGGAAGAAGGCCATGCTCGAGTAAATTTAGTTCCAACTTTCAATAAATTACAAATGAGGGCCTGAACTATGCATGATATACATATCGGTAGTCCCCCGACGCTAACTGAGGTTAAGTTTATCTATTAAGTCAATGTAAAATTACTAAAATACCCCCAAATTTTAAAAATAATAATTTATAAATAAAACCTAATTTACCCCACCCATCGCACCTCACCTCTTCCCTCCATCTTCTTCCATCTTCATCTTCTTCATCTTCATCTCTTTCTGTAACATCCGTTGAATTTCAAAATTATGAAACCAAACCCGAACTCATTTTAACTTTCATATGATGGAAATTTTAATATTTAAAATTTTTATTATTTATTTTATTGAATCAAACGAGTTAAATGTGCAATTTAAACAATATTGAAAATTGTTTTATTCATTTTATCATTTAAACAAAGAATAATAATTTATTTATTTTATAAATAAATCTTTTTCATAAAAATATATATCTTTATTTATCATTTTACAATAAATAAATAAATGGAAAATACTTATTAAAACTTATAAAGTTATGAAATGAATTTTAATAAACTTATAAAGTTACAAGTCTTATAAAAGTTATAAAGATTTTATAAGAAAATAAATTGTAATTATTCTTTTATCTATTTTTTATTTAATTTTATATTTATTTCAAAATCATAACCCCCTTTTAAAAGACTTATAAATCACCATTAACACCATTCATAACCTCCTCCTAACCTCAAGTATAAAAGTAAGGCTTAGGCCTCACTTTTTATTTGCTCATTCTCTAAAACTCTCACTATCATATTTTTCTTTCATCTATTGGTTATGATCAATTTGAAGGATTTTATTTTACAAAAAAATTTCAAGAATTTTTAATACTAAGGTAATCTTTTATTGTTTTTATATTATACATTTTAATCATCCTAACATCCAATTGTTCTCATGACTTTATGTTCTTACTATTGTTCTTTCTTCTACCAAATCTCTTTTTATTTTAATCATCATCATTTGATGATTAACATTTTAATAATCACTAACCTTATAACAATCACTAACATTCCTAAATCAAGCTAACAACACACTAACATAAACAAAGATTCCCGTTTGCATATGGACAGCTATGCCGCCACATTCGGTTATTCCACAAGATTATTGTTCTAAATGATGGCTATGCCAACGTCTTAAAATATTTTTATAACTCAAATGAAGACTAATATACCATATATTGACATAATAAAATGTTCTAACCCGTTTCATGCTTTAATGATTTTAAAAGTGCACATAAGTGCCTTATTACAATTCTGGCAGAATATAATCTTACTTTAACTGATCATAACTTGATCATAAAAAATTAAATTTGAGTAAAATCAGACTCCAATGTTAATTTCTTTGAATTACCTTTTCAACGACAGTTTATACGTCTTCAAACTCAATCGGACAACTCAACAATAGCCTTCACAAGATAAGTGCGCATTTCAGCACCTTTTGTCTTGTGCTGCTTGTTTGACCTATTTAAAGATCTTTTCATAAAATTGTTTCTGAATAAAAGTTGTCAGGGAGACTTTGAACTAATCAAGTATAAATTTTTACAATTTTATGAAACCGTTTACTATTTTTTAAAACCTGTTCAAACATATACCAAACATTCTGTCCAAAATCTAAAATTGATGCAATAATCATTTTTCAATCTACCTTTCATTTTTAGCATTCTTTAAACGTCCTAATTTCTTGTAATGAATTCCAACCTCAATTTATTATTCTTTTTATCATTTAGAACATCACCTTTGACTCTTGACATTCAAGTTTTCTTATGTACTCTACAACCACTACTATACTTGTGAGTTTTCCATGTGAGTATTTCTATACCTCCTTTTCATATTTTCACACTTTGGGGTGAAACATGTTATCTTATAATCGTTGCACTTGTAAAACGTTTGATTCTTGTAAACTTATGGCAATTCACTTGTATGTTGTGGTTAGTTGATCTTTGTAGCTACCGTGTAATGTCGATAATATGTACAATCATTAACTATTGCTAGCCTGGCGATGTCATAGATCTATGGGCATGACAAGTCTGCTTGTTTGATCTAAGTACACTTAGTTAATCGTATATACTTGTGAATGTTTGAGACTTGTAAAACTGTCAAGGTTTGATTGTGCATTCTATCTTACATCCCTAGTTACTTTGTTCACTAATCTATGACATGAATTTCCATCTTTTATATATTTATGTATTGAAAACTATGGAAATCTCACCAACATTATTGTTGACCCTTTATTTTTAACATGTTTCAGGTTTAATACTTGAGGTTTCTCTTCGTGCTCATATAAGACTTGGACCTTGTTTAACTAAATATGTTATTTCTTTGTTTGAAGCTTTTGTATTGTATGGACTTATTTGTCTTGTAATGTTCAATGATTAATGATATTTAATATTATTTCAACTTAACTAGTTCCATGTGCTATGAACAATTGTTTCACATTCGTCCGCCCCGATGATTCCGCCGTCGGTCGGGGTGTGACATTTTCATCTTCATCTTCTTCATCTTTTCCATCTTTTTCATTTTTATCTTCATCTTCATCTTCATATTCATCTTCTCTCCCCTCCCCCTTTCTCTCTTTTTTTTAAAAATCTCTCTCTCTCTCTCTCTTTGGTGGTGGGTTGGCGATGGTGGTGGTGGGTTGGCGATGGTGGTGGTGGGTTAGCAATGGTGATGGTGGGTAGGTGACGATGGTGGTGGGTTGGCAACGATTGTGGTGGGTTGGGGGTGATGTGGTGACAGTGGTAGTGGGTTAACGGTGGTGGTGGGTCGACGATGGTGGTGGGTTGGCGATGGTTGTAGTGGGTTGGGGGTGATGAAATGACGGTGGTGGTGGGTTAAGGGTGGTGATGGTTGTGGAGGTGGGTTGAGATTGCAGGCACCGACGTCAGTGGTGGGTAGAAGGTGTAGGCGTCGATGTCAGTGGTGGGTTGAGGGTGGAGGCGGTGGTGGGTTAAGGGTAGAGGCGATGGCGGCGGCGGTGGGTTAAAAGAAGAGGTGGTGGTGGTGGGTGTTGAATATGGAGAAGAAGATAAAAAGAAATGGTATTTTTGTCTTTCTAAAAATACTAACAGAGAAACTTAACATCAGTTAGCGTTAGGACTGCCAATGTGCATATCATGCATAGTTCAGGCCCTCATCTGTAATTTATTGAAGTAGGGACTACACTTGCAATACACGCATACTCCAAGGACTATCCGCATAATTTACTCGAGTATATTACACGGATAGTCCCTGGGGTATGCGCGTATTGCAACGTTAGTCAATACTTTTAATAAATTACAGATTAGGGCTTGAACTATACATGATATGCACATCGACAGTCCCCGACGCTAACTGAGGTTAAGTTTCTCTGTTAAGTCAATGTAAAATTACCAATATACCCTCAAATTTAAAAAATAATAATTTATAAATAAAACCTAACTTACCCCACCCAAACCCATCCATCACACTCACCTCATCCCTCCATCTTCTTCCATCTTCATCTTCTTTATGTTCATCTTTATGTTCT
Organism: Flaveria trinervia; assembly: GCA_025506515.1. Classification (NCBI taxonomy): domain Eukaryota; kingdom Viridiplantae; phylum Streptophyta; class Magnoliopsida; order Asterales; family Asteraceae; genus Flaveria; species Flaveria trinervia. The sequence continues at coordinate 5,637,101 of CM046457.1, read as the reverse complement.
TTATCTTTTTCATCTCCATCTTCATCTCCATCTTTATCTCCATCTTTATCTCCATCTTCATCTTCATCTTCTCTCTCTCCCCACCCCGATGATTCCGCCGTCGATCGGGGTGTGGCAGATTGGTATCAGAACCACGGTTAAATGGAATTAGGTTATTAGAAATGGAATGACCTAAACTATAACTAAGTACCCTTACACATGAGTCATCTCTTATATTTTATATGCTTAGATAAAATTTTATGTGCCTTATATGTTTAAACATGATTATATGATTATATGCCTTATGTGATTATTATTATACCTTGATTCTTATCAATGCACACATTATTCTCAAATCATATTCTAAGGCAATGTGCCTTAATCTAATGATTTTTAAAATGAGCTTTGAATTGTTATCCATGGTTTTTAAATATCATCAAAGTTTGTGTCCTATAACTTGAAACATGTAATACTGGAAGAGCGTGATACTTGTATCTCGAGGTGTTTAGTTGTCACACCTCGACCAACAGCGTAATCATCGAGGCAGACGAATATGAAATGATTGTTCGTAGCTCATGGAATTAAATAAGTTGAAATAATATTAAATGTCATTTTTCATTAAATAATACTAGACAATAAGTCATTACAATACAACAAAGATTTAACAACAACATAAGATATTTATTTAACTAAGTCCAAGTCCTGTATGAGCAAGAAGAATTTCTTCAAGTATCAATCCTGAAACATGTTATAAATAAAGGATCAACTTTGAAAGTTGGTGAGTTTCCATGGGTTAGACATACATATAAATAAAAAGATTTACAAGTAGCAGTTCATGTCAGTGGTTATTAATTAGCTATAATCAAACCTTGACCAAACCTTGACCAAGATTTAGATTACAAGTTAATAACGATTAGCTAAGTGTACTTGGTTCCCATAATGAACAAGTCATACGTCATTAGGAGCCGACAATACATCGGCTTTAGCACCAAATAGGCTTGTCAAGCCTGTAGATCAATGATGTCGCAAGGCTAGAAATAGTTATATTGTCAACATATAATGTACCTCATATAACACTCACAGTAATACCAATAACCATGACAAAAAGGTAAAGATGAATTGCATGTGCATTTACAAGTATCAAGATGGAAATAATAATAAAAGGGGGCAAGGAAACTCATAATAATACAAATAACCATGACAAAAAGGTAAAGATGAATTGCATGTGCATTTACAAGCATCAAGATGTTTACAAGTGTACGTTTATAAGGTTAACATGTTTCACCCCAAAAGGTGTGAAATAAAGTAAAAAGGGTTATGAAAACTCACATGAAAAACTCACATGATATATAATATGCAATTTTGAACAATAATAAGAAATAAGATTGTTCAAACGTTTCCTTCCCGATTTAACCTATGATGTTTTAGAGTTAGAATAATGTTATGATTCAAGAGTAGATATGATTTAGGGATTCATTTGGAATTTGAGGGTTTTAATATTTAAGTCAAATAAAATATAATAATGTAATGGATTATGTTTTGACTCAATAAAGATGGAATATATCAATTAAGATTGTGAATGATTAAGAATGATTTAATAATTTAATTTATTGATTTAATAGAGATTAAGTATAATGTTCCTCATCTCCTTGAAATTAGTCCTTTAGTGATTAAATTTCGGGAGGAGATTTCTTAAAGTAGGGAAGACTCTAACATCTGCCCATTTTTTGGAATATGGACCCGAGCCCGTTTTGTCTATTATATAAACCAAGCATATTATTCAAACTATTTCTTTTATTTTGGAGAATTTAAGACAATAAACGTATTATTTAACTAATATTATGAATTTGATGATGTAAATTACAATTAATCTTCCCTTTAATAAATTTATAAACTTACGAGGTACTATATATGGGTTCTAATTATTATGTAAAAAATAGACTTTGAAATTTCTATAATATTATAAAGATATATAAATATATAAAGACTAATATCAATTACAAGATTTTAACCATCTTAGCAAACGGTTTAATAAAATTATAAAAATTTATAATTGAACAGTTTAGAGTCTTCTGGACAACTTTTTCTTAGAAACATGTTTATGAAAAGACCCATAAATAAGTCAAAACAGCAGCACAAGACAGAAGGTGTTGAAATGCACAGTTATCTTGTGAAGGCTATTGTTGAGTCGTCCGATTAAGTTTGAAGACGTATACATTGTCGTTGAAAAGGTTATTCGATGAACTTAGTGTTGGAGTCTGATTTTACTCAAATTTATTTTGTTATGACCAAGTTATGGTCAGTTGAAGTCATATTATATTCTGCCAAAATTATAGTAAGACACTTATGTGCACTTTTTAAAATTTTTAAAACATGAAACGGGTTTGGGTTTGGGTTTATACTTTGAAAATTGACAGATGTTACATCTGTATAGGCAAGGTATTCATATAAATCCAAATCAACCTTGATGGATCCGTTTACCTTACCCGGAACCCTTGGGATGAGTGTCCGCTTATAGGTACGCATGTCTTCTTTAAGGTTGTGGTTGACCTAATACTTTGATAAGTCAACGTATTTTCTTTGGTTTGAAAACCAGATTATACACTTGAAACATCTTGTTGTTATCGTATTATCATTGACTTTGTCTTCTTGGGTTTTAAAACTCATTACCTAATTCTCATAAAGACTCTTAGTAATCTTTCTGAATGTCTTCCCCTCAAAATCGTACTTATTCTGAAAACCCATTACAATGTTACTCTTATTCTGAATTGTACCGTTAATCTTAACAAACACGATTCTTATACCAACCTTACACTAATACAACTTTGAAATATCAATGTTATCTAAGAACCATGCCGAAGTTGCATGCTTTGAGAAAGCACCTTTGGAGTTGTATTTCATCCAAAAGTGTCTTAAACATATTTCTTATATTCGTCAAACCGAGTCTCGTATTGACCTAGTGTTTGGTGCTCTACTTGTGACCAAACCTTTTATCGTCTTACATGCAAAAAGTTTGTCAACCAAAAATTATAATCAAAATTGATAATCTTATCTACATTATGAAAAAACCCATGAAATCATAAATCATGAAATCGAACAAACTTAAGTGTAGTAAAATACCATAGTCAAAACTCATTGAGTTTAAATATTCCCAAGAGTTCACTTGAGAACGGGAAATAGAATCCAAGTTTCCTCTAATCCTTGAATTAGTCTTCTCGTGATTAAATTTCGTGATGAAATTTTCTAAAGTAGGGGAGACTGTAATAGTTGCCCATTTTGAAAATATGGACCCGAACCCCCGTTGTCAATTATATAAATCAAACACATTACTTAAATTACTTTATTAATTTTGGTGATTCAAAAGCAATAAATATACTACTTAACTAATTTTGTGAAATATAGTATTCGAATTATCATTTAATCAATTTATAATTTATAAAATAACTGATTTATTATATAAGATAATGGTTTCAAAGTTTAGGGTTTATTTGGTAAATCTTGAAACTTGATGTCACACCCCAACCTTGACGGCGGAAACGTCGAGGAGTGAGAGTTAAGATCGTTCACAGCCACATAACGCTATTAATAACCCAAATTTATATTAAACATAAGTTCCAATTGTACTATTACAATCATAAGTCTCAAAGAAATAAAAACATAAAATAAAATGTAACGAGTCATTTTATTTCACTTATTTATCTAGGTCCATTCCTAGATGTGTATGCTTCAATGAGTAGAAATCAAGCTTGAGTATTTCCTGAAACATGTTAAAAATAAAAGGTCAACAATAATGTTGGTGAGATTTCCATAATTTGAAATACATAAGTATATAAAAGATGGCAATTCATGTTGTAAATTAGAGAAACAAAGTAAGCTAGGGATGTAAGACAGAATGCACAATCAAACCTCGACAAAGTTTTACAAGTCTCAAACGTTTAAAAGTATATACGATTAGCTAAGTGTACTTTGATCAACCAAACAGGCTTGTCTGGCCCATAGATCTATGACTTCGCTAGGCTAGCAATAGTTAATGATTGTACATATATTCGACATTACATGGTAGCTACCAAGTTCAACTAACTACAACATATAAGTGAAAAGCTATAAGTTTACAAGAATCAAACGTTTACAAATGCAAAGTTTATAAAGTAACATCTTTCACCCCAAAGTGTGAAATATGAAAAAAGTGTATAGAAATACTCACTTGATCAAATAATATATAATTGATGATTAATATGAATAATAATAAGCGTCGTTTTAACGTAGCCCTTCACAATGTACCTAAAAAATATATATATTTACAAGGTTTAAGTTAATGATCGTTTTAACGCGAATTAGGGTTTTAGGATTTTGGGGTTTTGTAAACAATTTAATAAACTCTTTTTAACATTATAAAATTTTAAAGGAATTATAACTATATATAACATATATCTTTAATCAAGGAAAACATAAGATTCAATAATAATTAATAATTCAAATTATTATATAAATCCATTTTTATAACAATAATTAATTATAATTTTTATAATAAAATATTAAAATATTTTACAGAAAATATTTTGTTGATTTTTAAAAGATTAGAAGTTTGTAAAAATCATTTTTATATGTAATAGCATTTTTCTAAAATAGAATTAAGGGTAAAAAGCCATTTTAAAAATAATAAGAGGATGCCGGGTTCGAACCCGGGACCTCTAAGTTGAATTGTGGAGTGTGAACCGGTGAACCAAGGCTCTCAGCCGCGTACAATCCGGTTCCAAATTGGTTTATCCTAAATCAACAGAACACCCCCAAATCCAAGAACCCTAAATTCGATTGGATTTAAATTGACCTCCAAATTGTCACACCCCCGCTAAGAGCGGAAACACGGGGCGTAACAAGACGGGAATCGTCATAACACATGGTAGCGATAGAGATGCAATAATAATAATGATGACAAGCGTGTCATGACAACACCCGACAACAAGGGGACTTGTGTCGTGTTTAGTCAGTATTCACGACAACATAGCCATAAGCATAAACATGACACATAAATCATAATACATAGATGATAACATTGTATGCGATTCCCACAACCCGGGAACAAGTTACAAAGTATAACGTTGTTTGAAATAGATACATCAATTGTTTTCAAAATGACAAGTTTGGCCCGAAAATGCATCCTAGGGTCTCCACTAAGGCAGCACCTAGAACCTCAGCTAGCATGATCACCTGAAAAGATATGCTCAAAATGGTCAACAAAATTATTGGTGAGTTCGCAGGTTTAAAGTAAATAAGTAATTGATGTTGTATAAGTTGTTGCAGAATACCGTGCATACAGTTATAAGTAAGCAAAATCACATGAAAAGAGCTTTACAACCAAACCTAATGACGTACACAAAGAATCTTGTCGGAATATATTCACCCAAGGCCCGTACCTGGCTATTGTTGGTACTAACTAGTATACCAACATGAGGGTGGGGGTGTCAACCCAGCAGTACTACCAATACCTAACCGTCGGTTCCACACTGGAATTAAATGGTTGTAAGAAAGAACCACATAGCAGACTCAAGCATGTATCAGATAAGTACCCACAAAATAGTAGCACGTTGATTCCAAGTATGTAAATTGTATGTATGTTGTACAGCATAGAAAAAGGGCGAGCATACTTTTCCCCCATGTTTGTAAATGTTTGTAAAGTAGTATAAGCACAAAAAGGAGCCACGAAACTCACATGTTAAGTGGTAAGTATGAAAGATCGAGATTCCCAACAGTTGTATGCAGAGAACAGTCAACACCTATTGACAGTTATTGTTAAGCATTAATGACCTGTACAAAGCGTATAGTAATGTTTGGTCGGTTCGGGTTGTATCGTTTCGGTCGTGGGTAGCACACACACACAAGTGGACACACGTATCAGATCTTATGTAGATCCAAGTACTACGAGTAGTTGTCATTGTTTATGACATCCGTGAAATGATCTCGTGGTTATGAAAGATAGCACTTGTTAAGTATTTGGAGTTCCAATTGGATTGTCGATAACTATAAAATATTAGGTTGTTTTCAATTGAAATAGTATGTGCATGTTGATAGCGTTGACTTTAATCTTTGTGGTCAAGCAATGACACTTTTACTGATGTTGCCTTATCATCATCAGACGTTCAAGGGGAAATTCACACTCAACATCATCAGTCACACAACAGGACCAGACGCTTACGAATCAACCTTCAATCGTACGAATCAGCTTCATTCGTACGATTGAGTCTTCATTCGCATGGCTGGCATTCAGTCGTACCACACAACACACATTCGCACGACCCAACCTCCATGCGCACGAATCAACCCTCAATCGTGCGAATTAGCTACTTTCATGCAATTGAACCTTCATTCGTGCGGTTGGACTCCAGTCGTGCGAAACACGCACAATCGCATACATTCAGTCGGTCACCTGACTCAACCGCACACAATCATTCATACGCATGACTCAATCGCATGCAAACTCACAGTCGCACGACTCAGTCGCACGACATGCCTAGTCGCACAACTCAGTCGCACGATTGACTTAGACGCAAGATTCAGTCGCACGACTCACTCAGTCGCACGGCTCAATCGCCTGACAGACCCAGTCGCCTGAACTGCAGAATCGCGACTGTGGTCGGGCTGAGCAGCCCCGAGCTGCTCTAAACGCGAGTTTTACACCACAAGGACTTCCAGAAACGCTCTACAAACATACACAAACATGAAACACAAGGAGAAAGACCTCACACGCACCCACACGACCTCATGTGTTCGAGTTGAACCCGAACACCCGAAACCCTAGTTGGACAGCCGTGAATAAGCAAGGAAAAGGACAACCAAGGTCGTCTACCTGCTAGAATAGAGTAGACTAGGCCGTAGGTGGAGTCTAGACAACAAGAACAAGACCAAGCGGGTTGGATTTGGTGCTAGAATGAAGAAAATGTGTGTGTAGGGAGTGAAGAGGTGAAGAAGATGAGTGAATGAGGAATGTGGCTGGGAATGGGTTTATATACCCAGTCCAAGTTTGCAAAATTACAAGTTTAGTCCCTGCACTTAACCCTCGAGTTCCCCAAAATTTGTTTCGGTTGATTACGACCTTAAAATGTTCGTTATATTAAGGTTAAAAGCGTATTAATGGCATTTGATAGTCTAAAATGGTTTTATTAATGACAATGGTTGAAATTAAAAATGATATATTTGGTGGTAATGGTGATGAAATTTATAAAGGTTATGCTTAACACACGTTCTCGAGGAAGTACAGACACAAGGGAAAATAAAGCAGACATGATTCCTTAAAGCAGGAGTTCATGAAGAAAAGGAAGAATAATTAAAATAATTCTATGCTTATTTATGTCGTTCGACGGACCTTAAGGTGACGGATGTCACAGTATCCCCCAGTTGAGAGAATTTCGTCCCGAATTCAGCTGGAGTTAGGTCCAAGAGTGTCATCCATGAATAGGGTGGGTATTTGAGTTTCATTTGATCTTCCCGTTCCCATGTAAACTCTGGCCCTCGTTTTGAATTCCACCTTACGAGAACAATTGGTATTCTGCTGCGCTTCAACTGTTTGACCTTACGATCCATGACTTCAATGGGTTCCTCAATAAATGAACTTTTCGTCGATTTTGATATCGTCAATGGGTATGTGAAGTGATTTGTCAGCCAAACATTCTTGAGGTTCGACACATGGAAAGTATCATGCACACCGTTGAGGTCTTGTGGTAACCTTAATCGGTAAGCCACTGGACCAATTCTTTCTGTAATCTCGAATGGTCCAACGTATTGGGGCTAACTTCCCTTTCTTTCCAAACCGAACAACTCCTTTCCAAGAGAGACTTTGAGTAGCACTCGGTCCCCAACGTTGAATTCTAGAGGCTTTCGATGATTGTCGGCGTAGCTCTTTTGGCGATCTCTAGCGGCTTTCAGCCTATCTTTGATTTGGAAGATCTTGTCGGTTATTTCCTGGGTGATCTCTGGGCCTGTTAACTGACTTCACCAATCTCGGCCCAACAAACGGGTGATCTACACTTCCTTCTGTACAACGCTTCGAACGGAGCACACCCAATGCTGGTGTGGTAGCTGTTATTGTAAGAGAACTCAATCAATGGCAAATGGGTATCCCAACTACCACCAAAGTCGATTACACACGCTCTCAGCATGTCTTCTAGCGTTTGTATGGTTCGTTCACTTTGGCCATCTGTTTGAGGGTGATAGGCGGTACTCATGTCTAATCGAGTGCCCATTGCTTTCTGTAGTGTTTGCCAAAATCGTGAAGTAAATCGGCCGTCACGGTCGGATATGATTGACACCGGCACTCCGTGTCTTGTCACGACCTCTTTTATGTACAATCTCGCCAACTTGTCCGTTTTGTAGTCTTCTCGGATTGGCAAGAAGTGTGCTGATTTCGTCATTCGATCCACTACGACCCATATCGAGTCATGCCCGTTGCTCGCTCGAGGGAGTTTGGTAATGAAGTCCATGGCTATGTTCTCCCATTTCCATTCGGGAATCTCAGGTTGCTGTAACAGTCCCGATGGTTTTTGATGTTCAGCTTTAACTTTCGAGCATGTCAAGCATTTGCTGACGTACATGGCAATGTCTTTCTTTAGCCTGGCCACCAGTACAGATCTTTGAGATCGTGGTACATCTTGTCAGCGCCAGGATGAATAGAATATCGTGTCTTGTGTGCTTCATCCATGACCAAGGTACGTACACCTCCCCACTTGGGTACCCATATACGGTCCACGAAGTACTGCACACCATCGTCCTTGCACATCAGTTGTTTATCCAACCCTCGGAATTCTTCTCCCGCAAGGTTTCCTTCTTTCAACGCCTCACTTTATGCAATTTGGATCTGAGCTTTCAAATTTGTTTGAATGATCAATCCCAAAGCTCGAGCACGTAGTGGTTTCACGCGTTCCTTGCGGCTTAGAGCATCAGCCACCACATTAGCTTTCCCCGGATGATACCGGATTTTACAATCGTAGTCACTAAGAAGCTCTACCCAACGTCGCTGTCGCATATTGAGTTCCTTCTTATCCAGAATATGTTGAAGGCTTTTATGATCTGTGTATACGATGCATTTGGTTCCATACAGGTAATGCCTTCATATTTTAAGTGCGAATACTACAGCGCCCAACTCAAGATCATGGTCGTGTAGTTCTTCTCGTGCACCTTAAGTTGTCGCGAAGCGTAGGTGATCACCTTATCTTTCTGCATTAGTACACATCCCAACCCTTGATGCGAAGCATCACGTACACCACAAAACCATCAGTTCCGTCTGGAGGGACAATATCGGTGCATTGCACAGCTTATCTTTCAGCGTTTGGAACGCCCGTTCTTGCGCATCTCCCCAATCAAACGTCTTGTCTTTCTGAGTCAGCAACGTCAACGGTTGAGCGATCTTTGAAAAGTTCGCGATGAAACACGATAGTATCCGGCTAATCCTAAGAACTGCCGTATCTCTGAAGGTGTCTGGGGTGTATCCCATTTCTTTACCGCTTCGATCTTGCCGGGATCTACATGAATCCCATCTTTGTTAACCACATGACCCAAAAACTTCACCTCTCGCAGCCAGAATTCACACTTCGAGAACTTGGCGAAAAGTTTCTCTTCTCAACAGTTCCAGTATTGCCCGAAGGTGTTCTTCATGGTCCTCCTTCGATCGAGAGTAGATAAGTATGTCGTCAATGAATACGATCACAAACTTATCCAAGTAAGGTTTGCACACCCGATTCATCAAGTCCATGAACACAGTTGGTGCGTTAGTCAATCCGAACGGCATGACCAAAAACTCATAGTGTCCATAACGAGTTCGAAACGCTGTCTTCGGTATATCCTCCTCGAAAACTCTTAGTTGGTGATATCCAGATCGAAGGTCGATCTTGGAAAAATACGAAGCTCCTTGTAACTTATCAAACAGGTCGTCGATCCTGGGGAGAGGATACCGATTCTTCACAGTTAGTTTGTTCAACTCACGGTAGTCGATGCACATACAGAACGACCCATCCTTCTTCTTGACAAATAACACCGGTGCTCCCCAAGGCGAGTGACTCGGCCGAATAAAACCTTCTCCAGCAGTTCCTGTAACTGGCTAGACAACTCTTGCATTTCAGACGGTGCCAACCGATACGGTGTCTTTGCTACCGGTGTAGCTCCAGGAACCAACTCAATACGAAATTCCACCTGCCGTGGAGGAGGCAAACCAGGCAAGTCATCAGGAATACATCTGGGTAATCTCGCACTACAGGGATATTTGCCAATTTCTGCTCCTCTTCCTTCTTTTCCACCACGTGAGCCAGAAAAGAGTAGCACTGTTTTCGTAAACTCCGGCGTGCTTTCATGCAGGAAATAAGCTTTAAGTTTCTCCCCGGTCTTTCTCCTTGAATTTTGAGTACTCCCCCGTCTGACATAGGGATTCACACTACCTTGTCTCGACAGACAATCTCGGCCCCGTGTTTCGACAACCAATCCATTCCCACAATCACATCGAAACTTCCTAGCTCAAAGGGTATCAAGTCTATATCGAAGGTGTGGTTCTCTAATATTATCGAGCACTTTCTAATAATCCCGTTGGCCTGAACAACCCTACCATTGGCCATTTCTACAGAGTAGCTAGTTTCTAGCCTACTAGGACTCAAATCGAGCAATTGCATAAATTCAGAAGATATAAAGCTATTGTCTGCTCCAGTGTCAAATAATACAGATGCAAAGTGATTATTGAGTAAGTGCGTACCCGTGACGACATTTGGGTCCTGACGGGCTTCATTGGCTCCAATGGCAAAAGCGTGTCCCCGAGCCGCGTTCCCCTGGTTTGTCGGGCCTTGATTTCCAGCTATAGCCATAGTATGATGCTGGTTGTTCCCTTGTTGGCCCGACGCCCGATTCAGTTTGGGGCACATGTTTCGGTAGTGATCAGGGCTTCCACACTCATAACAGCCCCTGGCGTTCCCGGTGGGGTTAACCGCGTTGACTGGTGCGACCATATTCGGCGATGTTCTGCAGTCTCTTGCTAAATGTCCCGGGCGTCTACAGTTAGCGCACACCCGGCACGGCATAGTTGAGGGATGATCAAAGTTGCACCTATCGCATCGGGGTGCGGACCCACATATTCTCGCCTGCCCTGGGTCACGGCCACAAAATTTCTGGTTGTCTTGGCCCTTTTCTCGAATTTCCCGGCACTCGACCGGCTCGTTTCCCCAACTTCTTTCCTTTTCTCTGCTCCCCTGCCCAATACCCCTGTTCTCACCATTTCATCAGTTAGAGCGCCAACCTTCAGAATTGCGCTCTGAATAGTAGGAGGAGCAGTAGCGGTTACCATTGCCCGATTTGAGGCGCAAGTCCCCAAATGTACCTCTCTATCCTTTTTGATTCCGGGGTGACTAGATGTGGAACCAACCTTGCTAGCTCGTGAAAACGATCGGTGTAAGTTGCGTGCCCAGCCCCCACCATGGCATGATTCCAGAACTCATGCTCAAGTTTTTGCATCTCATTGAGAGGACAGTACTCCTCGGTGATTAGGGCCTTGAACTCATCCCACGACATTTGCATCGCGGATTCTCTTCCCCTAGCCTGAATCTGAGTGTTCCACCACGTTAGTGCCTTGCCCTGTAGTGAGCAAGTGGCGTAGTTAATCCTTTGATTGTCGAGGCATTCGCTGATGTCGATCACGACCTCCATCTTTTCAAGCCATCTGGTCAGAGCTATGGCTCCACCTTTTCCGTCAAACTCTCGTGGTTTACAAGCCACAAATTCCTTGTACGAACATCCCCGTCTAGCATTCACAACCCCGGTCTCATTAACAATTCCAGCTTCGTTACCGGCTGTACCACTATTTCCGGTCTCCTGATTGCTTTCGTTCCCAGTCGGGTTACCGTTATCCTCATTATCATTGCCACCGTCCCCGTGGGGGTGAGAATTCTGAAGAGCATCGCTCACTTGGGCCACGATAGTCGGAATTAGTGCGTCCAGCTATTGAACAATCAGGGCTGCACATCCGCGTTCCCTGTTCCTTGATTGTTACTGGCAGGAGCATCACTTATTCTTGGGATTCTTCCCCTGCCTTTGCCTCTGCCTCTGCCCCTTGGGGCTTCACTTCCGCTACTATTACTGCGAGTAGATCTTCGAGGCGGCATGTTCTATTCATAAAAGAGGTAACATATAAGCTTTAGTCACCATAAGATACACAAGTATTCCACTTATCAAGTTCCAATGTTCATGTTCCGGTCAGTCAAGATCACCATGCAGCCCATTTCAAGCATATTCTCGGTATACCAGTGATGTTTATATATAGGGTTCCCCCCAGCGTTCCCACCACACCCACGATGTACCGAGAATGATGCCCGATCCGGTTACATGACATCCGACTTTCCTTTTCATCATATCCATAATAATCCATCAAGTCAACTGAGAGCCCAAGCATGTAATCACGTATAGTCTGGTGGAGGTTGCCTATCTCGCATCCTTAAAGGACTCGGACATAGCCTCCTCGGGTCGGTCTAGTATCCAAGGTTAAGCACAGTATATGATCTGTGAAGATCTCTTCGGGTCTCAATACCCGAATTTGGTTATGATAACTTGGCACGTAGAGGGAACGAAAGATCTAATAGGAGCATCCCGTAAAAGAGTGAGCACAAGGGCTCTCTCATAGGGTGAAAAGATCACGAAATAGATAGGTAAACGAACAAGTAATGAGGAACACGTATGAGATACAAAATGCACACAACCCTAGCATGCAATCTACATGAAGGTTCCTAGGTTATAGTCTCGGTCAAGCGTATTGCCTAATTCTCTATAACCAATAGCTCTGATACCAGTCTGTCACACCCCCGCTAAGAGCGGAAACACGGGGGCGTAACAGGACGGGAATCGTCATAACACATGGTAAGCAATAGAGATGCAATAATAATAATGATGACAAGCGTGTCATGACAACACCCGACAACAAGGGGACTTGTGTCGTGTTTAGTCAGTATTCATGACAACATAGCCATAAGCATAAACATGACACATAAATCATAATACATAGATGATAACATTGTATGCGATTCCCACAACCCGGGAACAAGTTACAAAGTATAACGTTGTTTGAAATAGATACATCAATTGTTTTCAAAATGACAAGTTTGGCCCGAAAATGCATCCTAGGGTCTCCACTAAGGCAGCACACCTAGAACCTCAGCTAGCATGATCACCTGAAAAGATATGCTCAAAATGGTCAACAAAATTGTTGGTGAGTTCGCAGGTTTAAAGTAAATAAGTAATTGATGCTGTATAAAGTTGTTGCAGAATACCGTGCATACAGTTATAAGTAAGCAAAATCACATGAAAAGAGCTTTACAACCAAACCTAATGACGTACACAAAGAATCTTGTCGGAATATATTCACCCAAGGCCCGTACCTGGCTATTGTTGGTACTAACTAGTATACCAACACGAGGGTGGGGGTGTCAACCCAGCAGTACTACCAATACCTAACCGTCGGTTCCACACTGGAATTAAATGGTTGTAAGAAAGAACCACAAAGCAGACTCAAGCATGTATCAGATAAGTACCCACAAAACAGTAGCACGTTGATTCCAAGTATGTAAATTGTATGTATGTTGTACATCATAGAAAACAGGCAAGCATACTTTTCCCCCATGTTTGTAAATGTTTGTAAAGTAGTACAAGCACAAAAAGGGGCCACGAAACTCACATGTTAAGTGGTAAGTATGAAAGATCGAGATTCCCAACAGTTGTATGCAGAGAACAGTCAACACCTATTGACAGTTATTGTTAAGCATTAATGACCTGTACAAAGCGTATAGCAATGTTTGGTCGGTTCGGGTTGTATCGTTTCTGTAACACCCGAATATTTATTATTTTGAAGCCGGTGAAGAAAGAAAAGAAAATAAAGTCCAAAAGTCGAGGGACCAAACTCGCCAACGAAGAAAAGTTGGGAAGTGTGGTGATATTAGTAGGGAGAGGGCAGCCCACTCTCCCCACACACCCCACATTTCAGGTTCTTAGAGAGGAGACGAGAGAAAAAGAGAAAAAGTGTTGGTTCGAGTCGGTTCGGGTCGCCAAAATCGTCGTGAAGCGAGCCAAATCGAAGCTCTTGTCATTGTGCTCATTTAGGTGAGTTCTAGGACCCCTCTTTTACATTTTTTTGAATAATTTTGGGGCTGGAACACATCTGAAAACCCTTTTTCGCGTTTTTGGGTGAAAACCCGTATGTATGCGTGCATGTATGTGTAGGACCCGTTTAGGGCTTGATTTCTTGATTGGTTGTGCTTGAATAATGTTATGGTATGCATCCCTAAGGTTTAGGATGGTCGACTTAGGCTTAAAATGGGTTTAGATGAGTTTGGAGGCCGAAAACCCTCGGCAGCAGTCGGGATGAACTGCATTCTGCATCAGTTAGGGTTAGGCGACCGACTGGAGGCCGAATGGAGGCCATACGGCCGATTAGGGTGCGATTGGGGTCCATTCGTACGATTGGGGTTTATTCGCACGATTGAAGGGCTAGTCGCATGGGGGTCATGCGACTGAAGGTCCATTCGCACGACTGAAGGTCCAGTTGCATAGGTGTTCATCCGCATTGTCCATTCGCACGACTGGATGTTCATTCGCATAGGTGTTCATCCGTATTAGTTCATTCGCATGATGTTCAGTCGCATGGAGGCAATGCGACTGAAGGGTGTCCATACGCCCGAATAGGGCTGTTGTACCCGAGGAAGGTGTAGATTGACTTCTGACTTTCGGGGGAAAGTGCAGATGTAAGTTTTGATGTAAAGGTTCCCATAGAGTTTGTAAGATGATGCTCGAGGCCTTAGAAAGCATGTAGGGCATGATGAGGATGATGATGGTACTGCAAGTTTATGTACGTTATGTATGTATGGTGTTGCCCTGTATGATGATAATGATGACTGTGTGTGCTATGTTCCTAATATGATGTTTGTTATCTTTCTTGTGGCCTTATGCGTCATGCTAATGAATAAATGAAGTATTATGTAACGTAAAGTTAAAGATAATGAAAGAGGAACATGATGATGAATGAAGTATTAATGAACGAATAAAACGTCTTGCACGCATCGGATGACAGGTCCTTCTTTGTGATTGGCTCTTAATGTAGAACCTCTACCGCTCACCCCTAGTACTATGGCATACGTTTAGCTGTTCATTTGTTGACTTCGGCCCAGTAGCTAAGACTGATGGTTACTCCTAGTACCGTGGCATACGTTTAGCTGTTCATTTGTTGACTTCGACCCGGTAGCTACGACTAACCAGGGTGTAGCGCATGGTATTGGTATGGATGATGTCCGATGCCCAAGTAAAGTAAGGAAAGAACGAATGAACGAATGAAGAAGATAATAATGATATTATCTATGTGTACGTACGATGGGTGATCATGTAAAAGTAACGAACGGTTTTATGTGAAAGTAAAGTATGTTTTATTATAATACTAGAACTCACTCAGCAACGCTGACTTTGATGTGTTTCCAGTTGGCAGGTAATGTTTGCTGAGGATGGCACGGGCGACTACTCAGCTCTTTTGGGGATGGCATTCTTTTGATTAATGTTTTTGCATTGTAATGCGAACAAGTTATTTTGTAATGAATGTTGTATTAATTTGCAAAAGCATTTACATGGAAATGAAAGATTGTTTTAGTTTTCCGCTGCGATTTTATAAAATACAAATGTAATTATACGTTTTATGTGCGATGAGAACCCAGCTGTAAGCGTCCCGGGAACGGGGCCTTACAGTTTCGGTCGTGGGTAGCACACACACAAGCGGACACACGTATCAGATCTTATGTAGATCCAAGTACTACGAGTAGTTGTCATTGCTTATGACATCCGTGAAATGATCTCGTGGTTATGAAAGATAGCACTTGTTAAGTATTTGGAGTTCCAATGGATTGTCGATAACTGTAAAATATTAGGTTGTTTTCAATTGAAATAGTATGTGCATGTTGATAGCGTTGACTTTAATCTTTGTGGTCAAGCAATGACACTTTTACTGATGTTGCCTTATCATCATCAGACGTTCAAGGGGAAATTCACACTCAACATCATCAGTCACACAACAGGACCAGACGCTCGACTCAACGCTCCATCCTTACGAATCAACCTTCAATCGTACGAATCAGCTTCATTCGTACGATTGAGTCTTCATTCGCATGGCTGGCATTCAGTCGTACCACACAACACACATTCGCACTACCCAACCTCCATGCGCACGAATCAACCCTCAATCGTGCGAATTAGCTACATTCGTGCGATTGAACCTTCATTCGTGCGGTTGGACTCCAGTCGTGCGAAACACGCACAATCGCATACATTCAGTCGGTCACCTGACTCAACCGCACACAATCATTCATACGCATGACTCAATCGCATGCAAACTCACAGTCGCACGAATCAGTCGCACGACATGCCTAGTCGCACAACTCAGTCGCACGATTGACTTAGACGCAAGATTCAGTCGCACGACTCACTCAGTCGCACGGCTCAATCGCCTGACAGACCCACTCGCCTGAACTGCAGAATCGCGACTGTGGTCGGGCTGAGCAGCCCCCGAGCTGCTCTAAACGCGATTTTTACACCACAAGGACTTCCAGAAACACTCTACAAACATACACAAACATGAAACACAAGGAGAAAGACCTCACACGCACCCACACGACCTCATGTGTTCGAGTTGAACCCGAACACCCGAAACCCTAGTTTGGACAGCCGTGAATAAGCAAGATAAAGGGACAACCAAGGTCGTCTACCTGCTAGAATAGAGTAGACTAGGCCATAGGTGGAGTCTAGACAACAAGAACAAGACCAAGCGGGTTGGATTTGGTGCTAGAATGAAGAAAATGTGTGTGTAGGGAGTGAAGAGGTGAAGAAGATGAAGTGAATGAGGAATGTGGCTGGGAATGGGGTTTATATACCCAGTCCAAGTTTGCAAAATTACAAGTTTAGTCCCTGCACTTAACCCTCGAGTTCCCCAAAATTTGTTTCGGTTGATTACGACCTTAAAATGTTCGTTATATTAAGGTTAAAAGCGTGTTTAATGGCATCTGATAGTCTAAAATGGTTTTATTAATGACAATGGTTGAAATTAAAAATGATATATTTGGTGGTAATGGTGATGAAATTTATAAAAGGTTTATGCTTAACACACGTTCTCGGAGGAAGTACAGGCACGAGGGAAAAAAAGCAGACATGATTCCTTAAAGCAGGAGCTCATGAAGAAAAGGAAGAATAATTAAAATAATTCTATGCTTATTTATGTCGTTCGACGGACCTTAAGGTGACAGATGTCACACAAATCAATGTTGTCAATCAAATTAATGTTAGGGCTTTTGTTCCCCAACAGAAATCGAGCATGTATGTATGTTTAATTACTCGAATTGCAAACGGATTGATGATGAACAATCGAAGAACAGTCGCGACTGTGTTGCGATTCGTTCAGGTTACAATCGATGATGAAACTCGAATTCGCTTTACAAAAAGTTTCGAATAGCCCAACTGATGAAAAGCCCTTTGTCGGTTTTGATTTAAATTGTTCGAGAGGCGGGTTTTGAGTAGGTTGCAGAATTCCGATGAAGTGAGAATCGATTCCGGTGAAATTGTGTTTGTCAGGTGAATTTGATTGTTGTGAACGCTTAGAATATGTTAGTTGATTGCTTAAGCTCAATTAATTGGATTATTATTAGTGTTTAATGGTTGAACGGCTATACGATTAAGAAAGTTTCGGTTATTCGATCATTGAACTTTGTAACCGAGATTGAATGTGTTTAATCAATGCTTACATGATCGAAACGGTTGCTAGAAGGCTTAGGAACCGGTTTTAGGTTCTAAAATCGTCGGATTTTGAGAGATTACAACGGCCGGAGAGTCGTCGGCGACTTGGCCAGAGACCCGCCGGAAAAAACGGGAAGTAAGGGGAAAATGGTTTTGGTTTTAAAATTTTACAACATTGGTCCCTAAACCTTCAATCTTTATTATTTTATACCCAAAACTTCTTTTAAAGTTTCAAAATTACCAAATTAACCCCTTAATTTGCTTAATTTAAGTTTAAATAGTTTCCAAGCTTAGTAATTTTACAAACTATTATTATTATTTCTATTGTTGCTATTTATTATTATTATTATTATTATTATTATATTATTATTATTATTATTATTATCATTATAAGCATTCAAGTTGAAGACAAATTAAAGCCATATGCAAAGGTAACCCATAAATTTCATATTAGGCAACAATGGTCCTTATAAGAATTAACAAAGTTAACTTTAAATTAACCCAAAATTACAAGATGTTACACTTGATTAAAAGTTTTTAACATAAAATGTTAACTCTTGTAAACCTCAAGGACTAAGTGTAACTTTTCAAAAACTCCAAAACCATTTTCCCCACCCTCGTTGCCATGTTCCGGCCACCACCTCCGGCCATCTCCTGTGACCACCTCGCACCCAAAATGCTCGTTTATTATGCAATTAAACCGCTCCTTAACTCTTGCGCATCAGTTTCGAATCAAGCACCCAAATTAGTTTGAATTAAACACTCGTTAACAATGCTAACTCGAAACCGAAGTTTGCAATTAAAATCAGATCGGTTTCATTTGAAACTCAACCCTTTGACTCGATTCCTTGATCTGATATGCATTGGTGATCATTACAGACATAATCATCAAATCAATTCGAGTTTAACCGCGACCTTATTATTGAACCAAAAATTGGAAATCCGAATCAAATCATTAAGCCATTCGACTCGTAACATATCAAATTTATGCTTATAATAGAGGGAAAACCATTAGCTTAATCTTTCATTCTCTCAACTTCCAATTCCATTCCAAACACGCAAAACCATGGATTCGATCGTCGTCATCATTTGCGATTGCTCTTGTTCTTATTCTTATCCAATTCGACATCCACCAGGTGATTAATCCCATCCATATACTTGACTTTATTTGGGGAATCAAAGCCCTATGTTCATATCATCGATTTGGCATTCAATTTGGATCAGAATCAAGTTAGGGTTCATATGGATTTTGGGGGATTTAAGTAGTTAATATTTTTATAAAATTCGTTTGGATTCTAAACAAATATCGGGCTTCGGTCCACTAATAAATTAACCGGATCTCAGAGATGAGACCCGGGTTCGAACCTTGTCCCCCTCAACTCTCTTTTTAAGCTTCTTTCTTATAATAAAATTATAGAAATTAACAATTTCTTATGAAATGAAATAAAAAAAATTTTGTTAATTAATTTATCCTATAAATTATCACATTAAATTGTGTAAATGTTAAACAATATAATCTTATATTTTCATTTGAAAATAAATATTTTATAATATAAAACTATGATAAAAATTATTTAGAAGTTTATTTCTTTTTATTATTTCATAAAATGGTCTTTAAAAAAAGTAAGTTATTTTAATAACTTATTTAAATAATTGATTATTCAATTGATTATTTGACCATGAGTTTAAATAATTAATTATTAAATTAATAATTTACTTATGAAACTTTACTCAATCTTTATTTTATCAATAAAATTAAATATTTATGTAAATTTTAATTATTCAATTTCACTAACCATTCATGTTCGTTTTAAATCTTAATTATTTAATTGAGCTATTCCATCTTTATTGAATCAAAACATAATCGATTGCATTATTTTATTTAACTTAATTTTTAAAAACCCCAAATTTAATTGAAACTCTAATTCATATTTAGTCATTAGTTATATCTTTATTCTAATCCTAAACATCAAACCTTAGGTTGAATCGTGAAAAAATTGTTGAAGCAATTTTATTTGCTTATTATTATCTTAAGTGCATCTTATATCATGTGAGTTTTTCATGCTCATTTTTATTTTATTTCAAACATTTTGAGTTGAAACATGTTAAGCTTATAAATATACACTTGTAAAACATCTTAAAACTTGTAACGCACGAGCACTTTGTTTATAAACTTTTCATGGTTATTTGAGATATTTGTGAGTCTTATATGATAGTCATCTTGTAAAAACAATCATTAATTATTGTTAACCTAGCGATGTCATAGATATATGGGCTTGATAAGCCTATTTGGTGCTAAAGTCGATGTTATTGCCGGCTTCTGATGACGTATTCTTGTTTATCATGGAAACCAAGTACACTTAACTATTTTTATAACTTATTGTGGCCATCTTTGTCAAGGTTTGATTGTATCATTATGCTATCTATATTCTTGCATTATTTCTTAACCTATGACATGAATTGCTTTGTTTTTATACGTATGTACAAATTCATGAGAACTCACCAACATTATATGTTGATCTTATTTTTAGCATGTTTGAGGATGCTACTTTGAGGAATTGTTTATGCTCATATAGGACTTGGACCTAGTTTATTAAAGATTTTATTTTGTTGTTTGAATCTTTATTATATTGTAATGATTTATTTGTTTATAGTATTCAATGAAAAATAACATTTAATATTATTTCAATTTATTTAATTTCATGAGCTATGAACAATCGTTTCACATTCGTCCGCCCTGGTGATTCCGTCGTCGGTCGGGGTGTGACATTCAACACTTGGTAGAATTCGACAGTTGACAGCCAATGCTGAATCATTGAGCTTTCAATAATTTCATCCTCTTAATAGATCAACATATGAACATTTATTAAAATGATTGTCTCTTCTACCAATGTATCTTTGTATATCAAAGAGCACATGTATTACAAACCGCTATTATATGCTATTGACGTTTTTTTTATTGTTGTATTCGGTAATTAAATCATAAAGGTGAAACAAGTCCTAGAAATTTTTAGCTTTGTAAAAGTTGAGGATAAGTAAATAGTATTCATATAACATTAAAAATATGCAAACCGTTGGACTTGTTTGATGATTGGATGTGGGTGTTGTCATTATGGCAATTAAAGAGAGACTTAGCGAACAAAGTTTTTGACCATCCATGTTCTAACTATATGTGTAGTTGTTGAGACATTAACGTACTAGAAGATATGATGAAATTGTTTGTCATTGGCTTGTAGTTTAAAGTCAGTTGCGTCATAATACTATAAGGGTTTTGTGATTTGTACACCACTGATTTGACCTCTCACTGTAAACGGTCATTTATGACCCTTTAAATGGTTGTTTAATGCCTTGTAAACAGTAGCCCATGCGCCTAAGATTACCTTAGAAATGTTTAAGTACAGCCCATGCGCCTGAATAGTGGCCCATGCGCCTAGAAATGTTAGCCTGACGACTAAGTGTAGGGCCATACGCCCCAATAGTTCCCATGCGCCCAAGTGGCTCATGCGCCTAAGTGTCCATGCGTCCGAATTACCCAAGCGTCTAAGTGTTCATGCACACAAATAGTGCCCATGCACCTGAATAGTTCATGCGCCTAAAGTGAAAAATGCTTAAGTGTTGGCTGATGCGCCTACATAGTGATGAAACGCCCGAACAGGGCTCATGCGCCCAAAAGGGTAGAAATTATCGATAGACTTGTTAGTCTAGAAGCTGCAACTGAGGATGTACTCCTTCTACCATTAGAGGAGTTAATAGAGCTGGAAAAGGAAACCTTGCTCCTAAAACAGCAAAAAGAAGAAGCTGCAAGGTTGGCCTTGGAAGAAGAAAGAGAGAGAAAAGAAAAAGAAGCTGATCTACAACTCAGGAGAGACAAGATAACTTTCCTAACCTCCAGAGGTTTCTCTCAAGAAGAATTATCTCCACATAACAATGATACGATCTTATGGCTCTTTAAGAAATAGCAAGATCAAATGGAGAAAGAGAGAAAGAGAGCTGAAAGGAAAAAGCTTTTGAAGAAGAAGAAGAAGGAAGAGGAAGCAGGACTGACCGCTGCCAAGAAAATAGGTGCGAAAGCCTGGATGAAAAGCTATCTCAGAGCTCATGGATTCTCTGGCAGGCAGGTGGGTCCTATGTCAGAAAAGACTCTCCAGCGACATGTCAGTGACATTAAAGCTGATATTCGCACGGGGAAGAGGAAGGAGATGTACAAAAGAGGACAAGGGATAACCTTCAAATCAACCACTCAACCCAAACTCCAAACCCAACCACAACCTGAAACCATACCCTTCCCTCTCCCCATCAAAATTGAACCAACCACTGAACCATACACCCATGACCCTACACCATCACTTCTACCAACTCCTTCACCTCAACCACCTAAACTTCCCATCCTCCAACCCAAAACTCTAGCTAGAACCCAAACACCACAACCTACCCATCAACCCATTAAACCATCCCCTCAGCCTTCTAAACATCTCTCCTTAGAAGAATTCAAAGCAGTCAAGACAAAGCTCATAAAATGTACAACTCTCAGCGATATCTCTTGTGAGGAGGATTCTATCCAATTGACCTAAGTTGACGGATCCTCAAGTTCCCTCACTAGAGATCAATTTCTCGATCTGCCTAGAGGAACATTGGACCAAGCTGCAAATCTCCTTGGCCTCAATTCAAACAGTTTGAATGAGGAAGAAAAGAAGTTAAGGAGAAGGCTGGTGACTTTACTGGATACGAAGAAAATCGACAGGGTGCCAAGAAAACCTCTTGCACCTAAAAAGAAGATCATCCGGTGGAGGTTCGAAGACTCTTCTCACAACTTTGTTGTTGCAAGAGAGAATGGAGAGCTCAACAGGCTGAGTGCATCATCTCTGCTACACTTAAGCAGATTTGATATTGCTGAGTTAGCAGAGAAGACATTCTCCAACCCTTCAAACTCTGAGATAGCTGCCCATATCAGATGTCATCTAGGAAGCCTTCATATGGCCGAGCTAACTGCTAGAAGCAAGGTTGAAGTAGAGTTGAAACTGAGAGAGGAGGAGGAAAGGAAGGGATCAGCAACCCAAGGCAAAGCCTTTTTACAAATAGTTGAAGGCCCTGAACTAGAATCCATAGTTAGATGGGAATATGACTATAACTCCCGTTAACTAACTCTTCTCAGGGGGGCACAACAAAGGGTACATGTCATTCAGAGTGATAGACTGGATCTCCTATCCACCAATGACTTGTACAAGCTTCTCAGCACCACTTTCGGAAGAAAAAAGAGACTGACAAATATCTTTTGTCCCTAGTGTTGAAAGCTTTGAGAAGCAGGAATAAGTGAGGTTTTGGTAGCATCAGCCTAGGGGGAATTTGTTGGATCTAGAAAGGCTGGTGCAACCAAAACCAAGTCACTTAGATGTTTTTGGTACAACAAATAAAGGACTTCCGAAGCCAAGTGTGGAACTTCCGAAGGAAAAAGGAGATCTTCCAAAGACAAAGTGTAAATCTTACTTCCGAAGGAAAAGTTCTAACTTCCGAAGATAAAGAACCTACTTCCGAAGTTCAAGACTTAGAAAGAAAGATCTGAAGTCAACTTCCGAAGTACAGAAGTCCTCAAGCCTCGGAAGTATAGAAGCCTCTTCCAAAGTATAAGTGGGTTCGGAAGAACTTGTTCTTCTGAAGCCAACTTACTTTCGGAAAACACTGCTATTATCCAGTGGACATAAGTATGGTCTGCCTGACATTCCGCTGCAAATCTCTGAGATACTGCATGGCGTTTTCTCAAAAGCCAAGCAGTTGACCATACTTTAATTCACTGTTTACCTTTTATGTTAGTACAATTGCCATCTTTAGTTGGTGACAAAAGGTAAGTCATGGACATGTCATGACTACCATATCTTAGATAATGCTTTATCTAAGA
Source organism: Flaveria trinervia (assembly GCA_025506515.1). NCBI lineage: Eukaryota > Viridiplantae > Streptophyta > Magnoliopsida > Asterales > Asteraceae > Flaveria > Flaveria trinervia. The sequence goes on along the minus strand of CM046457.1, from coordinate 5,613,454 downwards.
TACCTTAACTTTAGCATTGTAGTATATGCTTTAGTCTTAGGTTTCCAGCTGGTATCAAAGTATATCCGGCTGTAGGATCTAGTATATATAGTCTCTCATTGTAACTCATATATCATGCTTGTAAGAGTCTTGTAATATCTTGAGTTGAGAAGAAATATATACAAGTGCCTTCGAAAATTCATTTCCGTGTGTTCTTTACTACTTATTATATTATTATCAACTCTTGTAAAAGACTTTACTTCATCTGAATTGAGTGTTTCTATAAGTGAGTTGAGAGAAATCCAAGTGTTTAAGTGACAAACCCGATCCTGCACTGCTTTTATGGATTTGATGAATCGAGTGTGTCGGCCAATGTTAGATAAATCAGTGATTGTGTTTATTGATGATATCCTAATTTATTCGAAGAGCGAAGAGGAGTATGCCGATCATATTCGGGAGGTGTTAGAGACCTTAAGAAGGGAGAAGTTGTATGCCAAATTCTCCAAGTGTGTGTTCTGGTTACGTGAAGTTCAATTCTTAGGTCACGTGATAAATCTCGAGGGGATTATGGTAGACCCTGCTAAAGTGGAGGCTGTGATGCAATGGAAGTCTCCAAAGACGCCATCCGAGATTCGTAGTTTCTTAGGGTTGGTGGGGTATTATCGAAGGTTCATTCAGGACTTTTCCAAGATCGCTTCTCCATTGACCAAGTTGACCCGAAAGGATGTAAAGTTTATATGGGGTCAAGCCCAAGAACAGGCATTTGAGGAGTTAAAGGTGAGGTTGACGCAAGCTCCTGTCTTGTCATTACCCGAAGGAAGCGAAGATTTGGTGGTATATTCAGATGCTTCTTACTCGGGGTTGGGGTGTGTATTAATGCAAAGAGGGAATGTTATAGCCTATGCATCCTGATAGTTGAAAGCTCATGAGGTCAACTACCCTAATCATAACTTGGAGCTAGCAGCCATCGTCTTTGCACTAAAGATTTGGAGGCACTATCTGTACGGGACGAAGTGTACCATTTTCACTGACCACAAGAGCTTGAAGTACTTCTTCAAGCAAAAAGATCTGAACATGAGGAAGAGGTGATGGTTGGAGCTTATAAAGGATTATGATTGCGAGATTTATTACCATCTGGGTAAAGCCAACGTGGTGGCTGATGCTCTTAGCCGAAAGGAGAGGCCCGAGCCAATTCGGGTGAAAGCATACCAACTGATCATGACCTCTGATGTAATGAAGCAAGTTAAGGAGTTTCAAGACAAGGCATTAAAAGAAGATCATCTAAACTCTGAAAGGATGAGAGGTCTGATTGGGGAATTGGGTGAAAACACACTCGGTGTCAAAACTCGAATTGGACGGGTGTGGATTCCTCGTTTCGGGGATCTACGTGTGAGGATTCTGGATGAAGCTCACAAGACTCGATACTCCATTCATCCTGGTGCCACGAAGATGTATCAAGATATGATGAAAGATTATTGGTGGCCGGGTATGAAGCGTGACGTGGTGGAGTATGTGAGTAAGTGCCTTCTTGTTTACAAGTGAAGGCAGAACATCAGAAGCCGTATGGGAAGATCCAACCTTTGGATATACCAGAATGGAAGTGGGAGCACATCACCATGGATTTCATTACAAAGCTACAACATACTCCGAAGGGGTACGATGCCATATGGGTGATTGTTGACCGCTTGACGAAGAGTGCTCACTTCCTACCGATCCGCGAGACATATTCATCCGAGAGGTTGGCTGACCTGTTCATCAAGGAGATTGTAACTCGTCATGGTGTGCCGATGTCCATTGTGTCCGATCGTGACACCCGGTTTACATCTAAATTTTGGAAGAAATTCCACAATGCTATGGGAACGAGGTTACATATTAGCACGGCTTATCATCCCCAAACTGATGGTCAGTCAAAAAGGACCATTCAGACGCTGGAAGACATGCTTCGGGCATGTGTGATTGATTTTGGGTGAAGTTGGGATGACCACTTACCGTTAGCTGAATTCTCGTACAACAATAGCTATCACGCCAGCATTGGCATGTCACCATACGAGATGCTATACGATAGGAGATGCAGAACACCCGTTTGTTGGGGTGATATTGGTCAAAAGGAATTGGGGAGCGTCAAGGTAATCGAGGCTACGACTGAGAAGCTTGAGAAGATTAAAGCCTTCATGAAGGCAGCCAAAGATAGACAGAAGTCGTATGCCGACAAACGACGTAGACCAATTGAGTTCCAGGTGGGTGACCGGGTTATGTTGAAGGTCTCACCTTGGAAGGGTATTATCAGATTCAGGAAGCAAGGCAAGTTGAGCCCAAGATATATAGGTCCTTTCCGAATCATTGCTTGAGTAGGAGAGGTGGCCTATAAGTTGGAATTACCGGATGAGTTAAGTGGGATTCACTCGGCATTCCATGTGTCTCATCTGAGAAAGTGTATAGCTGATGAAGACATGATTGTTCCATTGGAGGATATCAAAGTGGATGAAAGGCTCAATTATGTGGAGCAACCAGTGGCAATCATCGATCATAAAGAGAAGAGGCTGAGAAATAAAGTGGTTCCTCTTGTGCGTGTATAGTGGAAGCACCGAAAGGGATCCGAGTCTACATGGGAGACTGAGGAGGATATGAGGCAGCATTATCCTCATCTGTTCGAGGAATAACAGGTTTCGGGGACGAAACATATATAAGGGGGTGGACTTGTAACACTTGGCTTTTTTTAAGACAAGATATGAGGAATAAAAAGAAAGAAAAGCTATAAGGTCCAAGTGGAGGGACCAAAAGTGTCCAAAAGGATAAAACTTTGAAAAAGTTGGTGTAAAGGTGGGCATGACCGCCCACCCTCACTTCAAATCAACATCTTCTTCGTTTTTAAAGAGAGAGAGAGCAGGGAAAACTCTCGGCTTGTAGAAGAAGAAGAAGAATAAATCGAATTCAAGGTAAGAATTCGTGGTTTTTATGTGTTTATGACGGGTTTTATCCCGATTGTATGCATATGTGCTTATGTGTTTGTGTATGTGCTCGGGTGTGTGTGTTTGGTGTTGTTTTAGGTGTTTGAACTCATTGTAAGTGGGTTAGAAAGGAAGAAAACACCCAAGTTGCATCAGGTGAGTTCTAGACCCCGGTTTTTACTTGTTTTCAAACATCTTTGGGGTTGAAAATGTATTTAAATGATTTTTACAATGTTTGAGTATGTATGCCCGTATGTATTGTGCATGATTGGATGTGATTCCCAAATGCTTATAGGTTATTCATGTTTAGAATAGCCACATTGAGCTTAGAATAGATGGATTTGATGATTGGGTTGAAAACATACCGGAAACATGTTGAACAGAAGGTCCATGCGCCTAGATAAGGCTCATGCGCCTGAAAATGCCTTAGAAAGAATTAAGTGTAATCCATGCGCCTAAACAGTAGCCCATGCGCCTAAGATTACCTTAGAAATGTTTAAGTACAGCTCATGCGCCTAAATAGTGGCCCATACGCCTAGAAATGTTAGCCGGACGACTAAGTGTAAGGCCATGCGCCCCAATAATGCCCATGCGCCCAAGTGGCTCATGCGCCTAAGTGTCCATGCGTCCGAATTACCCAAGCGTCTAAGTGTTCATGCGCACAAATAGTGCCCATGCGCCTGAATAGTTCATGCGCCTAAAGTGAAAAATGCTTAAGTGTTGGCTGATGCGCCTACATAGTGATGAAACGCCTGAACAGGGCTCATGCGCCCAAATAGTTCCCATGCGCCTAAGCACTTAGAAATTTTTACAGAATATTTCTGGGAGTCTGTGCTTTAGGGTTTTGACCGAGGTTGATTAAGGGCTTATTAATGATGATGTTTCATGCATGATATGATTACTTATGATTGTTTCTTATTATTGTTATTGCTATTATTATTATTACTTATCGTATGTGACTTTACGTGGTATGTTATTATCGTAACGTAAAGTATATCGTAATAATAAAGTGAAAGAGCAATAAATAAAAGAAGAAGAACATTAATGAAAATGTTAACAAGTCTTGCAAGCTTACAGGAGGTACACGACCATGTTGTCGCTAGCTCAACTGTGCTGCGGGTTAGCTACCCTATTATGCACACAGGGTCAATCAATTGAGATTGGCAGGACCTTTGTAGTGTGTCCCGGGTGATTGGGTTGGCCTTGTACATAGTACACAGAACCCTTTCGAGGGATACAGTTGACCCTTTCGAGGGATACAGTTGACCCTTTCGAGGGATACAATTGACCCTTTCGGGGGATATAGTTGACCCTTTTGAGGGATATAGATGGCCCATCACCCGTTTTCCATCGCGCATATAGTTGGGGTATTGCTCACTGGTCCATACAGAAAGTGAAACATAAAGATAAAAGTTTACAGAACAGACAAGGCATACAGTAAAGAGAACGAACAATATTTGTTCATATAGTTGATGCGTGCTCGCATATACAGTACAGAGTTGTATTTTACAGAAAAGAGTATTTTCTTATACAACATATAGAAAGTATTTTATTACTTATAAAACTAGAACTCACTCAGCAACGCTGACTTTTATACATTTTCAGTTGGCATGTAGTTATTACTGAGGATGGCACGAGGGTGAAGCTACTCGGCAGGAAAAGTCTGACATCCATTCGTACTCTGTGTTGCTGTTGTTTTGTAATGCATATAAACAATTCTTTTGTAAACAGTTAATGATGATGTATTGCTTAACAATAGTGTTTTAAATGAAATGAATGGTTTTTGATAAATCATTTCCACTGCTTAAGTTCGTATAATTATAATGTTTAATGTTTTAACTGCTGTGATTGACCAACTGTGAGGTCTCCAGAAACGGGGCCTTACATAATGGCTTCAAGTTCACGTCAAGATACAACGTCGATTCGTGTTTCTAATCATCCTTGGCTTTAGTTTCGACGAGGGTCAGATGAATATAAAAGACTTCAGAAACTTTTAGATAAAGAATTTGAGGCTTCACATCGATATCTTGGAGTTTGTTACGGAACGTGGGGGAATTCACTCGTGCTCGTAACATGATGAACAAGCCGTGGAGATGATTTTTTGCAATTAGTGGCCCGTAATATAAGGAGCTTTGTTTGGAGTTTTTCTCTACATTTAATTTCGACTCGAACAATCATAACTATAGGTATACCAATTTAGTTGGATTATATATAATTTCGTGTCTACATTTAATTGAACTTATATTTTTTTAACAGTGATACCGATGCTATCAGTTTTGTTCTCGGGGGGGGGGGGAGGTGCCACGTAATTATTCAGTGGCCGAGTTTGGTGTTTTGATAGGTTATATACAGTTTAAGGGACCCATCAATCTGATTTTTTGAACGGTCTTACACAATTTCCAGAAGATTATAATGATGAAATATTTTAGCAAGAAATTGATGATGGCCAATATTTACCTAACAATAAAACAAAAGCTACAAGAATAAACGATCCATTGTATGGATATCTTCATCACGTTATTGGTCATACCATAATTGGACGTATGATGACTAGTGGTGGAGTGACTAAAAAGGATTTGTTCTTTTTATTTTGTTTGATTAAAAGAAGACCTTGTAATCTGGCATATATGCTTGCTCATTATTTTACTTCTTGCACGGGTATAAAGAAAAGCGGGCATATATGTGGTGGTACATATGTTCTCGACTCGTCGAGTCTTTACACATTCTCACCCATGAGAACGTGGCAGGTTTAAACGGGCCGATACTTATGTCCGGGTTTGTTGATCGTGAACATGTTATACGGATGGACATGATCGCAGATTATCCAAAAGTTGGGTGGAGGTTTAGATATAATAATCAAATGTTGATACCTCCATATCAAGACCCTCCTATTGACCCGTATCAATAAATTGTAATTTTATTTTTTTGGAAAAGTAATGTAATGTTTTTAGTTATATAAATTGTGATTTAGTTTTTATTTGTATAATAAATTTATTTATGTTTTAGTTATTGTAATAAAAAATTTATTTATTGTATAATAATTATTGGGAAATGTGTCATATAAAATCAATAGTCGTTTACAAAATTTATTGGGAAATGTGCAAGAATTTATATTAGTTATTGGAAGACGCTTATAAATTTCGTTTACACAATTCACAATTCACAATTCACAAGTATTCAAATTTATTTATTCACACACCATCGTAATTCAAGTCAATAATGTTTCAATTTTATAATGATTGGGTGTACCAAACAAGAGAGGAGTTAATAGATTGGGTGCAAAACACTGCACACGCCCTTGGATATGTTATTGTCACACAACGAATGAAGAAGACTGTATATGGATTCGCCAACGAGGCATTTCTTATGTGCGATCGTGGTGGTGTATACAAGTCAATATCAGATTCAACTACACATTCAGGGACAAAGAAGACAGGTTGTCCATTTCAACTTATAGCAAAATATCATGAAGAAGATGGAGGTTGGAATATACATGTTTGTGACGAACATAACCATGAACCTTCTAAATTTTTGGAGGGTCATGCTTATGCATAAAGATTGTCTAAATAAGAGTATGCATTGGTGGAAGATCTTACAAGAAAGAATATGCAGCCACGTGATATTCTTACGGATTTAAAAGAAAATAATGATAAAAATGTATCCACAATTGAAACCGTGTATGATGCACGCACAAGGATACGAAAGTTGGATAAAGTTGGAATCACCCCAATGCAAGCACTTCCTCAATCCTTGCAGATGGGCGGATACATCTATGATTTTACTACTGATGACGAATCAAATCAACTAAATGATATGTTTTTTGTCAACCCCACTTCATTAAAAATATGGTGTGCATTTCCACATGTGATTATTTTAGATTGCATGTACAAGACGAACAGGTACCGCCTCCCTTTTCTTCAAATTGTTGGCTTAACTTCAACAAATAAGACATTTTGTATTGCTTTTGCGTTCATACGAAATGAGAAAAAGATAATTTCAAGTGGGCTTTAAATTGTCTAAGAAAAACATTAGATGGCTATATGGTACCGCGTGTTATAGTCACCGATAGAGAGTTGGCATTATGGATGCATGCCAAGTAATTTTTCCAGAAACAACCCGATTGCTTTGTAGATATCATATATAAGAGAATATCAGAAAGCATTGCAGACCATCTTTCAAGTCTCAGACTAAGTGGGATGAATTTATGTATTACTAGAGATTTCTGCTTCAATCTCCAACCATTGAGGCCTACTATGAAAATTGAACACGATTGCAAACAAAGTTGATGAGCAAGCATCGAAGTATTTTTCTGATCTATTCAATTTATTGTTTTTATTTTAACGAAATTAAAACTAACATATTTCATTTAACTTTGCAGTTGTGTTTAATTATTTGGATGTTAACTGGTTACAAAATTACAAAGAGATGTTCGTGCCTGCATGGATTGATCAACATCTAAATTTTAGAGAATAAACAACAAACAGAGTAGAAAGCCAACATGCTCTGTTAAAAACATTTGAATTCTGACAAGCCAAATTTAGATAAATTTATAGGAATTTTAAATAACATAATATGTTTACAGAAAACACAAATAAAGACAAGTTTCGAGGAAAGTCGAATTAAAATAAAACATCAACATAAACATAATTTATTTGTTTCTTTGTTATCAAATGTTTCTCATGAAGCTCTGGATATATTAGTTGGAGAACTGACACGAGTTAATGAAATTCAAGACCAATCACAAAGTTGTGGCTGCCATATTCGTACTAGTTACGGTTTACCATGTACTTGTGAAATCGCACGGTATTTAAAAGCAGGCAAACCTATTCCACTACATTCGATAGATATATTTTGGAGGAGGCTTAACTTTTCACTGGTATCGTTAAACGAAGATGAAGAAGATATTCAATGTGATGACGAACTTGAGAGGTTCAAAGAAGCTTACCAGAAACATAAAAATCCCACGGTGAAAAGGAATTGGTTAGAAAGAATAAAAAGCATAAGGGATCCTATCAGCATAAATCTTAACGAGCCTACGATGCAAAAAAATACTCATGGAAGGCCAACACTCAAATCTCAAAAACAAAACAAACCAGACCCTTCACCTGGTCAACCTACCTGAGGTCATACCTACACGACAGATGATTTTGTTGGTTATGATTGTATGGGGATGAGCCCCCCGAAACATAGTTCAAACGTATATAACACAACTCAATCTTCTTTATATCACCATCCTTTACTAACAAAGATTCCAAAATTATTCCATCCATATATAACACATATAGAGAACGTAAACAGTGATGGTAACTGTGGGTTTCGTGCAGTTTCCTTTTCCTTAGGATTCGGTGAAGAATATTGGCTAAACATGAGGTATGAGCTTTTAAACGAGTTACATAACAATTCTAATTTGTACATAAATCTTTTCTCCAGCTCATATGATGAGACAGAACGTACTTTATCATGACTACATCCGAGGCCAGCTCCTAATCAACACTGGATGATAATGCCTTACACATGATTATTGATCACAAACAGATATAATGTGATTCTTCAATACTTATCTCCCACTGAAAGCGCAACTTATTTTTCGTTATGGACAAGTCCGGATGAACTCATGTACCAACAATTCATTACTATTGTACATGTGTATGGTTGCCACTACGTCTTTGTGCGTTTAGAGGGTGAATATCCATTGCATTTTATAACGCCGTTATGGAATTTTCACAAAAGTAATAGTGCACAGCTGCGTGGGAAAGAATATACTAGGAGAGACTTCAAAGATATAGTCAATATATATTTCAAAATAAAACTGTTACTCATTTTAATATAGATTAGATTAGTATCATTTGTAATTATTCATTTTATAAAGTTTAAAATTTGTAAACTATATAAGTTTTATTGTTATTTTTAAACTTCAAAAATTATAAAAATTATAAACATTATATGAAAATCTTAAAAACTTAACAATATATAAATTTAATATAATATAACTATAATTAGAAAAAATTAATAAAAATCTTAAAAATAGTAAACGGACATTTATTAAGTTACTAACAATATATTCATTTTATAAAGTTTAAAAATTACAAACTATATAAGTTTTATTATACATAAAAACTTATTAATATAAATTATATAAAAACTTATAATTAGAAATAAAATGTTAATAAATGTACATAAAAACTTATTAATATATAAATTATATATTTAGTATAATTATATTTAACAATATATAAAAACTTAGTATAATAAAAATATTAAAAATAGAATAAAAACGTTACAAATAAAAACATAAAAAAGATTAATATGATTAGAAATAAAATGTTAATACAGGTACATAAAATATTTTTGTACATGTATTAACTTGTTTTCTATTTATACTTATATTCAATTATAATTACTATAATTTAAAATTAATAAAAATATTAAAAATCAAATAAAAACTTAACAATAATAAATTTAATATAATATAATTGTAATTAGAAAAAATTAATAAAAACCCTAACAATAGTAACGAGTGTTTACTATGTGGTAAACTGTCGTTTACTACTCTGTAAACGGTCGTTTACAGTCATGCAAACTGTAGTTTAGTTCCTGACAAACGACCGTTTACAGCTTGACAAATGACCGTTTACTCGAGGTGGTGTAGAATGTGAAATCGGTGGTGTATGAAACAATGTTGCCTACTATAATGATGTAGTATTTAAGTCACATAGGGGTAAGAAAATTCAATCCTTTCATAATGACATTAAATTAGGCATAGACCTCATCCTTTCTTTATGGTGTTTAGTAAATACTTATAACCGATGCGTAACATCTGTCGTGTTCTCACCTTCTAAAAATTTAAGAACGTTACACAACGTTGCTTATTTGATATTTCAAACCAAAAACTAATAGTGTTTGAATCATATGATTCCAAAAACCCCTGAAGATCACTACCCCAATTAACAACCCAAAAAGTAGATACACAAAGAATGGCTGGTCATTTGTGCTCATTCCTTATACCAAGTAGAACAATATAATTTCACATATTTTCAATTCTTAAGATCCCTATTATAAATTTAAAGTCAAAATTTGTTAGTAAAGGAGTCTTGCGTACTACATAAGCAATAGCTAAAGAGGCCTTGTACGATTAAAAACTCATAAGTTAAAATAAAATGAATTAGAGTATAGTTAAAAGAATATTAACATGATAACATTAAACATATGTAAGCACATATATACAGTAAAAAAACATAAAGTATAGATATTTGATAAAGTATGATATGAATGTAAAAGTAACGCATAGTTAAAATACGATATAGAAACACAATTAAAACTTTGATGAAGTTATTTTGCTAAAGTATATTATTTTGTAAAGTAAACAACCAATTTATCAAACTTTAACTTGAAATATAAAAAAAATGAACAAAAGGGAATGATCGATGGCTTGACAGTATAACAAACCTTTACAGTCTGGTCGAGTGGTCGTTACGCAGGTGCACGACTCCCGAGACCAAAATTTTAAATGTCAAAATTATTCTCACTCGAGTCTAATTTTGACTTTATCAAGCACCCATAACTCCTCTTCTAGAAGCATCTCCTCCGTCAACCACCGTGCTCCGCCTCGCCGTCGCATTCTCCGGCCGATCTGTGCTCATTCTCCGGCCGATCTGTGCTCATTCTCCGGCCACGGTTGGTGCATTTTCGTTATTTCCTCTTACGAATTTCAAATCTATGTGAAATTTTCTCAATCCTCGGTTTCTGTGCCCTAGAATATTATAATCTGCTGAATTGAAGTTTAAAACTGTTGGAAATTTGAATGTCGGAGCCACCGAGAGTCGTGAGTTCAGTGATGGATGTTGCTGATTCAGAATCACGACCGGTGTTAGGGCCTGCGGGGAACAAGGCGAGATCGGTGGTGGAGGTGCGTAAACCGGTGGCGAAAGCGAAGAGTAAAGTCGGAAAACGAGAAGAAGTTAAGAAATCGTCGTCGTCGGATTTGCATCTGAAGTCTGAATCAAATCAATCAGTTACGCCTCCGGCACCGTCGGTTTTGAGGCGGAAGGATTGTAAGGTGTTGAAGTCGAATTTGTCGATGAATGCGTCGTGTTCGTCGGACGCTTCTTCTGATTCATCGCACAGTCGAGCGTCTACGGGGAGGATTAGTCGACGGAGTGTGACGCCTACGCCGGTTCGTGGTAAGCAGTCTGCTGGTTTGAAAACTGGAAAGGTTGAGAGTGCTTTGAGAACAGTTTCGAAAACAGGAGGAGTTGAGAGTGTTGCAAGAGTGAAAAGGTTGTGAGTGTTGGTGTGGAGAGTGATTGTTCATCGGAGGCTTCGGCTGATGCTCCACTGGGACGGAAGAGATGTGGTTGGTGACTGCTAATACTGGTATCAGTCAATCTAAAACTGAATTGCTGAATTGTTTTAACATGCTTAATTATGGATTATGTGAATTGGATAGTAGAGATTCTTGCGGTTAGAACTATTTATGATAGTTTTCATTTTATTTTGATTCTTAAACAGTAGTTTAAATATTGCTTTGATTCTTTGAAATGTTACAATGGACATACCCAAATTTGGAAATGAGTAGCATGTGGAGGTACCTCATAGCTTGTTTTTGCCTATGCTTAGTCTGAGTTAATTACTTTGAGATGGATAAATGTGTTTCTGATGACTCTGAATATACATTACGATGGTAGGGCTATGAGCTATGAGTGTTGGTGTTTCTTGTACCATTGCATAGGGAGGGATGAGGATGTTATCTTTAGTCATAGATATCTTTGATTTGAGCCCCTTAAAGGCCTTAAACTCTACGAAAGGGACAATAACTCAATAAGGGCTTGCATGTCTGGTGCGATTGTCATTGTTGTTGTATAGCAATTGTTCTTCTCTCATTAAGTCAATAGGTTTACGAGACGTAGCAGAATCAGGAAAATGGTAGCTATAAATGGAATTTACTAGTGTAAAGATTACTCGATTAAGTTGTAGGTTGCAGATTACTTTCTGCTCATTAGGAGATTGGAATACCTGTAGAGAATTGAAGTGCAGTAGTTCTCAAATAAAGATCAGCTTTAACTTGCTATAATCACCACATTTTGTATAATCACCACATCAAATGAGACCGTATGTGGTATATGTGGTATATACTTTATAGATATATACGCAAAATTTAAATAAGGTGATATGATCTTAGGAACTCGCGCAATTTTTGCAGATTGTTTCTAACATTTTCATGGAAATAGCGGCTTTTATGTCGTCAATTAATGAATCTTCTATCAAATCCCTAATTTGACAGTGAGCTGTTTCATCAGAGTGTAATTCCAGAAATATGGAATACAAATATATCTGTTTCTAAGATCTTTGAGGCACCAATTGGTCATATTCTCTTTGAACATATTGCACGATTATAAGGGTTTAAAGATTGCCGTTTTTCTAATATTATGATGGTTAAGGATAGTACTGTTTATATAAAATATCTAACATGTTATGTTTTTCAGTTATTAATGTTTTAACTTAATTGTGTCATTGTGATATTGCTTTGACCAAGCAACGACTCTAATAAAGATGGCATTTGTAAGTCAGAATGTCTAATGCTTCAGCAAAGCAGTATTGTTGGAAAAGAATTATGTGACTTATATAGTCTATGCAAAATTCCTGCTATTCAAAGTTCTGTCCATTAAAAAGATGCATTTGTTGCAAGCCTACTTTTACGTCATTACTGATCGGTCACTTGGTTTTGTTAATAAGTGCACAGAGTAATTATATGTTTTCAGTTACTTGGCATATATGGTTTGTTTCCTTGTCTCTGTGCTTCTCTGAAGACACTTATTGAGATAACACATATTGTTTTCAGTTATATTTTCTATATTATTCCTCTAGCATGTAGATTAGTGATTAGCAAATGACACCAAATAAGCATAAAACCCAGGAAGATGATTAATGGTCCTTGAATCCTTTATTAAAATATGATCCAGTTTGTTTATTTATTTATGTTTGCATATTCATTGAAGGCGAAGAAACTTAAGTAAACTTGCACTTGCACAGTGGTGCCTCCTCTACCTGATGAGGAGCCATATTGTATCTTTTCAGTATTAAATTTGTCAAGAACTAAAGATTTTTAAACCTGTCAAACACATTGACTTCTCTAAGGTCAACCTTTAGCTTCTTTGGGAGCTTTGAGGTCTTTCCCTATTATGTTTTTTACTCCAATTAGTAAGCATTTGTATTATGATACCTCATTCTTTGTTTCTTTTTTGAAGATCCTTGTTATGCTGTTTTCCATGATGAAGAATGGGGAGTCCCAGTACATGACGACAAGTATGCACCCGAAAACTTTTTAGTCTGTTTATCTGTCTTGAATAAATTATTGAATTATATTTCTAACCATCATATTTTTATTTGTCATTGAATGACAACTTTCAGGAAGCTGTTTGAATTGTTCAGTTTATCAACTGCTTTGGCTGAAATGACCTGGCCTGCTATTCTCAACAAAAGGCATTTATTTAGGTATGCACACTATTTTTTGCAAGAAGAAATTTCTAAATTTATGAATTTTATATATTTCATTTATGATCTAAACTAATTCAAAATGAACTGGGCGACCTGTATGCAGGGAAGTGTTTCATGGATTCGACCCTGTTGCTGTCTCAAAATTGAATGATAAGAAGATAGTGACAGCAGGAAACCCTGCAACTTCTCTTCTTTCAGAGGTGAAATTACGAGGAATTATTGAAAATGCTCGCCAAGTTTGCAAGGTATCTCTTGTTATTTCTTCTCTACATACTAATGGTGCCTATTCAACCTGTTTTTAACAAGCTTGGCTTGTTTCAAGCCTTAGGTGTAAAGCTTAAACTTGGCTAGGGAGTAATTTTATAAGCTCGTCTATTAGTAATATTTATTATTTAGTTATTTTATGTGTGTATATATATATATTCAAATAAGGTTTTATGCAGATTCAACCCTGTTTTTTCACATTTTTTGCGCCTTTTTGCCTTTTACACATTTGACTGCATTGCTTACAAAGTCCTAAATCGCTTTATATAAAACAAATTATATTTATGAACTTAATAATATAGCTATTGTAATAAATTAGTCTTCTGTAAAATGGAAAAAGTTGTTGACAGCCTAACCTGCACATAAAATTACTGTTTTGATCCAAACCCATTTGATCCGTCATCTGCCTCTCCCATTTTGTCATATCTACTAAATTTACTCTCTGTTTCTTTTTTGAACATCGTCTAGAATAAATACACCACAACCACTTAACAATCTACAAGATTTGAACCCCAAACCTTTTGGTTTGAGGCAACCACCTAACAACCAGGATGTTCCCTTGGGGACATTTACTCTTTATTCAACTTTTCATGTGTCTCTGCTTCTATAAAGAGGGGTTATAGCTAGAAAAGAAATTTGATTTACTAGTTACACATTTGTTTGATGCTATTTTTCTGTAGTACTAAATCGATAGCCAGATACCAAATACCGTTAAAACATGTAAAAACAAAGCAACATCTCCTTTTGTCATTATCATCCAAATTAAAAGATTAAATTATCAAGATGGTAAATATAGGTGACAATTTAAACCTGTTCACTTATAAGTGGTTGATTTAGGTTATGTTTTGTCTCTAACGAGTCAAAAAAGCAATTTCAACCCATTTACTTAAAGAGTTAAAAGAAACGGGTCGAAAGGTTTTCAGTTGTATTTTTAATACATAAACCTCCTAAATCGTTTTACTCGATAACATTAGACTAATGCTAAAGTAATATAATATATGTGGCATATATTTGACAGACTAATTTTGACCCATTACCAACCTTTTGATTGTTTTAATAGAAACATATCCTATCACATGGTGGGCTTGATATTTACACGTCTTATAAATGATGCAGATAGTCGATGAGTTTGGGTCTTTTGACAAGTACATATGGAGTTTCATAAACCATAAGCCAATAGTGAACAAATTCCGATATCCTCGTCAAGTACCAATCAAAACATCAAAAGCAGATTCAATAAGCAAAGACCTGGTTAAACGAGGTTTCCGAGGCGTGGGTCCCACAGTTGTTTACTCGTTTCTACAAGTGGCCGGGCTTACTAATGACCATCTCATCAGCTGCTTCAGGTTCAATGAATGTGTAGATGTGGGACCCACAAAGGACGTAATAGAAAATGGTCAGAATGGTAAATCTGAAGAGAGACGTTCTGAAGATGGAAACGGTTTAGGGTTAACAAGAGTTATCGATGAATTACGTTTATCGGATGAGTAATCGGTGATGTTAGTCTTTTGTAATGTAACATGGAACATCGAACAAGAGTTTGTGTACAAATTGTTGTATTAATGGTGCTTTTAGGTTGTAGATTAAAAAGGCGCATACATGAAAACTGATGATGGTGATGATGATTGTTAGCTGTTATTCTTTACATCATTTTTAATGTGCTTATATATTTTATGTTGTAGTTATTTTTTACCAGGTCCTACGAGAACAATCATATCAACAAATCAACAATGCAATAGCTTTAAGTTGAAGAATTGACTAGAGTTTCAAAGAATGGTCGTTGATTGGTTTGGGATGGTCAGTTAAATCAACGTAAACTTGACTTTTCAAATTATAATCCTTATACGAAATCATATAAAAGTGTAAATGTAAAACCAACTTGTAGTGAAACTGCAGAGTTGCTCCCGTTTGGTTTTTGGTCGGGCATTAACACGCCCCCGAACATCAACATAACTAGTTGTAGATATAAACTCTCACCGTGGTTTAGATAAGAACCACTAGTTAACTAGGAATCAAACAAGAAGGTTTTTAGTGTTTAGATCATGTAATGGTCGACTAAGAATTGATTTGGCACATAATCTATTTCATTATACATGTCTTTTATTCTTATTACTCACCACCATATCCTTATTTCCAACCAAATTTCAAAAACTTCATACCTTGAAGGTGAGGGAAAAACCTACTTCTTAGTTTTTCACAATATGGGTGTAAATAAAGAGCGCCTCTCGTGTCTTTCGCTTACATATTTATTCAAACTTCGTTACTTGGTGTAAACTAGTCAAGTCAAACGCGAGTAACTCTGAACTGGCTTGAGTTGTTTACACCCCGCATACTAGAGTTGTAAACGTGTCGAGCGAACCGGTTCGACTTGTTTATCTTAACGAGCTCAAATTATAAGCTCAGGCTTAGCTCGCGAGCCAACTTATTTATTATTTTTATATGATAAGTTTGTTATTTTATACATATCTGTATATACATAAACAAAACCTTTTATTTGTAATGTTAGTTTATCTTAACTCATTAAAACAATTATATAAGTTTGGTACATCAAAAACTATAATTAGATTTTTATAAGTTTTACATCATAAAATATCAAAACAATCATATGTGTATGTTTTGTTTAAATACCATATGTATTATTTATATTGTTTAATTTATATAAATTAAAATAAAGTTATAATTTAAACAAGTCAACGGACTAACTAAGGATCGACCCACAAACCAATAATCCTCGGCTTGGGCATAACTTGTTTAAAGAACAAGCAAGCGGAAGTACACAACTAGAGCATTCACAGTGGGTTTTTTTATTTTCGATGTGAGTGTGTGCTTAATATTATGAGAATGGTTGTTAGTAGTTGTGAGTAAATAAAAGATAATATTTATAATAGTTTTACCATATTTCTCATATTTAGGAAAATATGATAAATCATGGTACAACCCTCGTAAATATTTTTAATATTTTAGAAATATTGTAAGTAGATAAAAAGAGAAAATATAATGATAATTAGAAAAAGTATTAAAAAAATAAATTTTTTATTATAAATATAATAACAGGGTCCGGAACCACGCTTTTACCCTTGACATCGTACCCCTTCCAAAACACCAAACATCACTCCACGTGTCATTAAGCCTCACACGTGTAACGCCACCATTGGCTGATCACCTGCAACCTACGTGGAACCATGTGGAACAATTCACGTTCGAAACCACTAAGAGTTCCTCCATACATCTATACATCTCATCACTCCGGTGTTTACTCCACCGGCAGTGCCACCACAACAAACCGTCGCAACAACCACCGCATCTCACACCTCACCGTCGTTGCATCCACCGGAACCTACACAAATCATCTACTGACAATTGCTAGGGCTGACGTCGTTATTTGAATTGAATCGGATCGTTAATTGAGGATTTGACATCGGAGTTGGTTCATTTATAGTTTTATACATCACTATTTGCTATGGCGTTGTGTTTATTAGGTTTAGGTATTTTGCTGTTTCTGACGCTAGAGTCGGATTACGCATCGTATAGTGTCCATGCTGCTAGTTCTGAAGGCGTTGAGGTAATAATCTGTTTGAAGATTTGGTTGTGAATTTTGTTAATGTTTGATGCTTTGTTTGGGTGATTTTGTTGCGTATGGTTGGAATTTTGATGGTAGATGCTTGATTTAGGTTCAGATTTGATATGGATTGAGTAATTGTGAGAATAGTCCTGCAATGATGTTGATATAATGATATTGTATGAAAACTGTAAAAAAAATTGTAAGGAAATCTGTATGAATCTCGAGTTCAGGAGGTAACACTTTCTCATTGATGAATTTGATTCAAATCCAAGCATTGTGCCATTGTTAGACACTTTAGTAAAATTTAATAGGTTGGATGTCGTTATATCTACTGGGTATTTTTCATTCTGAAAGAAGTAAAGATGAAAGTTGAACTTATTGGAGCCAAATGGTTAAAATCAAGTTCTATAACTGATGCAAGTACATTAGTATGTTGGAAAGATGTATACAACATTGTTATTTTTGGGAGCTTGGATATAAGGTACAGTGTGCATTAAGTATGTATATGGAAGCAGTAGCTCTTCACTTACAATGCTTTAGAGAAGGTTTTGTGTATCATCTTAGTGGTGTTTATTTGGAACTGCTAATAGAAAGATCATTGAAAATGTTGCACAATTGCATGGGCATCTTTTTTGGGTTGTTCATGTAATCATGTTATAATAATAAATATTTTTGAAGTATTTGATATTTTGATGCATGAAAAGTATCCCCTACTTTAATTTCATTCTTACTTGTTGGAAATTAAGATATTGCATCTAGGCTTATTTCTTGGAACTTCATTTGTGATAGATTACATATGGGTCAGTGATCAAATTGATGCATGAAAAGACAAGTTCCGACTACACTCACATGATGTGCCATATGGATCTGGCAGTGGGCAGCAATCTGTTACTGGCTTTCCGAATGTAAATGATGCGAATAGCTACTGGGTATGTTCATGTTTTAATGTTTATTTTATACTAGTTTATAACACGGGTTACATTGGCAATCTCAGCAGAACTTCCATTCAAATATATTAAGTACTTGAGTTACCATATAGGCATAAGGCAATTGAGAAGCATGCAACAACTTGAGAAACAGATTATATGTTGCTATCTTAATCACATACAAGGTGGTGATGCCGCATTTTTTTCAAATAGAAAGGATGTATATTGAAACTGAATTGCGAAATAGATGATTAACTATATTGAATAAAGTGTTATATTATATTTCATGGTAAAATTGAAAATAATGTAAAGATTACTAATATTTAGATACTGTACGTCTTGACCGTATTGATTACTAATGACGCAATTCGTTATATACCTACATACTCTGTTAATTCCACTCATAGCAAGGTTATTGTTAGGGTCTAGGGACGTAATTTGTTAAATGTATTACATTATTATGTGTTATTACTTCAATATATTAAGAAAATCTATAGAACTTGATGCAGATCTAAGATAAGAAGTGGAGATAGATATGAATGCAAGTGGCAAGTTATTTTAATTACTTTATAACAGGGAGAAATTAGGAAGATGATGTCACTCATGAAAATCTAAACTTCAGTTAATTTCCAGTTGATTGTAATTGAAGGGTCAGCCCTTGCTTAAATGAGTGACATGTGTCCAATATGATCAAACTATGGCATCATTACTGTTCTGCTTTATTATATATAGTATGTTATTTTTGATTTCTTGCTTCAAAATGGTGTCTTACGAGCCAGATTGTTAGACCTGAAATCCCGACATCCTACAAACCTGGAGATGTCATAAAAAGTGGGACCATCATTCGGTTGCAACACATGAAAACCAGAAGATGGCTCCATAGCCACTTACATGCTTCACCAATATCAGGCAACCTTGAGGTGAGTGGATTGGCCTTTTTATTGTTTTTGTCAATATGGGTTTGGGTTGAAATGCGTTGAGTTGACCCATTAACACTTATTTATCCATTTTATAACAAAATATAAATAATATATGAGTTTGTTATGATCAATAAAACAATAATAAGACAACAATAACTAAGATTTGAATGTACTGGTGGTAGTACGCAAATTCTTTTTTAACTAGTTTTTTATTTTATCCATTGAAATAAAAGAAGATACGATCCTGATCACTTAAAGAACATGACAACAAATATTGTGGCTGTTCATTTTCACTTAATATCATGCGAAAGACTGCAATTCAACTAATGAGATTTTATATAGGTGAGTTGCTTTGGAGATGATGGTAATTCAGATACTGGAGATTATTGGAGGTGAGACTAAGACCTACCTATGTTATTTTGTTTTATTTTATTTTATTGTTTAGTGTTGTTGCAAATCATTACAGAAAACATCTAAAATTTGTTTATGTTGTGAAGAATTGAAATTGAGGGAAGTGGAAAAACATGGAGACAAGATCAAAGAATAAGGCTTCGCCATGTTGACACAAGTGGATATTTACACAGCCATGATAAGAAGTACAACCGCATTGCTGGCGGCCAACAAGAGGTCAGAAACATTCTGAGGATTGTTAGACAATTTGGGTCACATGTGTTAACTTTATTCTTACAATTTCATGTCATGTCATACATAAGACAAACCCAAGCAATGCATTTGTCCTTGCATCATATTTTTCTAAATAAACTAGTGTTGTATTTAGGATTTCTAACCAAAGTATGCATTACTATTACAATTATCGGTACAAATATTCTCTTTTTATCTTTTCCCATAAAATAATTTTAGAGCATGAAAACCTAAAACATGTTTATTTTATTACTAGGCGGGTGGGGTTGGGTTGGGTTGGGTTAAATAAGGATACAAGTGACCGAGCATGAATCCAAATGCACTTGATCCCGGCTCGTTTAACTTAAGAGAGCTCGTGTTTAGCTTGTGTCGAACTCTATGCCTAATGCTTGAGCTAATGTTAAAAGATCAGGCTCTACTTGTATATTATGTAATTATCTATTGTATATGTAATAATTTTATATATCTTGATCTATATAATACAAAAATTATAAATTATAAATTTTTATTATCATTAAATATATAAAAAATATGTTGGTAACTACATATTTCTATATTTATATAATACTATAATATTTTTATAAGTAATAGGCTTGTGAGCCTAAACAAACTCTATGAATGAAGCTCATGCTCTAGTTTGTTTATTGAATGAGCTCTAATTGAAGCTTGAGTGATCTTTTACTAAACTAATCTTGAGTAGCTTACAGGCTACTTGGCTCATTTACCCCACAAGTGTTGACCCGAAACATTTTCAACTACTGTTTACCTTTTTTAGAAAATATTTAATACATTAAACATTATTACAATAATAATTTATATCTTCAAAATAAAACGATTTAGAAGGCTCTCAACCTTGCCTGGCCCATTTGACTAAACATGGTTAATACTAACAAAAATTGACCCATCCATAAGGTAAATTATCATTGGCATTCATTCACTAGGTTTTCCAGAAACAAAAACATAAAATAAATACCACACGTCTTGTTCGTTTGCAGGTTTGCGGTGTAAGGGAGAAACGGGCGGATAATGTTTGGTTGGCAACAGAAGGCATATACCTACCAACAAGCGTAAGCAAAGCGTCGATGTAGTTTGCCAGTTATTACATTTTCTGTTATTTTCTTCTATAACTCAGGTGCTAATTTAAGCTCATTATACCGCGGACCACAAGTTAAAGTTGGAGACTTATCAGATGCGCAATGTTATAGACAAAACTTATAATATTGTCACGTCAGCTTTTATCTCTGCTTTCTATAAACAAACCTTTACAGATATTTATCCATATGATACAGAGTCTTGTTTTTTTATCAAATAAATATTGCATTTTGCAAGCAGAGGTCTTCACCCTAGTAAGTTTCTGGGTGTCGTTCCACACGAATAAAAGTCTACTTTTTGTTCATGGAAGACCAGTGCAATGTGGCCTTCATCGTTGGCGAGTTACATGTTTGTCTGTCACTAGGCGCTATGGATGTTGGTATGTTTTAATTTAACAAGAGAAAGCATAAAATTTTATCGAAAGAATGCTTTGTTTTCACGACTAACACAGAAGTTTTAATGGGTAATGTATGGAATGGATCTTTAACGTAACATTTATTCACAGGTTTTTCTAAACCTACCCCATAAGAAAGCATCATCGTATACTTTTGTTATAATTCCATTTCAACAAAACTTGTAGGAATGAAGGTCATTTCCTCATTCCTAAACCCATAAACCAAATCACTATAACTCTGGGCACATATGTAATGTCAAAATTTTGAGCACAATCACAAAGTAAAAGTGAGCAATAACTTCATTATCAGAATCTAACGATCCTTGAATACAACTTCTGCTAAAAGCATTCAAAAATTTCTAAAACAAGGTTCCTGAACAGATGAAAAAGGTCAACTAAGAAAAAGAAGTTTGGATTCCCATAAACTATCTCGACTAATATTTAGTGAGATTTCACATACTCCTGGACAATGTGAAGTCCTTCGGTTTCCTCACCATAATCCTGAAAAACATTTATGAAAAGATACATGATTTAGGAGAGTCGAATGAACGGGATTTGAATGCGTGTCTTGAGATAAAAAAAATGTACCTTCACTACAAGGCATGAGCAACCCACAACCTTTCTTGCTTTCCCTTCTGAATCAATCTTGCACAACTGTATTTAATAATTTAATCAACCATTAATAGCAATCATACACCCCTAGTATAACTACAATGCAACTTACTAACATACGAATTCAGCAATAAGAACTATGATGTTGCATAGAAGCTACAATTTCAACCGATCTGTAAGGGTAAAAGAAATATAGCTAAAAAGGAGAAAAAGAAGTCAAACGGGTCAAAAGTCGCCTAAATAGTAAATTGCTTATTAAATATAAACAACACAAAAATATGTTATTATTTTGTAGGAAAATGCTTATAAAAAATTAGATATACATTTATAAGAAAAAAAACATATATTGCCATAACCAACCACCTGGTTGATTTACTGATCATTTACAACCAAATGCTGTTTGTTAACCACCAATTACAAACCATGTAAAAAGTGGTTATAAAGCTTTGGTTGTTAATCATTACATCATCATAAGGGCAATGGTTACCATTTCCCTTATTTAAGTAATATGAATTTGTTAAATCATATTTCACACATTGTTTCTTCACAAAACTAAATGAAAACAAAATTGTTGACGGGTCAACCAACCCAACGCAATCCACTGACATATGCTAAAAAGTTAGATATTTTTACCTAAACTATTTTATACACATTAAGAAAATCAAACAAGTTCAACTGTGTCAATAGTACCACCTAGTGAACCCATGACCACTTACAGAACTTAAAATACAACACATATTTAGATACCAAACAAAGTAGAAAAAATTAAATAGTTAAAGACTTACACCGGCCCACTCGCCAAGAGTCTTTGCAGCAGGAACTGTTACTAAGCTCACATTATGGTCAGCGCAAAGTGCCTTCACCAATTTCTGGTAATCTGGCTGGTTACAGTCCTCTGCCAATACACAAAGTAAAGCAGCGTGTTTTTCTATCACTTTTGCCGCCTCATGCAGACCCCTCACAAGACCTCCATGAGCAAGAGACTTTCTTAACACAAGCTGCAGAGCTGTCATGATATCCATTGGCTCCCCAAGTGCTGGGGCGGGAGTCTCAACTGGAACAACAGCCTCTTCACTGCAAAAGAAAAATTATAATAATAATTACAAATATACAACTAGAAAAGGATCAATATAAAACTTATTTGAGCAGAATAAAGATCTAAACTTATAACATCAAATAAAATAGAACAATATTCTAGTTAACATACCCTGCCATGTTTTCTGTTGGGTGAATCTTCTCACAAACTGTCTTGATAAAAAAAACATACGAGTTACATTATAAGGATACAGTTCATATATAAAAGTAATGCAGGAGAAAGAAGTTACATCAATGTAAATTATTTACTTCAACATAAGGGAAAATGTCACAAAATAGTAATCAAGTTTCAAAAGTGTTTCAATTTGGTCACTCATGCATATTTTTCCCTAATTGGACCACTAAACCATCAAATCGAGTCATCATCAGATTTTCTTATGTCAAGATAGTAATGAAGGAGACGACGTGGAGGTTGAAATTTTCAATATAATGCAATTATATTAAAAACAAAAAAGACATGTTAATTATATTAAAAAATTACCTAAAATTCACGTCACCTTTCTACATCAGCATCAAAACAAAGAAATAAATATTTCTAATATGCTAAAATATATGTTAAACTTTATAAATTAAATACAATTCGAAAGTTGAGTGACCTATTTAGAACACCTTTTAAACTTGAGTTACCTAATTAAAAACTTTAAAAATTAGTTACTATTTTACAAAGTTATCCCAACTTTCTTTATACATCATATCTCAAGTTCTTCAATATGTTACACTAAGTTTAGAGCTTAGGGTTTACGTTTTAGGGTTAATGTATATTCTTTTAACTCTAATCAAGACTGGCTATTAACAGAGGAAAAATTCACCAAAAAAACTCATAATTAAACACCTTTTAAACTTGAGTTACCTAATTAAAAACTTTAAAAATTAGTTACTTACAAAGTTATCCCAACTTTCTTTATACATCATATCTCAAGTTCTTCAATATGTTACACTAAGTTTAGAGCTTAGGGTTTACGTTTTAGGGTTAATGTATATTCTTTTAACTCTAATCAAGACTGGCTATTAACAGAGGAAAAATTCACCCAAAAAAACTCATAATTAAACCTTATACAAGATGTAATTGCACTCAAATTTTCCACCTTAGCTCATTGATCTAAATCAATGTTTGATCTACTCTTTCTTTTGATCCCACAAAAATGCCAATTAAACACTGCTTAATCAGAAAATTATCAATCCCACAATCCCAAAACTGTCTAATGACCGCAAACGTAACTACACATTAATCCAAACAAATTTAACAACACTAATCGCATTACACATTTCCGTAAATCTATAAATTAATGCCACAAAAAGATTCAAACCATCGTAAAATTCAAATCAAGCTGTAGATAATCGACATCTACATTGCCAGAGTCATAAAGATTAACAAAATCTATGTATAATCTGAATGATAATCAGTAACTTTAAGGAATTTTTGACATTTTTCGATTACATATGCGGTAGATATTGAGTCGATGTGAATACCTGCAAGCTGCTGCTACCGAAGTTATCGATGAAACAAAAAGTGTTCGAAGGGGGTGTAATCATAAAACCCTAGATCAATATAAAGTCTAGCTAGTTTAACTTTAGCCCCTTATATTATAACATTTGACACTCTAGCTTGTTTTTTTACCGACGAGGTTGGACTTAAACTTGAAAGTTGAAACATTCGAACATATGTGCTTTAAGAGGTTTTGTATCTATAAGTATGAATCTCAATCGAGCTTGATCTGACCCGACTGAATTTTGATCCTCCGAATGATCTCTGTCGATCAATGATCTACACACAATTAAACCACACCAGTTAAGGTGTCACAAAATGGAAAGTATCCCTGTAACAACCCTCCGGTATGAGAATAAGTGACTGGAAAATATATGTGTGGGGTGAGAGAGAAAACAAAGAGAGTTTTAGGATGTATTTTTGCATGAGAAGATCGTTCCCCTTTACCTAGTATATATAGTAATCCATGATCTATGCCATCATGTCATGTATGATGGTGGGAAGTGATCGCAAAAGGGTTTGTTACATCATCGGGGCTTACACCTCATGCATTCAAGAATGTGTTTAATCAACGGTTATGATTGGTGATAATTGTACCCTCTGGGATGTAAGACACGTGTCATTTATCACCATGGGTTGGGAGTTTAGGTTTCAGTCGTATTTGCTCGAGTTGGGTCTGGGTTGGTGCTAGTATATGGGATCCTACGTCTATAAAATCTGCCATTGAACCACCTAACACTAGTGATTTTTATCTTGTTTACGTACTTCCAAACAAAGTTTTTTCTTACCCCACGATGGATTGTGTCTCATATGTTATATTTAAACTTTTTAATGGTTCATAACGCTTCTTAATAAGTAAGTTTAAGAAACATGTTGATTGATTCATGTTGCAACTTCTTATTCAGTTATGTATTTTAATGATTTAGCACAAGGTTCACAAGAAGCCCCTAAATGTAATATAATTGATAAAATGATAAAATAAAAATAAACAGTTGTTAAGTTTTTAATGGGTTCCATCACATGACAAGAAATTATACTCAGCACTTAACTTAGCTCGTGTTATACACAAGACCATATCGTTTCATAAATTGTTGTACGCAGCCTTACCCTACATTTCACACAACAGACTGTTTGCTACAACTTGAAACCGTGCGATACAGACCCGAATCCTAGATTGGGTCATTCTGGGCTGGGTTACTCGATTGATAGAGGGAAACATGGTGAATGGAAGGTGAGAGGAGGGAAAAATTTAAAAACTTAGGGGTTGCAGAGTGTAATTGTTCCCACAAATTTCAGTTGAAGTATTGTGTTCCTGCATTTTATTTAGATTCATTGATTTTTTTGTTTATCTAATTAGGGTTCTTACACCTTGTAATCGGAGACTAGCCCCTCTCGAATCGGGCCGACTATCTTGTAATTTCGTGTTTTTAGCTAATCGAAGTTTTAGTTCCTATCATTTGGTTCCATTGCCGGAAAATCATGACACCTTAACACCAGGAGCAATCAATCAAAAGGGAGCAGTTCAACTCCAGATCAGATTGCAACCCACTTAGTAGCAATCGCGACTCAGTTAGATTCGATGGAAACCTAAAAGACGATGTTGCAGTGCTGAAATATCAAGCGTTGTCGAAGGCAAAAATGGCAATGGATCAGGAAGGAAATAGATGACAGGGAAGATTCTTGGTATCAAACTCATCCTTGTCGACCGCACACTAATATTATGTTTCCACCATTCAGTGGAGGCGACCCTAAGGGCTGGATTTAAAGGTAAAAAAATACTTTAGATAACCAACTCCTCATCATTATGGGAAGATTCTTGGTATCAAACGCCATTATGGGGTGTCATCTCACCCAACTCCTCATCATTCATGGCTCAGTTAACACCTATCCGGTATCGGTTTTCGTTGACTATGGATCAACCCATAATTTCATTAATGACACTTTCCCTGCAAGAGAAGCTTTGCTTGCATCAGAGGTGTCGGAATTCAGAATACGAATTCACAATAAAGATGTTATATGATGTAACTGGTTATCCATACTCAATACAGTCCAAGCTAACTGGAAAACAAGGTTTCTAGCATTTACTATTGAGGGTCAAGAGTAAAAGTTTCAAGGAATTACAATGGTACCACATAACACAGCAGCCTTTTGTCATCTTAGTATTGAACCCATGAAGGATCACACGATCAAAAGTAAGGTCCGGGCCTCCAATACCCGACTTGAGGATTAAGTTGTTTGTCCGGGTGAAAAGTATTGATACAAACTCGAATCCTAGATCGAGTCAAACTAGGTTGGGTCACTCGATTGAAAGGAGGGAAAACATTCAACACATGGGGAGGTGGGGGATGACCCACAAATCCATGCAGTGGGGAAGTAGAGTGTAATTCTTCCCACTAGTTTTAGTTTAAGTATTGTGTTCCTATATTTTCTTAGATTCATGTATGTTTTGTTTATCTAATTAGGCTTCTTACACCTTGTAATCAAAGACTAGCCCCTCTTGAATCGGGCCGACTATCTTGTAATTTCATGCTTTTAGCTAATCAAAGTTTCAGTTCCTATCGCCGAGTCATAAAGTTCGTAAAACAACAATCATACAAGTTGCTCAAGCATCATATGATAATAGCTTAACTTAAATTTCAAATAAATGGTTTGACTCGACTTAAATTTTGAAGAGCTCTTTTACTTTTTTTAGTTAATAATCCACCAACACCCAAGCATCAATGATGCGGGTGATGATCCAAGAGTTAAACCCGATCCGGAGTGGGATCCAAATTGAAGATTATTTGAAGATTTGAATAATAATTTATTTATTTAGTTTATCTTTGATTTAAGTTTGTTAGTATCTTTTAATTTATTTTGTTATTGTCTTTAAATTGTTAGGTCTAGTATAAATGTTAGGGTTTGCTTTCATTGATGTTTAGTTTTTGATTAAGTGTTAAACTAAAGAACCTTTGTTCTTGGAACCTTTTGGTTCAATCAATCGTCTTTGATTATCTATTGTTTTTGAGCTATTTAATTGCTTCTCTAATCTGCATTAACCCAAGCATCAGTGTTGCTCATGTAGATGTTGTGTGCCGTTGTTTATCACTGTCCTTGTAAAAAGTTCAATCATACTATCTTCATTTTTCTCTTGTTTACTTCAAACCACTTACTACGGCTGCTTTAAGCCTTTAACTAAAGATGAAGTGAATCAATTGAAACATAACATACAACTCCATTACATGAAAGAAGAAATAATGAGGGTGGTAGGGAATCAATCTTAATTTAACGGTCAATGTACCTTTCCAGCAATAACAAGGTACCACAAGAATCTATAATCTATAACTTCTAATAAAGTAAGATTTTTTTGTCACTTGTCATTCTTTTAAACTATTTTTTGATACTTGTCATTTTTTTAGATATTCACATATCAATTTTCCCTCCAAAAAATATTATAGTAATTTAAATACTTCTATAAGTTTCTCTTTTTTATTAAACGTAAATTCTATTAATTTTATGTTTCTCTCTTTTATCTATTTTTTAAATCAAATTATATTTTTTTAAATAGATTTTATGAAATAAATTAAAAATCACATCTTTTAACTAAAATCTACATAATAAAAAACTAAAGTTTTATATAATATGAAATTTTCTAAAACACTAAACATTTATTAAACAAATATTTTAAATCGTTTTGTTTTAAAACAAAAATTATAAATAGGTGAAATATTTTAAAACTGTTTTTTTAAAACAACCAGAATAATTACAAAGCGGTTTTTTTTAAAACAATATTTCTATAAAGATTATTTTTATAAAAAATCTTAAAACAAATGTTTAAAAATAAAACTATTTACATAATAGAGTTAAAAATGGTATAATTATTTTATTTTTTGAACTATTACGCATATATAATTTTAATTCTATTTTATATTAAAATATTATAATGTAACTATTTATGTTTATTTTATATTTATATTATACATTAAAATTTAATATGTTTATTTAATGAATTTTTAGCCTATCTATCTATCTATAAAAAAATCAAACTAAGCGTGAAACAATCGTAAACCTCATTATACTTACTTTTACATTTTTCTATATTATTAATAATAACATTGAATACTAATATTATTACTCATACCATTTTCAAATTAAAAAATGTATAATTTAATAATTTAAAAACCTATTTTTTTTAAAACATACTTTTAAATTCAAAAATTTATAAAAACAGAATACAACAAAATTAAAAAAATTTCTCTTAAACAAAATATTTAAAAATCACAATATTTTTATAAAAACAAAAGTTTAAGAAAAATACATCATTGTTTACTTACTTAAAGTAGTTATTTGTACCGTGTTTCTCTATATTTGGGAAAACCGGAAATATGGTACAACCCCTATTAATTTTTTAAATATTTTTTTAAAGTGGTCGTAAATGAATACCAAAGAAAAAATAATGATAAATGTATGAAAAAAATAATTTAATTAAAAATAAAAAAAATAGTATTTTTTGATGTAATTATAAAAATAAGGATGAGTGATGAAAGATGGATTATGAATGTTCAAAGTTGTTAGTCTCATGGTCTAGTAATTTGGTTTTATAAGTATAAACCGATCTTTTATTACTTTTTACAAAATTATTAGTTCGTTTTAAAAAAAATTAAAACGGTAAGGATGAAAATAATACATATACATGACTACGTATTGAAAAGAAATATAAATTATGTCTAAATGACAGTTCGGTTTCCACACTCGGTTCCAAGTTTATAACTAAACAGAACCATTAAACCATTAAACCACCAAACCACGAAAACCAAACCTACAATTGTTTCGGTTTTATAACGATTCCATCGTTTTCAATCAGTTTGTTTAGTGTGGAACAATTCCATCGTTTTCAAACGATTTACAAGTATTTGAACCCATTTTTGCCTATTTTGGATGTGTAGTTTATTGTTAAATATTCATTTGACTTGTTATAACAAAACATATTATTATTATTATTATTATTAACATACCCAAATTAAAATTATAGTCAAAATGGAATCTTGAATATCCTTTATGTACGTTTAGCAACGGCAAAATCCCGACTTAAATCACGATGCTTTCCAAATACAACATAGTTAACACGATACAACCTAGGACAATAAACAAGAATAAAACCACAACAATTTTATGCAAACAATGAACCAACAATGGGGATTGGAAGTTGGCTCTACACAAATAGCACCAAGAACCTACGGGTCAAAGTCGTGCACCCGGGCGGGCACGCTGAGCTTCACGACCGCCCGGTGTTGGCTTCCGAGATAATCCGTCGGAACCCTAAATGTTGTGTGGCCCACCCGAACGTTTTCAAGCAACCGTGGGCCATCGTGCAACCTGACACTATGTTAATGCCGGGGCAAAAAGTTTATGTGGTCCCCGTTTCTACGGTTAGGAAGCTTCAAAAAATGTCGATAAAAAGGTCGGTTTGTCGGGGCATGAGGACCCGAATGGGCAGAGTTTTAAAGACAGTGGTGGTGATGGTGACGGTGATAGTGACAAGAGTTGTTGTTCGGTGGAAGATGGTGATGGGATTTGTGTAAAGTCGTTTAATGGGGGAAACGAGTCGGATAGTAAAAGTTGTTTTACTTGTATGTTTTCGGGGTCTAGGCGTAAAGAGGTCCCGATTAAAGAAAGTGTGTCGTCGAGTAATGGTGATCAACGAACCGCGAAGACGGTTGGATCGCCGAGTAAACTAATATCCACACTTGATTATTGGCAACCAAGTCTTCATAGTATTGTTGAAGAAAGAAGTGTTAGTGTTATTGAAGTTGAAGAAGACAGAAACATTCAAAAGTGATGTTTGTTTGTTTATAATTTTCTGCTTAAAGCAAATAATTGGACATGATAACAAGTCATTTTGCTAGATTGGTCCTTTTGGAATTGCTTCAAACAACCATTTGATAGGTAACACATTAAAATTATTAATACTATTTATAATTTGTTGGGTTTATATAGCCGGAGTGTTGGTTTTTTGAACTTTTTAGAATTTTCTTGTATAATGTCTGACTCGTTAGTTGTTAAGGTTTTACGGTTTGAACTCTTTGTAAGTAGGTATTTATGATGTAACATTTTGAAAAGATAACCATCGGGATGTAGGTCGATCACACCACACTAAGGTTGGGTTATGTAACGAGTTATTATTAGTATTATTATTTATGTTTATTTTTTGCAATGTCGGATCACTGAAATAACTCACTTATTCTAGCATTTTACCTCTAATGAAGTTAATATATGTCTTCATGATGGTCGGGCTTCAAATACATTATAATTTAATGGAGTTGAGAGAGGTTGTGAAACAACTACTACGTTTGCTGCTTTATGATCTTGAGGTTATGGATTTAAGTTATGACAAACGATGATTTTATTAGATATCTTACAACCAAAATAACTCTTTTTTTTCCGACCCAGTCTCTCTAACACCGTAAACTCCAGTTTCTACTTCTTTTTTCAAGTGCAGGATAACCCCAAGAGGTTGTGGGTTTTTTCTACCAATTGGGGCCCTCCCTTCACCACCCCCATGTGGATGGTCTACAGGGTTCATAACTACTCCTTTTACTACAGGGCACTTACCTAGCCAACGCTTAGATTCGGCTCTACCCAAACTTTTCTGGTTCACCCCAACATTCCCCGCTTGTCCGACTGTTGCTGAGCAGTTTTTGAATATCAAACGGACCTCCCCAAAAGGCAACACTCGCTGCTCTAGCTAATTGTCCACCCTTTCCAAGTGTGATTTCTATGTTATGTATGACATGCTACACTTTTATTTATCAGGAGGACTTGAGTACACTCTTTTGGGTTTAGGAAAAAACTCTCGTGGATCTTTTTTCATCTTTGAAACAATCTATTGATATTGAAAAACCCAACAAAATCTTCCAATGTCATTTCTAGGTCCAAAATTTATAGGTATAGGAAAAACCCTATCACGCAAGGAACATTTAGAGGACATCATCTAAATGAATCATTAATGTAAATATACTATTTTAGTTTGTAAATAATGTTTTCTTTTTTCATACTCAACTTTAAGATCCTGGCCTTTAGGGTCGTAATTATATAAAAGGTTATTTGGTAACCTTGTACTAAATCATTATAAGGTTATAAAAATAAAACATGGTTTTTGAATCATTTAATATGTTTCTGAAGCTTATTCATTGAAAGGCTTTATGAACTATTAAAAATGTTTTATGAGTAAAACAACATATTCTGCCTTTGACTGATTCAGAAATAACTTTTATATGTAATTATTGAGATGCTACCAAACAAACGTAAGAGCATTCATATCCTAATCCCCATGCCAGCCCATCTTCATATTTATTAAAAATCAACAAAATACTTCATTCCATTCTTTATGCCTATACACTATCTAGATAATTTAACGGAAAAACAATCTCATCCCTCAAATATAAGAGTTCACTATCCATAAAAATAAAAACATATTTAAAAAATTTATAAATAAAAAAAATAACATAAAAATAAAAAAAATAAAAACACAAAAATGTTCCCCAACTTTTCCTCTTTCAGAAAAAAATATAAAAAAATTATAAAAATAAAAAAAATTCTCGTTTTTTTTAACGAAATTCATTTTACACATGTGTAATATCGGATTTACACATGTGTAAATCCGGTACTACACATGTGTATAACTAGATTTACACATATATAAACAACGGATGTATGATTTTTTTTAGAAAAATATATCAATATGGTAGGCATTGGAATGATAAAAAATACTGAATTTTATGGTGAATTTTTTTTGAAAAAATGATGCCGTGAAAAAAAGTTACGAACATTTAAAAAAAAAGGAAAATGACATATGATTTGAATGTAATAAAAAATAAGTGGCTGAGATTGGTTCTTACAGTTCTCACAAAAAAAAGTGATTCTCATTTAAACCCTCCACTATATACATATATATATTAGTATATTTTAATAATGAATGTGAGTAGAAAAAAAGAGAAATAATATTAAAAGAAGAATAAACATTGAACAATAAGTGAGATAGGATAAGATAGAGGGACGTGGATTTCTAAAATAAAAGAGAAAAATCTGTAAATTAGTTATTTTAAACATAAATAGAAGCTTTACATGGGAGAATAAATAAACATTAAATAAACATTAAATGTGATGATAACACGTATCCATTTATATCATTATTTGTTATATTATGATATAAAAAGTGGTGTATATTTTTAAATTATAAGTTAAAAGAAGTTGTAAAACAGAGAGACCAGCCACGTTTATTTAGGGGCTTCTGGCTTGTTAAACAATTTGGGTAATGGGCTTAAATTTAAATTGTTCAACTTTTTATTTAAATTGGGGTTTAGTTTCATAAGTCATAACTAGTAATGAGTTTCTGTTTTTCAACTCTTAAATAGTTGTAACTTGTAAATTGCGTTGATAGATTAGTGGTCTCTTTTAGTAATGAATACCACTCAGATTTATATATGATTATAAGTTAGGGGCCTGAAAATGATTTTTAAATTTTTTTCTACAGAATAATTTACTTATTTATTTCTTTTCATTCATGTGATGTATTGACAAATCATAAAAAACTACTTCAAAAGCTAAAATCATTTGCCCACACTATTAGACCTAAACCATCATCACTTTATGAGGAATATCATTCAATATCTTGATAAAATTAAGCTACATGTTTTTTAAACAATTTATTTATTATGGACTTCTAAACAAATTTTTAGATTACTGTGAAACGAAGACTCTTTATATGTGTGATAGTCAGAAAATAAACAGTGTTACTCCACTTCCAATATCTTTACAATGTAGCAAAGGAAATTAACTTCACAATAAGTAGGTTTTAAATTTTCAAATTTAATTTCATCTATACCATGCCTAACACTTTTTCTACTTGTCCACTCTTCAAAAAATAATTATGTAATTCATATATTGAATACATAAATAGAACAAAATATGCAACAAATGTCGGATATAAATAAAACATATATGTTTTATTGGTTGAAACATATATGTTTTATTGGTGTCAACGTCAATGTTTAGTATATGAGTGAGTGAGTACGTGTGTATACGGGTACACACAAAAAGAAATACAAGAATAGTTTTTTAGATATACTTATATGCCACGTTTACATTAGACATCTTTATATTAGGTTAGTATCCCGTGTATTACACACGTTAAATAAATATAATACTAAATAATTAGTAATAAAAATAAGGGTCTCGTCGAAATCATCGGCTTTCTGCCCAATGCCATGGGCATGACACTATTATTTAAATTTTTTAATTTTATTATAATTATAATATAATTATAATTATAATTACGTATAAGTAACTACTTAAGTAAAAGTTTAATAATTTATTTTTATTAAACTTTAGTTTTATAAAAAAAGTATGGTTTTTAAATATTTTGTTTAAAGAAAAATGGTTTTTTTTATAAAAAACTTCATTGTATTCTGTATTTTATAAACTTTAATTATAAAAAGTGTGTTTTACATAAAAAAGTTTTTTATTTATTAATGATATATAATTTAATTAAAAAATGGTATAAGTAATCTTATTAGTATTTAATATTATTATCAATTATACAGATAAATGAGTAGTATTTATATTATTATCAATAATACAGAAAAATGAGTAAATTATGGTTGTTTTAATAAGACTGTTTATAAAAAATCACCTTTCATGATTTTTATTAAAATAACCATTTTAAAATATTTTGTTTTAAAAGATTTAGTGTTTTTGAAAATTTCATATTATACAAAAGTTTTATTTTTTTATTATTTCTATTTTAGTAAAAAGATGTAATTTTTAATTTTCTTAATAAAATCTATTTTTATAAAGATAGCTTGATTTCAAAAAAAATTAAATAACAGAGAGAAATATAGTAATTAATAAAATTAATTTTTAATAAAAGAGAGAAATTAATTTTAGTATTTAATTTACAATAATGTCGGAAAATTATATGACAATGTGTATAAGAAGGACATACGACAAAAAGATGGATTAGAAAAAAACATGTAGTAAAAATACCTTCTTTTGTGTAGATTTACATAGATATAAATATAGATTATATAGATTATGTCAAATGGTAAAAGTATATGATTATTATATTTATCTAGACTTGAATTCTTTTCAACTACTTATAGCTTATTTTCTATAAGTCTACTTAATATTTTCATCTTTCACTTTATTTTTTCAAAAAGTAAGAAATTTAAATATTCATAAAATTTCTGACAATACATGAAAACATACTACAATACGTGAAATTTTACAGGTATATCTAATTTTAGATGTATAATATAGTATTACATGATTTTCATATTATTATTATTATTATTATTATTATTATTATTATTATATAAAAAATGTATAAGATAACTTGTACGTTGTGCAAAATGTGTTGTACATTTGAAGGTTAAATGGTCAAATTGTCTTGGCGGGAAAAGGGGGAGATGGGTTAACTGAAACCTAGCTTTTAACGAAGAGGTGGAGTCTCCCTTTGATTATGCCGATAGAACCGCTCATCATTTTTTTAATTTAATTCCCAAATTACCCCTTATCCATCACTTTCTTATTCTTTTTTTAAATTATTATTTTATTGCTTTTTTATTAATATGTTTTTTATATTACTCTTGTGGACCCCACTAGAAAAAACAAGTGGATTTGCCGCTAAATATAAAATCTAAATTTTGAGGGTTTTTGGTGAACTTTAAATAAATAACTATTTAAAACATATATTTTATGAACATAGATCATGCCAATATGTAATTTGATACTTATTGTTTAACTCAACTTTGATTATTAAACTAACAAATTGTGATTAATATTATCGTCCAACTTATTTATTATGAGTCTTGACTCTTACTTATTATTACTTATTATTGCATATTAGTGTTCTAATTTATTATTATTTTCTTGGTTACACTCAAATTAGCTTAACAAATTAATCAATTGCTTTCACCATATCTAAAATGAACTATTATTTATAAACCTAACATTGTCGCTGACTAGCGTCACACACCTAAACATTGATGATGTAACACTTGACTTTTCATAACGATAAAGTTAATGACTAGTTACTATTGTACCAAAACTTTACCGACATGTAGATACATATCATATCGATGTGTCACTTAGCATCAATAAACTTTCATGTATTCTAAAACATTCGATTACATTTTTCTTACGTATTATACACACATCCTGTTGATAAAGCGACACTGATTAATTTAATATTTTATACAATAAAACCAATGAAAAAAATATAAATTCACTTCTTTTATTATAAAAAAATTATATATATATATATTAGTGGATAGTCTAATTATGAACTTTGCTAATTGGAATCTTTCTCCCTCCCTCACATTTTGTGATCAACTATAATTGTTTTAAGCCAATTGGATTTACTTAACAAAAAACAAAAATAAAAATATAATTAATTAACTAGAATAAAAAAAGAGAAAGGGTAAAAAGGTAATTAGAGCATGCACGTCTCCCAGCTGTAGTGGGCTGTGCAGCAAAAACAAATTGTGGGGCATTTCAAAACACCACAATCACCACCATACTCACTCACACACACACACACACACACACATACTCACTCTGTGTGTGTTTTTATATCAACTTCTTTTGTTCTAAAAGAAGAGAAGATGAATAAAGTGTCCTACTTGTTCTTGTAACTGTGTGTTTTTTCACACATTCTTTCATATTCAACACATATACAGATTCAAAGAATACAACAATTTGCCCTTTTGTTTTTCAATTTTGTGTTTGTTGTAGCGGTTTTGCTGCAGATGATTTTGAAATTTCTGCGAAAAGATTGATTTGAATGAAGGGTAATGGTGAAGACGATGGTGTTCTTGTGTAGGTGATTCTGGTGATCTATTCAATTTTCAAGATTTTGGTTATTGGGTAAGTTTTAATCGTCTATATAATATAAATATTTGTATATGTATATGTGTATATATATGTTGTTATGTATGATTTATTTCATGATTATAATTTTTAACCTGTGGGTTTGATTGAAATTGCAAAAATTTGCAATCTTGATGTGTTTTTCAGTTATTGTTTCAATGAATCTTGAAAAAATCACCATCGAACAAGGGTTTCATGAAGTTTAAAAAAGTATTGTTTTTATTTGCTCAAGGAAGTAAAAAAAAATGAAACCTTTTTCTCTTGGTTTTGTTATTGTCTGGTATGAAAACTAGGAGCTTATGTTAATCTCATATATAATTGCTTATTTGATTCATATGCAGATGCTAATTTAGGTGTTTTTCTTCTGTGTGTTTATGAATAGAAGTTATTATTATGATTAAATTTGTTTTTTTGTTCTTGATTCACTTTCCCAATTGAATATATATACATAAAATGCATTTTTGAATAAATTTCTCATATGGGTTTTTCTGTATGTTTATGTATGTTGATGATTACATTATTGTTATGATTAAACTGTTATTTATTCTTGAATTCACTTCCCCAATTGAATTTGAATTACTCAAAATACACTTTTTGATGATTTCTCGTATGGGTTCTTTTGCATGTTTATGTATGTTAATGATTATAAATTACTGATATGATTAAACTGTTATCTATTCTAAAATCTACTTTCAAAATTAATTACATTATTGAACAATTTCTCATTTGGGGCTTTTTGGGCAGATGTCAAAATGGAAGCTTTTGAGGCTGCAAAAATTGTGTACAATAGAATACTAGAAACAGAATCAGAAAGTAATACCCGAAAAGTAATCGGTTACATATACTTATCAGATCATGCTGACCGCGAAATGATCAGACTAGCTTTTGGCCCGGATAATCTGATCAAAAACATGATACAAAAAGCCAAAATCGATCTAAATTTAGGCCCGAAACCTGTTCCTTTGCCTCCTCTTTCACCAACACTTCAACCTGGGCCCCTATTTCATTCCCATACACCCTTTTCAGCCCCATCAGCTTTGCAAATCCCACCACCAATGCCATCACACTATCAAAGCATGATTCCTGATGACTGTAGGTATCACAATCATGATCATTTCATAGGTTTAACCGATGACTTTGAGCCTTTTAATCGTGACATCACAAGCTTTTCAGACAACTGTTACTCTCCAGATGGTCATCTTAGTATTAGAGGAAGAAGAGACAGTAACCCAACAAAGATTTGCCATTATTTCAGTAAAGGATACTGTAAACATGGCAGTAACTGTAAATTCTCTCACGGGCAATCAATGTCTGATTATAATTCAAATGAATTTATTGATGATCAAGCTGCATTTTCACCTGGTTCACTTGAAAAACTCGAGTTTGAAATAACTGAAATCTTGAAAGCAAGAAGGGGTAATCCAGTTTCAATTGCTTCATTGCCTATGATTTATTATGAA
Organism: Flaveria trinervia; assembly: GCA_025506515.1. Taxonomy (NCBI): domain Eukaryota; kingdom Viridiplantae; phylum Streptophyta; class Magnoliopsida; order Asterales; family Asteraceae; genus Flaveria; species Flaveria trinervia. The sequence continues at coordinate 5,575,673 of CM046457.1, read as the reverse complement.
AGATATGGTAGGACTCTGCAGGCCGAAGGGTATTTGACCGAAAGTCAACGTCATGGTAAAGCTGGTTATAGTTTGACTAAACTTCTTGCGCGTTTGAAAAACAGTATTCGGCTTATTGACAGGTTTGCTTGAATCTTTAGCCTGTAAAGTTCTCATCTTTTGTGATTTATTATAGTTTTTAGTAAACTTTGTGATGTATTTAAGTTGCAGACCTCATGGGCAACATTCAGTAGTTTTAGCTGATGATGTATCAAGGTACACAGAAAACCGCTATGATCGTAATATTCCAAGTCCGGGCCTGATTGTTAGTGGGTCAAAGCAAATTTATTTAACTTTTCCAGCGGAAAGCACCTTCACCGAAGATGATGTTGCCAACTACTTCAGGTAAAACTTGTAGCTAGAGGTGAAAAAATGGGCGGGTCAAGTGGGTTAGGTGAGTGGATAATGGGTCAAAATAGGTACTTTTGGGTGAGTTAGGTTGACCCGTTATGCTATATTATATAAAAATTAAATTTTAATAAATGATTAGCTTGTCAAGTATTAATTATTACAAAAAAGATAATATTCCATGACAATCTATATTTTTGAAATTAAGAATATTATGAAGGTTCTATGCATTAAAAATACACTTTGCGGGACTTTCGATCTGTTTGACCTTCTATAAGTGCTTGACCTGTTAGAGATTTAACCTTTATGGATATTTTTTCACATTGTTACATTGAGAACCATAAAGGGATATTTGGATGCGATTTATGACTTATGCCTTTATATTATGTAGCAACTTTGGCCCTGTTAATGATGTGAGAATTCCTTGCCAACAAAAACGGATGTTTGGATTTGTAACGTTTCATAACCCTGAAACGGTGCAAATGGTTTTGTCAAAGGGGAACCCGCATTATGTTTGTGGGGCCCGTGTTCTTGTAAAGCCGTACAGAGAAAAGCTAAAACTATTTGACAGGTACCTGTTACTTCTTCATATGTGTCATTTGTCCTACTTTAACTTTAAACATACATATAACTCTGTTTACTGAATTGTTGTTTAGAAAATACTTTGAGAAATTTGAGGCTCCTATGTGTTACCATTCACATCATGTGGAAATGGATCATGATCTTCAAGCTAGTAAGATCTTTCTTTCTATATGACTTTAATTTTTATATAATCTCTTTGAAGAAAATACATAAAATGATCACTTAATGCTTATGTGTTTTGTCACATTCTTACCTTACAAGTTACAATCATGTATTCATGTTATATGATTCAATGATCATTTTTCCCTTTTAGGACTACATTAGTTTTGTCAAATTGTTATCCATAGGCCCCGGTCCTAGTTCATATGATTTTGGGAATATGATCAATGGGGCACATTTTTAACTTTAGAAGTGTTGAACATTGTTTAGAGCCTTCAAGATTGTTCGGTAGACAAGTACTAGAAGAACATGAGGTAGCAACACAATTTGAGATGATGCGCCTTTCACAACTACACCTGACACGAGGACCTTCATACATTGAGTACACGTATGATGATCAAAACCAAGGTAACGTGAACATTGGTTTTATATTTATCGACTTTTTAGTTAGGTTTACGCGTTTATTTTCTAAAAAAGTTAACTCTTTCAATTCTAGATCAAGTCCTTGATGACTCCAAGTTTCAATCTCCAAAACTCACTACAAATCTTTTCGATCAAGAAGGTGCCAATTACGACGATCAAGAGAAGTATGTTCCTTCATCTTAGTGTCATTAGCAAAGTAGCAATCATCCAAAAAGCACTGAGTGGGCCACCCTTGTGCTATTTGGGTGCGTGCTACTTATGTCTTGCTTCTTGTTTTAATGAAGAATTTGAAGTAACATGTAATGCTTTCTCTATGTAGCGAAAGCAGTCAAGGTTTGAATCTTCCGGATAGCCCGTTCGCATGCAACAAAGGTTCTAACAAGCAAATGTAGTTGAAGTAGCAATAAGAAGCAAAGCATTTAGAGTGAATGGAGGTAAATAATAGAAAATTGAACAAGAAAAAGAGAAGAAGACTAAATAGAAAGTGTAAGGAGGATTTTATAGTTTTAGTTTTTGGCAATCAATGCAACAAGTATAGTTTTGGTTGGTTAGTCATCAAGAAGATTTGATGAGACTTAAATGTGTTTTCTGATGCTAACTTCAATGGTAGATAAAGATTCTAAACACAAAACTATTCATATAGTGATTATAATTTCCTATTTTCTGTATTGAATTTTAAAGCTTACCTTTTGTTATATGTAACCGTTAATTTCTTTAATATTTATTTAAGATTTTAAACACAAAACTATCAAAATATATTGAATTTGTGACACATTGAAATTGACACAAGTTATTGTATATAGGGAAACTAGTTTTAGCATGTTTGATATATTAACATTGTTTTGCAAAAAGTAATATATTAAAAGAGAACTTTTGAAGTTTGTAACATAGAATAACAAGTTATTTAGGTGTTTGATACCATAAAATCTTGTGCTTATTAATTTAATCAATCCAAGATTTAGCAATTTGTTATTAAATAAAACTATTTATTTATAGTTGCAAAATTATAAAATATGACATTGGTGTATGGGAGATTATAAAAATGAGATTGACTGTATGGTTAATGAGTGTCCCAGTCACAGAGGGGTCAAATGTATATTCCAAAGTTTTCTTCAATATAGTGTACATAGTTGCATTGATTATTGAATTCTTTTATTCATTTTATTGTTCAAATAAACAAACCAAAATTGAGAAGGAAAAGGTTTACAACTTAAAACATAGTCTTTAATTATTATTTTATTAAGAATCATAGCGGAATTCAAACTGTAGTTCTAATTGTTTAACGGTTGGTTTGGTTTAAAAAGACAACTCGATAATAAGAAGACATAAATACACGATAGGTGCTTGTAGTTCTAACAGTATAACGGTTGGTTTGGTTTAAAATGACGACTCGATAATAAGAAGACATAAATACACGATAGGTGGTTTTCCGCATGTAAACTTAATTTTGGCTAATTTATTTTACACTCAGTTCATTTGCTACTAACAAAATCGGTTACAATGACAATTATTGATTTAAAAATAGAATTGGGGGACCGTTTGGTTCAGTTCTCAATTCAATGCCATTCATTGAACACAAACCGCATGCAATCTTCAACAAAAAAAATATTTTTTTTTCTACCTAAACCCTCAATATTTATTTTGCTTAGCTTTATTATTATTTTGTTATATGCAAAAACAATTAAACAATTGAGTATTACACTTATTTTTACTATAGAACTAGAGCACATATATACATTTATGTTATTTTACCATAAGATTACAACTTCTAATAGCAACCTTCGTCATCACAACTCTTACAACAAGCGTGTAGCTACATTGAATCCGGAGATAAGAGATTTGAGAAGTGACTCATGTTCAATTACTAAACTCCAAGGAACTTGATTTGTCAAAAAACTACTAATGATGTACGACGTTGTTTCGAATAACATGTGTTATTTTAATCGGGTCCACCTATTTGTGTCCCAGCCGAAACCGTACCACCAAGAAAACATATTGCTGGGAAAACCCACTGGTTCAACTTTGAACATATTGCTAAAAGTAAAACTTAAACCCACGACATCTCATATATTTACATGTCATGAGTACATCATCTTAACCAGTTAAGCGAAAGATCATTGGTAATGCTCAACGAACTTAATTTACATCTACTGTTTAATGTGTACCAATTGATTTTATCAGGATTCGTCATTTTAAAATTCTCACCTAACTAATTTAAAAAGCATAAAAATGGTTGAATACTAATGCAAAACAGAGGACTGGATCCACATCACATATCTTGGACCCAAAATGTGGCTCTTCACATTACCAATGGTCACTTTTCACATTATGCATACCATTCAAAATAAAAAAAAAATATAAAATAATAATAATAATAATAAAAATAATAATAATAAAATAATAATAATAATAATAATAAATAATAATACTAATAATAATAATAATAATATAATAATAATAATACTAATAATAATAATAATAATAATAATAATAATAATAATAATATAATAATAATAATAATAATAATAATATAATAATAAATAATAATAATATAATAATAATAATAATATAATAATAATAATAATAATAATAATAATAATAATAATAATAATAATAATAATAATAATAATAATAATAATATAATAATAATAATAATATAATAATAATAATAATAATTAATAATAATATAATAATAATAATAATATAATAATAATAATAATAATAAATAATAATAATAATAATAATAATAATAATAATAATAATAATATAATAATAATATAATAATAATAATAATATAATAATAATATAATAATAATAATAATAATAATAATAATAATATAATAATAATAATAATAATAATAAAATAATAATAATAATAATAATAATAATAATAATAATATAATATAATAATAATAATATAATAATAATAATAATAATAAAATAATAATAATAATAATAATATAATAATATAATAAATAATAATAATAATATAATAATAATAATAATAATAATAATAATAATAATAATAATAATAATAATAATAATAATATAATAATAATAATAATAATAATAATAATAATATAATAATAATAATAATAATAATAATAATAATAATAATAATAATAATAATAATAATAATAATAATAATAATAATAATAATAATAATAATAATAATAATAATAATAATAATAATAATAATAATAATAATAATAATAATATAATATAATAATAATAATAATATAATAATAATAATAATAATAATAATATAATAATATAATAATATAATAATAATAATAATAATAATAATAAAATATAATAATAATAATAATATAATAATAATAATAATAATAATAAAATAATAATAATATAATAATAATAATAATAATAATAATAATAATAAATAATAATAATAATAATAATATAATAATAATAATATAATAATAATAATAATAATAATAATAATAATATAATATAATAATAATAATAATAATAATAATAATAATAATATAATAATAATAATATAATAATAATAATAATAATAATAATAATAATAATAATAATATATAATAATAATAAATAATAATAATAATATAATAATAATAATAATAATAATAATAATAATAATATAATAATAATAATAATATAATAATAATAATAATAAAATAATAATAATAATAATAATAATAATAATATAATAATAATAATAATAATATAATAATAATAATAATAATATATATATATATATATATATATACCCTACATATATACCATGTTTGACATACTTGTATGTAATCAAAAGGCGCACGCCTAGGCACCCAGACATAACACAAAGCAAAATAACTGGAATAAATAGGTCAAAACCTGAAGGAAAAACAATTGTTTGAACGGGTGTTAAATAGTCTAAAAAGTTAAAAAAAAAACCAAAAAGACACTCAAAACTAGTCTAACGAGACTAAAACATGTCTAAAACAACAAAAAGTGACCAGGAAAAATATATGTGAACTTTGCTTTTTTCATATGTGAACTTTTTATGTGCCTTACGCCCTTCAACTTGAGTGCGTCAGTGTGCCTTGAGCTTTGACTACCTACATATAACTGAAAACCTTTCTTAACACGACAACAAAATAATGATGAAAAATATAGAAGAAAACATCATTTTTCATACAAATTTAACTCAACATTCATGTATCAGAACAAAAAACTATATGTCGGCACCATGAACAATCCTATCTATACCTTTCTACATGCATTTCATATCTTCAATTTATAAAAAAATAACAAATTATACATACTTTGGGGTTCATAGTATACAAAAAGATGGAACCAGGGCTAGTCTCGGTTTTCCTCAGGTACAGTATTTCCAGTGTCCTCTTGCAGAGCCAAATTTAACCTGTATGAATATTAGGAACATAAATTGACAATGGTGCCAGATAAGAAAAGATTTCATGTTAAAGAAAATTGATCTCCAGGGTGATTTGGAAATATGCCATCACAATCAAATAGAAAATAATAACTTTGTTTTTATAAAAATCGTCTATTTTCACAAAGGTGTCTTTCTTAAAAGAATTAATAAAACTTACAAACAAATAAATAAACTTATCCAGTAAAATCCTATACATAGCAAAGCTATTCATAGGGTCTGAGGATGGTGGAATGAGGGCATCTTTTCCTCTATCCTTGGGGTAGAGAGGCGGCTCCTAGAGAGACCCCCAGCTCAAGAAAATCAATAGAACTTATATTCCAATATAATGATTACGATCATATATTGGAGATGGCAATTCCAGACACGACACGAAAATAATCAGGTTTGGGATGTCACATCTACCCCGCTTAGTAAATAGGTCCTGCTCGGATTGACATGTTTAACGTGTTTAATAAAACAAGTTGATACACCAACCCATTTATGACCCATTAACCCATTTATACCCTTTACTTATTTTAATTACATTTTACACCTTAAAGTATCAAAATATAAAAGCAGCACTAACCTTAAATAGTTAAATGCATCAGTTTTAACTTTGAAGGCAACCTTGGTTGATCACTAGAAAATTAACACGAGCTGCACCTGGTCTCAAAAATAATTAAGAAAAACCTGATCACTACCTGCATTAACATAGAAATGGGATCACATGTCAAAAAAGAAAGTTAAATAAAATTCCACATAAAATTGTATGAGATCCACTTACTGGGAACAAAGTATCAAAACTTTTGGCAGGAAAACAGGGTCATGATCTCTCGTATTTTTTTGCTAGATCTTTGAGTAATAACCTTTGGCGGAATGCTAAATATTTATCTACGCTAGTTCCCGCCCACTGTTGACAAAAGCTTTCATCGTTTGGAACAAATGAACTCAAAGGAAACGGTCCTTCTGGAGCTTTTTTTAGCGCAACCAAAAATTTATGGCGGGGACGAATTCTTTGGTCTAGGGATAAGCTTAGGTATGTAGGGTATTTAGTCAAAGATTTGACCTCATTTTGAAGTTCATTGACCAAATATAAGTATTTGGGCTTCAAATTTCCCTCGAGGGATAACGAAAACACCTGTGAATCCACATCAACATGTTAGAATAAAAAAAATATCAAATGCATCACACTGTTCCAAATGGAGTTATAACAAGAACATGAAGATAGATCAGAACGGTTTCAGAAGATGCACTACAACTAGAGGTGGTGAGATGTGCAGGTGGCGGGAAGGTTGGGTAACAGACAAAAAGGGTAAATTTGGGGGTCAGGTTGGTTAACTTGACACATTTTCTGTCCAAATTTTGTAACTTCTTTTGTATACCATTATTGTGTCAAATATTAATACAAGAATTATATTATTTGAAATATATATATTTGAATAAAACTAGTTAGGAGGTGGTATGGATTGATTTAAACGGTTAGCTATTTTTCATTTTACCCAATAGGCCCTTTAGATAATAAGACACAACAAATCGACCCATTCATCAGTAAATGGGTCAACCTCTTTGCCCATAAGAAATGGGTACAAAACACTAAGCATTATTCTGATTAATTAACACTCCCCAATCTCAGATTAATAACTAAAGACTTCCATTAAACCATGTGTCTAGACAAATCTTAGTGTTTCTAGCACAGTGAGAAGTAAAAAGATAAAATAACAGAAATCACACCTGAGTGAGGCTAGTCGACACTTTCAGTATATCTGAATTGTGCATGCCAATACTCCTTAAAAAATTAATTCTTGGTAATAAACCGTCTTCAATGCTATAATGAAGAAGCTGAGGATGTTTCGTGACCATTTTTACTATACTGTCCCTGGGTGCTCCGAGTTCTTTGGAAAGAAATCTATACCTAGCATTCCACGAATTATCTATCCTTTGAACCAAAATTTGTGGGCTCAGCTGCACAACTTTACTTAAATCACTTCTTTTAATACCAACTTCTTCAATTAAATACCTAACCGTAGGCTTCAATGAATTTTCCACACTATACGAGAAAATAGATGGAGTAGCTGTTATTATCTGCCCGATTCTTGAATCTTGAATGCCCAAACTGACCAAAAACGCCACATGGGATTTGAGATTGCTTTCCACTGTATACTGTAAAATTTGTGGCTGTCTCAAGAGTACTTTTTTTATATCTTTACTTTTTACACCAACACTCATCAAGTAATCCAATCTTTCTTTTGCTGCAGTAACATTTATTTGAAGTGAAGGCATGTGTCGCGAGTACATTTGTAAAAAGTGAGAATCTTTGAGGCCAAATGTTGCGAGGTAATCAAGTAAGGGAAACCATTTTTCATCAACATCTATTTCATCTAATAAACGCCGATATTTGATCTTTGAAGATTTCCCTGCCTCCTGTTGGTAATTTGATAAGTCAAACAGTTTCTTTAAGTAATTGTACAATATTCACTAAAAAGATTCAAATAATCAGTGCAACAAAACTGGATGTAAGGACAGAGTTCGGATGGGCTTATACCCCTTAATTTTCGATAATAGAAAATTTTGATGTTTGAGTGTTGGAAACTCTAATTATTAAAGAGGGGATTTTGAATAAAATACCAATATACTTTTTCATTTGTCCCATTTCAGTCATTTTGCATTTCTTTGTGCATCTGAGTCATTTAAAGATGACTTTGTACGCAAAAAACCACCTGTCTAAAATGATAACTTTCATATAAAAAACGTTTGAAGTTGTGTGAAAATGTTGGATTTATCTAGATTGCTAACTTTTATATTAACTGATTACAAAGTGACCCAAACGGTACACAAAACCACCTTTTAATAGCTCCAATTTATATAAATAAAAAAAGATCAACAATGTCTAACATAGGAGTAATGAACAAATACATTGACATTTTATACAGAAAGGCCCCATAAGTAATTAATAGGCAAAATGACCAAAAAGGACTATTGTGGGAAAAAGATGGGAAAAAGAGAGACACGTTAAGTGGGTGTAAAAGTTTCTCAAATTAGGTATAGGAAGGAGAAAATATGTATTTTAATTTATCCTTAGTCCCTTAGATAGTCAGTTTTGTTAGTAAGAAACCGACCATCGAAAAAAATAAGTAAAAATTTTAAAGTAGAAAAGCCATCTAGATGGTTAAACCCAACCTTATTGTTCCCCCTGAAGTTGTTTCTATCCAACATGACCTTTCCATTTCCGTTGATCTGCTGTTTCCTACCTGTCCTTGAGTACATGCTGCCTAAAGATTCAATTCATTTAGAAGGAACATATACAATTATACATACCATAACAATATATTCAAACATTCTCAATATTCAAATGAATTACCTCCATTCCTACTGCCATTAATTGCAGCTTGTGACTTACGTTTGGGTTTATCATCATCAACATCTGATCCTGGGTCCTGTATATACATTGAAGAGTCAAAGAAGATAGTGTTGACAAATGAGCAACCGGAGTTATTCTAATATATATAATATATATATATATATATATATATATATATAAACCTACTTATAGTCAGTGGCTTGCTAATTTCTCTAAATGGGTTCTCAAACAGGAAGCTAACACAAGTTAACATTAGTCTAGAACACGGATCAAGTAAGTTGTGCCTGATATGCAGACTAACTTGGGTTGATTTTTGAGTTTTTGACGAAAAACTATCATGATTCTATATTTCTAATTTTCTTTTGAACAGCGAGCGCACTCATCCCCTTAAAAACGAGTCCTAAAAACCACCAATTGCCCACTTAGTGGGACTCGAACCCACACCACATTAGTTGGATAAACCCCAGGTGCCACTAAACCAAGAGGCCTATCAGCATTTCTAATTATTGAAGGCTAAACTTACCAAAGAAGTAGCTTAACAAATCAGATTATAACCAGTCATTGCTCATCATCTATTTTGATTCTTCAAATCAAAATAATCACTTTGGAAATGGAACTATGAATCAACATACCACCTTTAATCTTTATCCCCTTACAAAAGCATCAAGAATATATTAAACCAAACTTCAAATCGTTCAAATATCAAGAAACCAAATGCAAATTCACACTAAAAAATCGAACTTTAACAACTCAACACCCCCCAAAATGCAAATTTCAGCAAACCCTAAAGCAGTTAACCCCATAACACCAGAGCAACTCACATCAGATAGCCAAAACTCATCATCATCATCATCATCAACATCTTCATGCTCATTATCACTATCATACGGCGATAGCCTCTGCCCGAACCTCGACCTCCGATTGGACTTAAGAATTCTGGGATTAGAGTGCGACGACGAAAGAGCAAATCTTCTACAAGTGCTGGTGTTGCTTCTTGTTGTTGTTGAATTCAATGCGTCATGTGGGTGGGTTCTGAGTCTTTGGAATGATGGAAGATGGGGGTTTGGGAGAAGGGGATAAAGGGTGGAATTTGGCGGGTAGAGAGATGAAATCGCCATGTGTAATGGGGATAAGGTAAAACCCTAATGGTGGGAAGCAGTGGTAGTTGTAGTGGAATATCCATGGTGATTCTCACTGTTGCTTGTTGTCGTCTCTACATTCACACAGTTGCTAATCAGTGGTTTAGGTCCCTTAAGCCATTGTTAACTTGATTTAGACTTGTTATTATTATTATTATATTATTATTATTATTATTATTATTATTATTATTATTATTATTATTATTATATTATTATTATTATTATTATTATTATTATTATTGTTATTATTGTTATTATTATTATTATTATTACAGCCTGCATGTTATAAAACCATTTTCTCTACATTCTAAACTTTTTCACTTTTCTTTCTATCACTTTCTATTAAAAAAAATTCCAAAAACCTATTATGTTTATTTCTCTCCTTAAATGAATTCGAGAACATAACATAAAAGCATTAAAGATAAGTTTTTTTGTATATTTGTAAATGTGTTCCCTGTAATATATTGAATGGTTGTGAGTATTGTTCTTAAATCGTACCAAACCAGCCCCCGGACTCCAATCCGGCCCGGTTTGGAGTTTAAAACCGTCAAAAATTAAACATCAAACGAAGACAAAGAGGACAATTATATTCACGAAATAAAACGTGTTTTAGTTTTCTATGTCTTTGTTTGTAAAAAACCTAAATTTTAAAACTTCAAAAATAAATAAAAAAAGTACCGTATTAAGTTTATTTTACTTTTTAGTATTAGAAGTCAAATTTTTATCGTAAAGAAATTAATTAAACCATTATTTTTTCTTTAAATCAGCTAACCGGTTTGAATAACACCCAATTCGATCACACAGAATAATGATATTCGTCATCAGTAACTTTAATACCCAAACCAATTATTTTAAATAAAATGATTTTACCCGGTTCGGTTAACACAGGAGACCTTTTATTTCAAGAAAACCCAAAATTATGCACGAGTTCTTACCGGATCTCGTTTGGACAATGATGGGCCGGTGGCCCAATCGGCCCATACAAAGATATCATCTTCACGACTTCACCCCTGTGAATACACACACAGTTCGAACGATCGATTATCGATACTCTGAGCAGCCATTGTTACTTCACGAACACCACAAGAACAAAGATGAACACAGACATCACTGCATCTGCAAAACCAGAGTACCCAGTAATCGATCGTAATCCACCGTTTACAAAGACCGTCGGAAACTTCAACACCCTCGATTACCTCCGATTCACCACCATCACCGGCATCTCCGTCACCGTCGGATACCTCTCCGGTCACAAACCCCCTTCATCTTCATCAAATCTTGCTCCACCCCACTTCAATTTCATCGTAATGTAAGATCTGTTTTCGATTTTGCAGGGATTAAGCCTGGGATCAGAGGGCCGTCGATGGTCACCGGAGGTCTGATTGGAGTTATGGGTGGGTTTATGTACGCTTATCAGAACTCTGCTGGAAGACTCATGGGGTTCTTTCCTAATGACGGTGAGGTTGCTCGTTACAAGAAGTGATTTTGCGTTTCCCCCAATTTTTCGATTTAGGGTTTTGGTGAAAAGAAACTCGTATGGATCAATTGCGTGTTTTGTGATTCGGTTCAAGATACTTGTATGAATCTGTTGGTAATAATTGGAATGATCTTGATGCTTTTGTTGTTCTTGTTAGTTTCGGTTGCTAAAAATGATGTTTTGGCCAATAATGTATGTTCTTTTGAATGTTTTAGATGAATGTGCTCTTTTGTATTTGGTTTGATGCATTGATATTTTCATGAGAACCCACAAGATTATTAAACAGTTTGTAACATCTATGAATCAATCTGCAGACTGTGAATTGATCTTGATTTGACTTACCCTTGAATCTTTTGATGCAATTTTCAATGCTGATAGTAATGAATATATCTGCTTGCTGTTGTAACCCTATGAATAAATCTGCATTTTGCAGTTCATGTGTAGTGCAGTAGTTCTTGATTAGATACTGTCGTTGAACCACGCTGCACGCTGCGCTTTGATATATGATTTTCATGAATCTGTATAATGTGTCATTCTTTTATCCTGAATTGATCCATGTGCATGAATCTGGTGATGCTCATATTGTTTCTAAAATGCTTGTAGAATACTTTCCAATAATGATGATTGAAGTCAGTATCAATGCTTATAGAATACCTTCCAAAATAGATTCCCATTTATAATGGGTTGGATGGCTTTCATGATATAGAGACTACATTTTTTCAGGTAGTTCTTGGAATTTTTATACAACTGAAATTGTATCTGCTTCAGGTTAAGATGATAGTATGATACATTTTCATGTTGACAAATTCATGAGTTTTATGCAACTATAATATGTGTGTGTGTGTGATCAAAGGATACACCAGAGCAATAAATCTGTATCTTTTTATAAGATGGTATTAACGCTTTTTGTCGGTGTGTATGTCCATATGAGTCATGAGCTTTTCATTGGGTAGAGTTTTATGGGATTATTGTTTGTTAATGAGATTAGAAGTATATGGGTTTAACAAAGCAAAAGGAATTAGGAAATGTCAGATTTACAAAATGGGAAATATTAAACCTTCTTATAAAAGATTAACATAAATATCAATGTTTAAAAAACCAGACGGGTTGGAGGTGGGTTTCCACCGGATTGTTTAGGACCGATTAGCATTAGCAGTCGGTTTATTCTACTCTGCTCCGTTAGTTTGTTACTGAATCGACAACACCAATGGTTCCTAGATTAATCATTGGTCAGTTTGTTTTGGTTTTCACAACACTGCTATCACCTGGTTAAGGTTTTTCTGAAACTAAAAACCTTAAAATGTTATCCTACGTCTTAGGTGTTCACCTAGGTATAAATCCTTTCTTAGGTGACAAAAACCTTAACTAAAAATCTTGTTTGCATTAAATGATGGTTTAATGTGTATAAGTTTCTTATTAATGAGCTCCTTACAGCTTCAAGTCCTGCATTCCCGCATACAAACACCCAAAACTATAAATCATAACGTTTGCAAAAGGTTATCTTTTCATCTTAAAGTTGCTGAATGATGTCGTCCGTTTATGAGGAGACGATCACAAGATATGAGCTAAGATTCCTGCTTTGGGTTATCACAAACCAAATCAACGCGACTCTATTGTTATCAATTCAAGCCGCTTAATATTATACGTGCCTAATCTTGCTATTGAATAGTCATGGATTAAAATGTAATTTTGGTAAGGTTGTAAATAATTAAATTTAACAATTGGTTAGTCTATTTTCAGTTAAATTAAGGGGTTGTTTGGTAACTTTAATTAAATGCTGAACCAATAAGAGGTTTGAATTATTAAGAGGTCTGAACCATTAAGAGCTAGTATATTATTTACTTTATGTTTATTTATTTTTTATATTACAACAAACAAATATATCGCTTAAGAGCATTTACATCTCATTTCTTATTTTTATTTTTGTACTTACATTAAAAACAATTATTTTTTCTCTCTTCTTTTAATTAAATAATATTTTTAACACATTTATTATTATTATTTTTCTCTTTTTTACTCATAATCATTTTCAAAAATATTAAAAAATTATAAGAGTTAAACAATGAATCTTTAAGTTTATAAGTAAACAATAATATTTTTTCACTCTATTCACAACCATTTAAAACCATATCATAGAATTTAAAGTCTCTAGTCACATATTTTTAAAGAATGAGATGTGAATGCTCTGTCAAACACAAACAATAAAATTCTTGTACTTTAAGTGTTTTTTCGTCTTATTAAACTTAAAAATTACAAAAGGTGAATAATTAACAATTTATAATGGTTCGTAAATCATACGTTACAAGCAATTAAATTACAAGTTTAATTATGTTGACTGCACTATTGCCTGTGGGCTCAATAAGCGATAACACAAGGTCTTTTAGTTGACTTGATTACATCATAGCATCACGCTGACGAAGATAAATATCAGCATGAGCAATATACACTAAAACCCCTAATGTTTTATATATTTTCATGACGGCCCTTTGGGATATTTACTTCTTTACATGATATGTTTTTATGCAAATGTATTTGATTTCACACCATGCTAGATGAGATAAAGAGGACAAAAGCAATGGATGTTTTTAGTAAGAGTTTTTATTGGTGAAGGATGGAATCTTATATTTGTATTAGTTATTATAATCTCAGTTTAATATCTTGCGAATTATTGGGTAATAGGGAATTATTGGGTAATAGGGAGATTTAGTGAATAATAGTGAATGATGTTATCAACCTTTTTTTAATTATTAGATCGTGAAACAAATACTGATTCATTTTAATTGAGAAAAATGATTTGATACAGATTTGATATACAATCTGTTACTCTACTAATGTATTTAAAAGGAAATAATACAGTACATCTACGTTTATTTATTTATTCATTTATATTTGGGTATAACAATTTAGTGTTTTTATCTTTGTCATTAAAGATCAATGAGAATTAAGAAGAATACATGAATTAGGTTTAGACTAATTTTGCTTTATCAAAATCATTTATATTTATTTAACTTTTTTTCTTTTCATTTTGGGGTTTTGTTTTGTTTCTTTTCTCACGCCCAGGATTATCTCACTTTTACGATGGGGGTATGCATAAGGGTTTTACACTAAAATGACAACCGTTGTGACATGTTTTTTTTATCTTTATTGACGGTGTAGGGTTTTACGTTGATTGCCAACTGTTGCAATGTATTTTGGTATCTGCGTTTTCATATTCAGACTCGTATTGGGATTTCCAACGCAACATGCGGAAGATAAAACCTAGTTACTTTCAAATATGAGGTGGTATGTGGTGGTTGGCCGGTAGGAAGCGGTGACAACACTTTTGGGTGGGGGTTGGGTGGGGGTGAGGTTTCTTCTCCTATTTTTATTCTTTTTAGTTCACTTTTTTCATTTTATTAAATTTTTCTACGTAGTTTAATTTCTCTTACATTTTGTTATAGTGTCCAAGCACATTTTAAATATATAATTTATTTAAAAATAATTTTAGGTATTCGATGAGATAAGGCCTTGGGCCGTCGCCACCCCACCCCTCCTCAATCTTTAGGGTGGCGTCTTGAAACAACGTAAACTTAAGGGGGTAAATTATAAGTAGACAAAACTATAATGGCATGATTCTAGCAATTAACAGTGTTGTTGACAAAATAAAAAAATATAAATAAAAATAAAATATAAATAAATAAATAAATAAAAAGAGTGTTAGAAGGTTGTTTTGACCAATGTCACTATCCCTATGTTTTCTTCAAACAAACCGCGGAAATGTGGGTTCAACCTTCGACTCATCTTCACTCTCACTGACCCACACACACACACATACATGTATGATATATATACACACATTCAAATCTTCAAACCCATTGATTGAAATTGAAATTGAAATTGAAGAACAAATTTATCATCTTTTTCGTCAGATAAAAGGTATGCCAAAGCAAATTCATAATCTTGATATCATATCCGATTTCAATTTTGAAAAGGGTTAGTTGATTTAGTAACTGTTGGTGGGGATGAGGAAGGTGTTTAAGTTCTGTTAATTAGCAGAATTATGGTGTTTGTTCATGTTTAGTTGCTTAATTCATCGTTAATTTGGGGTGTTTGTGCTTCTGGAACGGGAATTTTGGTAATTAGGGTTTTGCTTTGAAAAGGGTTAGTTGATTCTGCAACTTTTGTAAGGATGAAGAAGGTTTTTACATTGTGTTAATTAGCTGAATTATGGTTTTTGTTGATGTTTAGACTTTAGTTGCTTAATTTATTGTTAATTTGGGATATTTGTACTTCTGGAACGCGAATTTTGCTAATTAGGGTTTTGCTTTGTTTTATGATAATGCTTTTAGGTGATAATTCAATGTCGGAATCTGATTTGAGGAACAATAAGCAGTAATTTAAACTCAGGTTTTCATAATATTGTGTTTACATGATCCTGGATGGATTATTAGAATATTTTTGGATTTAGGGTTTATATAATTGTTGAAATACCTTACAAATTTTGGGTCTTTTTGATACTGTAACATGAGTATCATCAATGGATGATTTTAACCTTACATGTACTGATGTTCATCTCTATGCATGTTATCAGGTTACTTTATATAGTGTATCTTGATTAAGATTGCCGTCAAACAGTTGAATTCAGATGAATCAGAATCTATACTCAGCTGATCTAAACCAAGGAAACCGTTTTTCTGTTCAGACATCTGAGTTTGTTAACTACTCGTCTTCTACAACGAGCTTTTCCTCAAATGGCAGCACGGTTTCACAAGATTCTCAAGCCTACATACCCGACACGTATCATTCACCTGACTATACTTACACCTCACATGTAAGTAGAGCTGGTTTTTCGGATTATAATGGTGATGATATAGAATACAAGCTTAGAGAACTAGAAACTGCTATGATGGGAACCGAACATGACTTGATGGGGTCGTTTGATGGTTTAACGTCGTGGGGTGTCACTAATCACACAACTTCACTCACTACAGAAGGGAGAACAATAGCAGATATCATATATAGGAAAGACATTAAAGAGTTACTAATTGCTTGTGCAAAATCAGTAGCTGAAAACGATACAATTACCGCCAACTGGCTTATGTCAGAGTTACGCCCGATGGTTTCAGTATCTGGCGAGCCTGTTCATCGATTAGGTGCTTACATGTTAGAAGGGCTCGTAGCAAGGTTATCTTCTTCAGGTAGTTCTATTTACAAAGCTTTGAAATGCAAAGAACCAACGGGTGATGAACTCTTTTCTTACATGCGTGTGCTCTATGAAGTATGCCCTTATTTCAAATTTGGGTATTTATCTGCCAATGGAGCAATTGCAGAAGCCATGAAGAACGAAAACAAGATTCACATAATCGATTTTCAGATCGCGCAGGGTGGTCAATGGGTGACCCTAATCCAAGCTCTTGCTTCCCGCCCTGGTGGGCCCCCTAGCCTTCGTATCACAGGCGTTGATGATTCCACTAATGCATACGCTAGAGGTGGAGAAGTCAACATTGTTGGTCAACGGCTTGCAAGTTTAGCAAAGTCTTGTAACGTTCCGTTTGAGTTTCATGGTGTAACGGTTCCAGGCTCTGAAATTGAAGTCAAACATCTAGCAGTTAGGCCCGGTGAACCATTAGTGGTTAACTTTGCGTTTATGCTACATCACATGCCTGATGAAAGTGTAAATCCCCAAAACCACAGAGACAGACTTTTAAGAATGGTAAAAAGTTTCTCTCCCAAAGTCGTTACACTTGTTGAACAAGAATCAAACGTCAATACCGCCCCTTTTTTCAACCGATTTCAAGAAACACTGAGCTACTACACAGCTATATTCGAATCAATCGATGTAACTCTACCTAGGGATCATCAACAACGCATCAGTGTGGAACAGCATTGTCTTGCACGCGATATAGTGAATATTATAGCATGTGAGGGGGCTGAAAGAGTCGAAAGACATGAACTTTTGGGGAAATGGAGGTCAAGATTTACTATGGCTGGATTTAAACCATACCCTTTGAGTTCATCTGTGAATTCAACCATTAAAGCATTGCTTGAGAATTATTCTCATAAGTATAGGCTTGAAGAGCGCGATGGAGCTCTGTTTCTTGGCTGGATGAATCGCGATTTGGTTGCTTCGTGTGCTTGGAGATGAAGTAGAATGCTGAGAAACTGTGTAAGGTTTAGATTATAAGATTAACATCCTTGTTATATATATTGTATAATATGTCAAATTGATGATAATAAATGATAAATATGCTATTGTACATGTCTTTAGACAATATCTTTAGATTCATCTGTGGTTGGAAATGAACTAGAATGCAAACTGAGAAACTTGTAAGGTTTAGATTATAAGATTAACATCCTTGTTATTATATATTGTATAATATGTCAAATTGATGATATAAATGATAAATATGCTATTGTACATGTCTTTAGACAATATCTTTAGATTCATCTGTGGTTGGAAATGAACTAGAATGCAAACTGAGAAACTTTGTAAGGTTTAGATTATAAGATTATCATCCTTGTTATTATATATTGTATAATATGTCAAATTGATGATATAAATGATAAATATGCTATTGTACATGTCTTTAGACAATATCTTAGATTCATCTGTGGTTGGAAATGAACTAGAATGCAAACTGAGAAACTTTGTAAGGTTTAGATTATAAGATTATCATCCTTGTTATTATATATTGTATAATATGTCAAATTGATGATATAAATGATAAATATGCTATTGTACATGTCTTTAGACAATATCTTTAGATTCATCTGTGGTTGGAAATGAACTAGAATGCAAACTGAGAAACTTTGTAAGGTTTAGATTATAAGATTATCATCCTTGTTATTATATATTGTATAATATGTCAAATTGATGATATAAATGATAAATATGCTATTGTACATGTCTTTAGACAATATCTTTAGATTCATCTGTGGTTGGAAATGAACTAGAATGCAAACTGAGAAACTTTGTAAGGTTTAGATTATAGATTATCATCCTTGTTATTATATATTGTATAATATGTCAAATTGATGATATAAATGATAATATGCTATTGTACATGTCTTTAGACAATATCTTTAGATTCATCTGTGGTTGGAAATGAACTAGAATGCAAACTGAGAAACTTTGTAAGGTTTAGATTATAAGATTATCATCCTTGTTATTATATATTGTATAATATGTCAAATTGATGATATAAATGATAAATATGCTATTGTACATGTCTTTAGACAATATCTTTAGATTCATCTGTGGTTGGAAATGAACTAGAATGCAAACTGAGAAACTTTGTAAGGTTTAGATTATAAGATTATCATCCTGTTATTATATATTGTATAATATGTCAAATTGATGATATAAATGATAAATATTTTTTTGCATGTCTTTAGCCGGTATTGTTGGATTTAGATAAGAGGTCACAATTTCAACTTATTTGATTGGACTTAGTCTTAGTCTTGTCTCTAACGGGTCAAACATATAAACTTGAAACACATTCTAACAGAAGACACATCAAATGTGTTAAACTTTCATTGAAAATGTGTCTTTGAGTAGTAATGCATTAACACATAACGTCTTGGAAATCCTTTTATAAATAAACTAGTAAATTAACCCCGCATGTTGCTGCGGGTTTTTTTCTCCGTTAACCTTTTGCTGTATCGGATCGGTAGAAATAATAGAAAAGGTCAAAACGATAAAAAATCTGTGGCAGATTGGTTTCTCATCTCTAACAATATTAACATAATATACAATACTTCAATTAACCATTCTTGTTTAATTATATATTATCTAAAATATTATATAATCATAATTTTTTATTTACATTAACGTTTTATCTATATTATCTTTTAAAACGAATAATTCATGTTGTATGTACCAATTAAACATTTATGTTTCTTAAAATAAATATAAATTCATGAAATCGACATACTATATATATATATAATATATATATATATATATATATACTATATAATACATCTCTTGGATAGAGATATAATTTTGTCAAAATACAAGTTTTAAAGCAACATATACAAATAAGTGCATCACATTTAAGAGAGGTAGAATAGGGATTTGATTAAAATTTTAAGACACTTTAACGGTAATATGGTAAATTTATCCATTAAATTTTATAAAACTTGACATTTTTGACCTTGTCTCTTTCATGTATTTAATAAACATTATTAATATATTATTTAATAATATGATATTATTTAATTCACTTCATTAATTTTTATTTTATTTATGATACTATAAATTAATATTTAAATTTATATTTACTAACTATATTTTTATAACTAAATAATATTGTAATTAAGTATATTATTTTATTTAAATATTTAAGTATATAACTTATATAAATCTTCATATTTATAATAACTATAATACTAATATTTTTCTAGGGGCATATTATAAGTTTAATAATTTTAATATTTATTTATATCTTTTACAATAAAAGTGAGAGGATGATAGAATGATAATTTTATATATGGATTAGGACCACTCATATGAAAAGTAATGTTTAAATTTCAAAAAATTAATCATTTTATTTCATTTATGTCCTTACAATAAAGTATAATATATGATTGTTTATAATACAAATGCTAAACCATATACACGTGGTCAAACAAAATCGTCATTTACTTTCAATTTCGTTTATATATTGTGATTGAGCACTAATCCTTCTTCCCATTTCTTTTATCAGTTGTTAACAGCTCAATAACAATCAAGATGATAATTTGTGGTGATAATTTATCCATTAACTTTTTTCAGTATATGCAAATCACCACAAAAAACTAACTCCGATGATCATAAAACTCTAACCTACATTTATAAAATAAACCTCTCTAAAATCTAGATAATAAGTGATTTCCAACCATAAATACCACCCATATTTTCACTATTCTTATTGGGATAATATAATTGTCTTAAAGACTTTTGTAACATACGTAATTATTTTCTTTTATAATTTTTTCAATAATTATGTTTTGATTTTTTAATTTACGTCATAACGCACCGAGCTGATACCGATTAAAATCGAATTCCCAAAAAATCATGCAACAACCGTACCGCCGCAACGCGCGGACATTCCAACTAGTGTATATATATATATATATATATATATATATATATATATATATATATATATATATATATAATATATATATATATATATATATATATATATATATATAATATATATAATATATATATATATATTATATATATATATATATATATATATATATATATATATATATATTATATATATATATATATATATATGGGAGGGTTCAAATGAGAATCACATTTTTTGATGAGAACTCTAGGAACCAATTCCAGCCACTCATTTTTTATCACATGCAAATCACATGTCATTTCTCATTTTTTTAAAACGTTCATAACTTTTTTTCACGACATTATTTTTTCAAAAAAAATTCACCATAAAATTCAGTAAGTTTTTATCTTTCCAACGCTTACCATATTGATATACTTTTCTAAAAAAAATCGTACATCCGTTGTTTACATATGTGTAAATCTCGTTATACACATGTGTAATACTGGATTTACACATGTGTAAATCCGATATTACACATGTGTAAAACGAATTTCGTTAAATGTAACATCTCGTATTTCTGTTAATTAAAAGTTAATTTTGTTAATTCTTATATGGTTCATTTATGCCATTTATGAAAACTTTGAGGGCTTGTTGAGTTAATTCGGGAGTTAATGAACTATTTTGCTTAATAATAATAATAATAATAATATTAATAATAATAAAATAAATGACAAATTATTAAAAAGTTAACAATTAGTTTAATGATAAGCTTGAGGTTAGTAAAGAGGGCTTATTTTGTCAATTTGGAAACTTAACATATAACTTTTAAGCATAAAATGACAACTATTAAACTACAAGGGGGTTTAATGTCAAAGTTAGAAACTTTAACTATTAAGGTTTGTACGTATTATGCCAATTGATAAAACTTCAGGGACCAAAACTGCAAAAATTACAAAACCTTTTTCCTTCTTTTCTTTTTTTTCCCGATTTCCCGGCCGGCCTCCGGCCGCGGCCTCCGGCGAGACCTAAAACCGCTTCAAGCGGCCGATTTTTAATCCAAAAATCATCCCGAACCTCGCTAAAGCATGATTCGAACCTAAAGACAACAATTAATAGCATTTAAACGTCGGTTAACAAGTTCAATCGAAGTAGTAACCGAAACCTTAAAACCCCGTAATCATTCGAGCCTTAATCACCAATAATAAGTCAATTAATTCAACTCTAATGAATGTTTATCTAAGTCTAATCGATTGCAAGTGCCAATTACACCTGAAACCCACAAATTCACCTTGTTCGATTACCATCTTCGTCGCGACCTGCAACTCAACCTAACATCATCTTCCGAGCTTCAATTGACGAAATTCGCAAAGGGCTTTGCATCGAGGTCATCACGCGAAGCTTCCCACAAGTTTAATTTGATTATCGTTGAGGTTTGCCTATCCATCAAGACTTCCACGTCCGCAACGTTTCTTCGGGTGTTCAAACACCAATTCAATAACAATTCGGGTAATTAAAACTATCTTTATACTCGATTTCACATGGGCAATCAAAGCCCTATGATTGATTTCATTAACAATATCAATTCGATGTTCAATTGGAATCAAATCGATTCTAGGGTTCTTATGAAATTGGGGGTTTTGTTTAAGTGTGTATTTAACAAGTACAAAGCGGTTTCTAACGCGGCTGGAAGCCTTTGGTTCACTGGTAACACACATGACTCCTAGACGGGAGGTCCCCGGTTCGAATCCGGGGAACCTCATGTATTTTTTTTAGGCCTTTTTGGCCTACAAATCTAATGTTAAAAATTTCTAAAAATTATGAAAAATCAATTCATAAACTTTGTTTCTCTTAAAATTATTTAATTATTTTTCTGTAATTTATTTACAAAAAAAAATAATAATATAATATATCTTTATAGGATTATCCTAACGTTATAATATTACAATTTTTATAAAAATGTAGACTTTAAAATTTAGTGTAATTTACACAATCTAATATTTCAAAAATACCTTTAATCTATTATTTAATTTTATGCTCTTTTTATTTAAATTACAAAATTGATCTAAACTTGTTAAACATTACAAAATTATTATAAAGGTTATTATTAATCCATAAGTTTATATAAAATATAAATCGTTTCCCCGAGAATATAAATGAGTTCTTACTTGGCAAATATGATCAACAAAACCTCAAACATCAAGTTGATTCCTAGTCCTTAACCTTATTGTAGTGCTTTAATTTTGTAAATATACATATTTAGGTGTCTTGTGACGATACATCTTGGAGCGACGCTTATTATTATACTTATTAATCGCCATTATATTTATTGTCAAGTGAGTTTTTCATGTGAGTTTTCCTTGCCCCTTTTTACTTTATTTTACACTATTTTGGGGTGAAACATGATACTTATACATCGTACACTTATAAACGTTTGAGACTTGTAATGCACTTGCAATTCATCTTTATATTTTGTCATGGTTATTTGTGTGTTGTAAGTGGTTATATGAGATACATAGTTTGTTTACAATCATTAACTATTGCTAGCCTGGCGACGTCTTAGATCTTTGGGCCTGACAAGCCTATTTGGTGCTAAAGTCGATGTATTGCCGACTCCTAGGAGCCGTATGCTTGTGCACTAGGGAACCAAATACACTTAGCCAATCTTTTATATTTGTAATCAAGTCGAGGTTTGGTTGTAACGATATGTGTTCTATAACCTTACTAGCTTATAACCTATGACATGAATTGCTACTTGTAACTTTCTTTTTCATATTATGTATGAATACCTTGGAAACTCACCAACTATTTTTTAGTTGACTCTTATTTTATTCATGTTTCAGGTCAACCTCAAGCTTAATATGATCTTTTGAAGCATGCTATAACCTAGGATTTGGACCTAGTAAATGGAATAAAAAAGTTTACCTTATGTTTTGTTGCATTTGAACTTATTTCTTGTATTAGACTTATGATTGTAATTTCCATTTCAAGACTTATGATAATAATATTTACAATTTAATATAGCGTTATGTGGCTGTGAACAATCTTAACCCTCACATCTCGACGTTTCCGCCATTAAGGTTGGGGTGTGACAGATTGGTATCAGAGCCCATAACTATAGGGATTTAGGTTATTAGTAATGGTGACCTAGACTATAGCTTATGCATGAACCTCATAGGATAATATTGATATTCTTAGAAATATATATATTGTTACATGCTACATAATGCTATACTTTACTTATGTGCAACTTGATGCCTTAGCATAGGTTGCCTTGTAATTGTCTAAACTTTGTTACTTGTCTCCCTAAACTTAACTTTGACTCATTGACTCTCCCCGACAAATGAAACTTCTTAATCTTATTCTCGTCAACACGTGGAATCGTATACTTATGCTTAAGAATTAAATCTTTAGACTTATGTCTAATCTATGTAAATCTCATCATGGTTTTGATTTCATAAACCTAAGAAATTTGTGTGACACATGGACACCTGTATTCTGGATTTCCTGGCAAAAGGCCCTCGGGCTAAGGCAAGCATATCGCATAAATCCTACGGGACTAGTTATGCTTACCTGGGGATTTCTGGGATGAGTGATAAACCATGGTCAACATACACAAATTTCTAAGGCGAGTGGGTCAACTTACCTTGACGTGTCAACGTTTCCAAATGGTAATGCGTTACCAAATGGAACCATTCCATGTGCCTTACAACTTTTTGCCTTATCCTTGTTGAACATTAATCCTTGTTATTCCAATTCTCATATCTAACTCGTTTGTATATTCCAGCATGTCTCGTCATCATGGAAAGCGTGGAAGTTCCGATCGTAAGTTAGCCTCCATGATTGCTCGACAAATGGCTGCTGTCATTCCGACCATGGTTGCTGAACTTAATAGCACCTTAATGACCAACGCTAGCAATAATGGAAATGGTCATGGAGAGAACAGCAACAATCAAAACGGGAACAATCAACATGGGAATAATCAAACTTGCACCTTCAAACACTTCAGCTCTTGCAAGCCCACTAGTTTTAGTGGCAAGGAAGGAGCCACTGGTCTTCTCGAGTGGTTTGAAAGCATGGAGAATACCTTTATCAATTGTGAGTGTCCCGATGCACTCAAGGTTCGTTATGCCACTAGTATGTTCCAACAAAGGGCTCTTACCTGGTGGAATAGCGAGAAGAGGAATCGTGGACCCGATGCTATTCTAGCACTTACATGGGAAGAGTTCAAGAACATCGCCATCGCGAAGTTCTGCCCAAGAAGTGAATTGTAAAAGTTGGAAGAAGAGTTTTGGAATTTGAAACAAAATGATGGTGATCATTTGGCCTACTCAACTAGGCATCATGAGTTGAGTATACTGCTGCCCCATATGGTCGACACTGTTCCCCGCAACATCGAGAAGTTCATTAGGGTGTACCACCCCAATTTCAAGATGCTGTGGTGGGTAGCCGACCCACAACCTTGGAAGAAGCCATTACAATCACCGCTCAACTCACCGAGAACCATATAGAGCGGCACCATGTCTGTGAAGGGTGCAAAGAAGGTGGAGAAGACGGCTACCGAGGCGGTTAAGGAGACCAAAGCTGAACCGTCTAACAGCCATAACAACAACAAGAAGCGCAAGTTCACACCGGCGCGTAACTATGCCGTGACTGCACCAAACAACCCCAAAGACAACCTGTACCTGCGGCTACATCTGTGGCACAAGTGCCTGGGGCTAGGGCTTATGCTGGTCCGCAACCGATGTGCAACACGTGTAGGTATCATCATCCGGGGAATCAACCATGCCGCATTTGCACCTTGTGCGGTAAATATGGTCATTTGATGGCGACTTGCCACCGTGCACCTAACAATGCCGCTGTGGTCACAAACCGTGTTTGCTACAACTGTGGGGAACCTGGCCATTTTCGCCCACAATGCCCTCGTCTTGTGGGTAATGTTCCACAAGCCCGAGGACGTGCTTTCAACATCAACGCTAACCAAGCACAAGCAAACAACGATGTGGTGAATGGTACGTTAACTCACCCTTAAATTTTGTGATCAAATTCATTTCATATTTTTACCGTATTGTTAAATACCTTAAAATTGAACAGGTATGTTCCTTATTAACAAAACTTATGCCTATGTCCTATTTGATTCTGGAGCCAATAAAAGTTTTGTTTCATTAGAGTTTGAACCCATACTTGCTAAGCCACATACGAAACTAGAAAGACCTCTTACTGTTGAAGTTGCCGATGGAGAACCGATCACCGTTGACGTTATCATTCGTGATTGCATCTTAAGTCTTGACACGCATGATTTTCTTATCGATCTTATCCCTATGAAACTTGGAAGCTTTGACGTCATCATTGGTATGGATTGGTTAGCCAAACACCATGCCGAGATCATTTGTTTCGAGAAGTGCATTCGTATACCGTTACCCTCTGGAGATACGTTGAAGGTGTTCGGTGAAAAATCTTCCAAAGGGCTTAAACTCATGTCTTGCACTCAAGCCCGAAAGTGCTTAAACAAGAAGTATATGGCCTTCTTGGCTTACATGGTCAACACGAAAGTCAAAGGGAAGGAACTTAAGGATGTCCCTATCGTACGAGAATTTCCTGAAGTATTTCCCGATGACCTTAGTGGTTTACCTCCCGTGCGCGAGGTCGAGTTTAAAATCGACTTGATACCGGGAGCAAACCCCGTGGCTAAGTCACCATATCGGCTTGCACCATCGGAAATGCAAGAACTCTCTTGTCAACTGCAAGAGCTGTCCGAGAAAGGCTTCATCCGTCCTAGTTCTTCGCCTTGGGGTGCACCTGTTCTTTTCGTGAAGAAGAAAGATGGATCGTTTCGTATGTGCATCGATTATCGCGAGCTTAACAAACTTACCATCAAGAATCGTTATCCTCTTCTCGCATCGATGACTTGTTTGATCAACTTCAAGGAGCTGCCATATTCTCGAAAATTGATCTACGTTCTGGATATCATCAATTACGAGTTCATGAGGATGACATCCCAAAGACCGCTTTCCGTACTCGTTATGGACACTATGAGTTTATGGTGATGCCTTTTGGTTTAACCAATGCTCCTGCTGTCTTCATGGATCTCATGAACCGAGTATGCAAGCCTTATCTAGACAAGTTTGTGATCGTCTTTATTGATGACATACTTATCTATTCCAAGTCCAACACCGACCATGAGCTGCATCTGAGATTGTTCTTGAGTTGTTAAAGAAAGAGCAATTGTACGCAAAGTTCTCAAAGTGTGATTTCTGGCTCGAAGAAGTTCAATTTCTAGGACACGTGGTGAATAGCCAAGGAATTCACGTTGATCCTGCAAAGGTGGAAGCTGTGAAGAATTGGTGTGTTCCTACAACTCCTACCGAAGTCCGTTCTTTTCTTGGTCTTGCTGGTTATTATCGGCGATTCATCGCCAATTTCTCGAGGATCGCGAAGCCGCTCACTACTTTGACACAAAAGAATAAACCATTCGAGTGGGGTTCCGAGCAGAAGAAGCTTTTGAAGCATTAAAGCATAAGTTGTGCAATGCTCCTATATTGACCCTACCCGATGGAAACGACGATTTCACCGTGTATTGTGATGCATCTAAGCAAGGCCTTGGTTGTGTTCTCATGCAACGAGGGAAGGTTATAGCTTATGCGTCGAGACAATTGAAGGTTCACGAGGTGAATTATACAACCCACGATCTCGAGCTTGGTGCTGTTGTATTTGCTTTGAAGATTTGGAGGCACTACCTGTATGGTACGCAATGTATAGTCTACACTACAGATCACAAAAGCCTTCAACACGTTTTCAATCAAAAAGATCTCAACATGAGACAACGTCGTTGGGTGGAGTTGATTAGTGACTATGATTGTGACATTCGTTACCATCCTGGTAAAGCAAACGTTGTTGCTGATGCACTGAGCCGGAAGGTTCACAACAAGATGATTTCATTCCAAGAAATTCGCGATCGACGTCAATGGTTTGACACCTTGGGTGAGTTCGATACTGAAATCCGATTAGATGTCAACGAGACCATCGTACTACTACAAAACCTGAGAATAGATAGTGACATCGAGTCTAGCATCCTGGAGGCTCAACAAATGGTACAACGAGAAGGAAGAATGAAGGATGAGTTGGAGCATAATCTTCTAACTCAATTGGAAATAAAACCCAATGGGTTGATGTACTTCGCCAATCGTATTTGGGTTCCAAATCGCGATAACATTCGTACCTTTTTATGAACGAAGCTCATCAAACTCGTTATTCTATTCATCCTGGCTCCGATAAGATGTATGGACCTACGTGGTTAATATTGGTGGCCTGGAATGAAGAAAGACATAGCGACTTATGTAGCTAAGTGCCTCACATGTACGAAGGTTAAAGCCGAACATCAACGTCCAAGTGGATTACTTGAGCAACCCGAGATTCCTATGTGGAAATGGGAACACATATCCATGGACTTCATAACAAAGCTACCCCGAACCTCCCGAGGATATGATAGCATATGGGTGATTGTTGACCGATTGACCAAGTCGGCACATTTTATACCCATACGTGACACTTACAAGACATCAAAGTTAGCTCGTATATACGTTGATGAGATTGTAAGTCGTCATGGTTACCTCTGCACATCATATCTGACCGAGATGCTCGTTTCACTTCACATTTTTGGTCGTCTATGCAAGAACTTTTGGGTACACAATTGGATCTAAGCACGGCTTACCATCCTCAAACTGATGGTCAACCGAGAGAACGATCCAAAATTTGGAGGATTTGCTACGTCTCTGTGTTCTTGACTTTGGTGGCGATTGGGATACGCATCTACCGCTCGCGGAATTTTCGTATAACAATAGTTACCACTCGAGTATCAAGATGGCACCGTTTGAAGCACTTTATGGTCGTAAATGTCGTTCACCGATCTGTTGGACCGACATTGGTGAAAACTTCATCACTGGTCCTGAACTTATACAAGAGACGACCGATAAGGTTTCTATCATTCGCAAGAACCTTGAAGTGGCGAGAAGTCGTCAAAAGAGTTATGCTGACAAGCGACGTAAGCCATTAGAATTCCAAGATGGGGAGATGGTTCTTCTCAAGGTTTCACCGTGGAAAGGTGTGGTTCGTTTTGGAAAGAAGGGCAAACTGGCTCCAAGATTTGTAGGACCTTTCAAAATCCTGAAAAGGATTGGGAAAGTGGCTTATAAACTAGAGTTACCTTCCGACCTTAGTGGAATTCATCCTGTGTTCCATGTCTCAAATTTGAGAAAGTGTTTGGCCGACGAAAGCCTGTATGTTCCGCTGGAAGACATTCAGATTGACGAGTCATTACATTTTGTCGAGAAACCTGTAGAGATCATGGATCGTATAATGAAGAAGACTAGAACCACAACAACCCCAATCGTCAAGGTTCGTTGGGAAAATAAACGTGGCGCTGAATTTACTTGGGAACGCGAGGAGCACATGAAAGGAGATACCCGTTCTTATTTGTATAGTTTCATTTCTTTAAATTTCGGGACGAAATTCTTTTAAGTTGGGGAGACTGTAACATCTCGTATTTCCGTTAATTAAAAGTTAATTTTGTTAATTCTTATATGGTTCATTTATGCCATTTATGAAAACTTTGAGGGCTTGTTAAGTTAATTCGGGAGTTAATGAACTATTTTGCTTAATAATAATAATAATATAATAATAATAATAATATTAATAATAATAAAATAAATGACAAATTATTAAAAAGTTAACAATTAGTTTAATGATAAGCTTGAGGTTAGTAAAGAGGGCTTATTTTGTCAATTTGGAAACTTAACATATAACTTTTAAGCATAAAATGACAACTATTAAACTACAGGGGGTTTAATGTCAAAGTTAGAAACTTTAAATATTAAGGTTTGTACGTATTATGCCAATTGATAAAACTTCAGGGACCAAAACTGCAAAAATTACAAAACCTTTTTCCTTCTTTTCTTTTTTTTCCCGATTTCCCGCCCGGCCTCCGGCCACCGCCGGCCGCGGCCTCCGGCGAGACCTAAAACCGCTTCAAGCGGCCGATTTTTAATCCAAAAATCATCCGAACCTCGCTAAAGCATGATTCGAACCTAAAGACAACAATTAATAGCATTTAAACGTCGGTTAACAAGTTCAATCGAAGTAGTAACCGAAACCTTAAAACCCCGTAATCATTCGAGCCTTAATCACCAATAATAAGTCAATTAATTCAACTCTAACGAACGTTTATCTAAGTCTAATCGATTGCAAGTGCCAATTACACCTGAAACCCACAAATTCACCTTGTTCGATTACCATCTTCGCGCGACCTGCAACTCAACCTAACATCATCTTCCGAGCTTCAATTGACGAAATTCGCAAAGGGCTTTGCATCGAGGTCATCACGCGAAGCTTCCCACAAGTTTAATTTGATTATCGTTGAGGTTTGCCTATCCATCAAGACTTTCATGTCCGCAACGTTTCTTCGGGTGTTCAAACACCAATTCAATAACAATTCGGGTAATTAAAACTATCTTTACTCGATTTCACATGGGCCAATCAAAGCCCTATGATTGATTTCATTAACATATCAATTCGATGTTCAATTGGAATCAAATCGATTCTAGGTTCTTATGAAATTGGGGTTTTTGTTTAAGTGTGTATTTAACAAGTACAAAGCGGTTTCTAACGCGGCTGGAAGCCTTTGGTTCACTGGTAACACACATGACTCCTAGACGGGAGGTCCCCGGTTCGAATCCGGGGAACCTCATGTATTTTTTTTAGGCCTTTTTGGCCTACAAATCTAATGTTAAAAATTTCTAAAAATTATGAAAAATCAATTCATAAACTTTGTTTCTCTTAAAATTATTTAATTTTTTCTGTAATTTATTTACAAAAAAATAATAATAATATAAATATATCTTTATAGGATTATCCTAACGTTAATAATATTACAAATTTTTATAAAAATGTAGACTTTAAAATTTAGTGTAATTTACACAATCTAATATTTCAAAAATACCTTTAATCTATTATTTAATTTTATGCTCTTTTTATTTAAATTACAAAATTGATCTAAACTTGTTAAACATTACAAAATTATTATAAAGGTTATTATTAATCCATAAGTTTATATAAAATATAAATCGTTTCCCCGAGAATATAAATGAGTTCTTACTTGGCAAATATGATCAACAAAACCTCAACATCAAGTTGATTCCTAGTCCTTAACCTTATTGTAGTGCTTTAATTTTGTAATATACATATTTAGGTGTCTTGTGACGATACATCTTGGAGCGACGCTTATTATTATACTTATTAATCGCCATTATATATTTATTGTCAAGTGAGTTTTTCATGTGAGTTTTCCTTGCCCCTTTTTACTTTATTTTACACTATTTTGGGGTGAAACATGATACTTATACATCGTACACTTATAAACGTTTGAGACTTGTAATGCACTTGCAATTCATCTTTATATTTTGTCATGGTTATTTGTGTGTTGTAAGTGGTTATATGAGATACATAGTTTGTTTACAATCATTAACTATTGCTAGCCTGGCGACGTCTTAGATCTTTGGGCCTGACAAGCCTATTTGGTGCTAAAGTCGATGTATTGCCGACTCCTAGGAGCCGTATGCTTGTGCACTAGGGAACCAAATACACTTAGCCAATCTTTTATATTGTAATCAAGTCGAGGTTTGGTTGTAACGATATGTGTTCTATAACCTTACTAGCTTATAACCTATGACATGAATTGCTACTTGTAACTTTCTTTTTCATATTATGTATGAAAACCTTGGAAACTCACCAACTATTTTTTAGTTGACTCTTATTTTATTCATGTTTCAGGTCAACCTCAAGCTTAATATGATCTTTTGAAGCATGCTATAACCTAGGATTTGGACCTAGTAAATGGAATAAAAAAGTTTACCTTATGTTTTGTTGCATTTGAACTTATTTCTTGTATTAGACTTATGATTGTAATTTCCATTTCAAGACTTATTATAATAATATTTACAATTTATATAGCGTTATGTGGCTGTGAACAATCTTAACCCTCACATCTCGACGTTTCCGCCGTTAAGGTTGGGGTGTGACATTAAAAAACGAGAATTTTTTTTTATTTTTTTATGAAAGAGGGAAAGTAGGGGAATATTTTTTTGTTTTTATTTTTTTTTATTTTTATGTTATTTTTTGATTTATAATTTTTTTAAATATATTTTTATTAATTACAATTTTATCATTGAGAACTAGTGGCTGAGATTGGTTCCTAGAGTTCTCACAAAAAAAGCTAGTTCTCATTTGATCCCTTTCCTATATATATATATATATATAT
Organism: Flaveria trinervia; assembly: GCA_025506515.1. NCBI lineage: Eukaryota > Viridiplantae > Streptophyta > Magnoliopsida > Asterales > Asteraceae > Flaveria > Flaveria trinervia. The sequence goes on along the minus strand of CM046457.1, from coordinate 5,543,397 downwards.
ACACGAGAAAAACATTTTAAAATATCATTAAATTAAGAATACTTACATCACTCAATGTATACGATACAACAATTTTTAAGGGTAAAATAGTATTTTTAACATTATTTACAAATTATCTCTTACAATTAGTTACATAATAACCTTATAATTACTATAAATTACATAAAATTTTATATTATCTACCCATAAACCAAAAAAACTTAATTTGTTTTAATATTTTTGTTATATCAATCAATAATGTCTAAAAACATTTTGATACTATAATCGTAAATGTGTTTTTTTAAATGTTTTGGTGTAATTTTTTTTCTGAAACAATATGTATTTTGTAAGGTACAATAAGTTAACGCATAAATGTTTAAGTCATCATGCAAAATCTATTTATTTGGTGTTTTAAATTCTAACTTAAAAATATAATAAACTTTTAAAAAATTACTATAAGTATAACAAAAATTAGAAACCTGTGTCATAATGTAAAATGTTGGTCTGTCGCATTGCGCGAACACCCTTCTAATATATATATATATATATATATATATATATATATATATATATATATATATATATAATATATATATAATTTTATTTGTTTGTATGTGAAAAGATATGATCTAGGCTGTGTGGTGATTTATGCATCGAGTGGTTTAAATCAAGTCACTACAACTCACAAAATTGAAACCCTATGGTTTTAGTTATCCAAAAAGACTCAACACCATTTACAAAACCATCTAAAAGCATTCATATCTTATTTCTTATTTTTCTTTATATAATTACATTAAAAATAATATTTTTTCTCTCTCCTATCAATTAAATAATATATTTTTATATCTTTTTCATTAATTTTTCTCTTTCTTTCACTCACAACCACATTAAAAAATATTAAAAAATTTATAAGGGTTGAACAATAAATCTTTAAATTTATATATAAACTGTAACATTTTCTCTCTGCTACACTCACAATCACTCAAAACTATCCAATATAATTTAAGGATCTACACTCACATAATTATAAGGCATGAGCTGTGAATGCTCTAAAAACATCTTCTTTTGTCTTTTACATTCTCTCTCTTACGGCTACGATCATATTACTCCTGTAAGGCCTCGTTTTCGGAGACCTCACAGTTGGTCATTCATAGCATTTTAATACATTGAACATTATAAATTTACAAGCTTAAGCAACGGAATTATTTTACCAAAAACCATTCATTTCATTAAAACACTGTTGTTGAGCAATACATTATTGTTTAACCGAATACAAAAAAATTGTTTAATTGCATTACAAAACAACAACAATAATAGGTATGAATGGATGTCAATCTTTCCCTGCCGAGTAGCTTCACCCTCGTGTCATCTTCAGCAATATTTACCTGCCAACTGAAAATGTATAAAAGTCAACGTTGCTGAGTGAGTTCTAGTTTTAAAAGTAATAAAATAATTTCTGTAAGGTATACATATGAAAATACTCTTTTTATGAAAACTTCATCTCTTTATACGTGAGCACGCATTAACTATACAATCAGGTAATGCTTCATCTCTTTACTGTATGCCTTGTTTACTCTATATTCTTTTATCTTTATCTTTCATTGTCTATGTGGACCAATGAGCAATACCTAAACTATGTGCACTGGGGGAAATGGTGATGGGCCCTCTGTTCCCACAAGGGGCTCTAAATACTGTATACAAGGCTGGCCCAGACACCTAGGGTACGCTGCAAAGGTCCGCCAATCTCAATTGACTGGCCTTGTGTGCAAAATAGGGTAGCTAACCCGCATCACAGTTGAGCTAACGACAACATGGTCGTGCACCTCCTATGTGCTTGCAAGACTTGTTAACATTTTAAATTAAGTTCCACTTCTCTTCTTCATTGCTCTTTCACTTTATTATTAGTAGTAATACTTTACGTTACGATAATAAACACACCACGTAAAGTCACATACTAATAGTAATAATAATAATAATAATAATAATAATAATAATAATATAATAATAAAGAACAATCATAAAGCAATCATAATAATACATGAAACCCAGCATTAATAAGCCCTAGTCAAACCTCGGTCAAAACCCTAAAAGCACAGACTCCAAAAAATTCTATAATAAATTCTAAGTGTTTAGGCGCTTTGACACTATTTGGGCGCATGGGGCCTGTTTAGGCGTTTTATCACTATGCAGGCGCATCAGACAACACTTAACCCTTTCAACACTTAGGCGCATGAGCTATTCAAGCGAATGGATACTATTCGGGTGTATGGTTCATTCGGACGCATGGACACTTAGACGCATGGGCTATTCGGGCGTATGGAAACTTAGGCGCATGGGCCATTCGGACGTATGGGTACTATTTGGGCGCATGGCCCTACACTTAGTCGTCCGACTAATATTCTAGGCGCATGAGGGCACTGTTCAGGCACATGAGTTACACTTAAACATTTCTTAGGCAATCCCAAACGCATGGGCCTTACTTAGGCGCATGAACCTTCTGTTCAACATATTTCTAGGATATTTCCGAACCCAAACATCAAGCCTAATTGTTATAAGCTTACCAAGGCTATTCTAAGCATGAACAACTTATAAGCATCTAAGAAACATCATCAATATGCATAATACATACAGGTATACATACATAAACATTGTAAAATCATTTTAATACTTTTTCAGCCCCAAGAAGAGTTTAAAACAAGTAAAACCAGGGTCTAGAAACTCACCTGGTGCAACTTTGGGTGTTTCTTCCTTCTAACCCGCTTGCAAATGAGTTCAAACACCTAGAAACCCACAAAACACACACACACGAACACACACAAGCACATAAGCACATACTCGAGACAAAACCCAACACAAACACTTAAAAACTTCAAATTCTTACCTTGAATTCAATCATCATCATCTTCTTCTTCTTCAACCGAGAGTTTTTCTTCTCTCTCTCTCTAATCCGAAATGAAAAGGTGATGGGAAGTGAGGGTGGGCGGTCATGCCCACCTTTACACCAACTTTTTGTACTTTTGTCCTTTTGACTCTTTTAACCCCTCAACTTGGGTTAAATTGCATTTCCTACTTTTATTCTTCATTTCTTATTCTTCTTTTAAAAGAATAACTAGGTGTTACAACTCCCTTTTTTGTTACTTAGATTCTAACAAAATAAAATCAAATACATTGAAATTCTTTTTAAGGTTCATTGAAAAAACAAATAGAAACTCTCTTTTTTCAATATCTTGCAACCATCACAACCCATCTCCAACCTCTCTTCCAATATCCGGTCACCCCCACCACCCATCTTCAATCGGCGTAACTATCATCATCCACCACCACTGCAACCAACGTAGAGACAACACAGTTTCACCGAATAACTCATTTTCACATCTCTCACTCTCTCTCTCTTCCTCTCTCTCCCCACAACAACCACCGCAACACTACCATCGCCACCTGCCACAACTGCGACCACTACCACAACCATCACACCACCACAATTACATGTTAATTCTAACCCTCCTCGATCGGGAGAGAGGAATCAAATGGAAAGCCATCACAGCGACCAATATATAGACCCTTGGCCATTGCCATAGCTTCGATAGCGGCGGTTTCACCAAGCGTTTGAAGGTGAACATTGCGGTCCTAACGATCCTTAGTTCCAATCTCATTGAAAGGCCTGAACGATCCATAGTTCCAATCTCGATCGTTGCATCACCAGCTTGTAATTTCAACATTGTGCTTCTAAGACTTGAGCTTTTGAAAGTTGTACATTGCGTTTTGCATTTGGTATGTTGGCACTGTAGCCACCGACCAAAGGGATTAATATGTATTATAATTAGATTACTCATGTATATGTTGATTGTTATGTTTTAGTTGTAACGGATTAACTGTGTAATTGTAAAAGTTATCTTACAAGGAAAGGAAACAGGTCAAATAGACATAACTAGAACTAATCCATCGCGTTGTGGCGGAGACGTAAAACCGTGTCAAATAGCACCAATGTCACACCACTGGCAGCGACCACCAACACTGAAGTTACGGTGTGTTAATGCAGACAAATTAGACTGATACTTAAAACATAGAAAAATTTAATGAAGTTGATCGAGGACCCATGTGTTGCGATGAACTTGTCAAACAGATGAAAATAGATGTAATAACGCTGAACCACACATGCACATTGCGTCGTGTTAAATCACAAATGTTAGAACGAAATGAAAAAATGTTGAACCGCACTTGCATGTTGCACCGTGTTAACTTGAAAAACTCAGACAAAGGTAAAACAGAAATTTACGAAAGATAAAAAATGTAAAAGAATAAAAATGAAAGTAAAAAGTTGTAAGATCAAATTATCAAAAATAAAAAGTTTTGGGCGAGTAAAAAGTTATAAGATCAAATTACCAAAATTTACCAAAAATTTTGTAAGGTTGCATTGCTCAGATAAAAAAGTTTTGGGTTATAAACAAAAAATATTTTTTTTATAAAATACTTTATACATAAAATACAACACCTTATATATAAAAAAATTAAAAATTAGTATATTATAAATTATTAAGTTATTAACATCTTAATCCATCGTAATTGTAATATTCTCAAAATACTTTTTGCCTTTTTGAGTAATATTCGTTACAACAATAAACAATTCCTCATTTTGTATAATTAAATAATTCACAAGATTATAATCACTTTGAATACATTTTAATCGACCATTTGACAATATAAACCATTTTGATAACTATATTGTAAATTGTAATACATTTGATTCATTCTCTTAATTCCCTAACATTAAGTTTCGAGAATTACACAATATTCTTGTTGATAACTGCATTTTCTATAAATAAAAGAACTTAAATTATATAAAAATCGGTTACTTCTTAATTGTTCAGTATTAAAGTTATCTTTTAATCATTAATGACCATTAAACAAAAACAAATAGCCCCTAAATTTTGACCGACGAAATATTAGATATTGAATAAAAACAAATGAAACTTTTTTCTATTAAAAATGACAATTTAAAATCCAACAATATAGTCAATTTCTTAAGGGATATGATATTCCTGCAAAACATGACCTAACATGACAATTTTAACACTACACCATTAGAATAAATATTATTAAGAACACATTTGAATATTTGAATACATAATTATAGAATATGATGAGTTAATTAAACAAGGTAAATTAGTCCTAATATATGAACCATTTACCTACATTTCTACAAGACTTTGTTTTCACAATTCAAACATGTGAGTCATGTGACCTTCATGTGAATATGCTAACAATCTTACTATTGTTTTAAAATTCACATATAAGTATCCGATATGTTAATAAAAGATTTGCGAGCAAGAGGGTCAATGGACCTCTAGTTTCACGTTATATCATTTGACACTCTTGAATTTGACTACGAGTCTCTTTTTCAATATGAGAAGTATAACAATCGGTCTGACAACAATGTGAATAAACTTAATTTGTTCTTTGCTTTTATCAAACACCATGTATAGAATTCAGTGGATTTTATATATACAGGAGGAAAACGTATGCAGTTAAAAACTATATGGTTCAAACATAAGGTTATGAAATGACAAAGCGGCATAATTTTCTATATATCTCTTTGTTTTAACTTGTCAAATTGCATCCCTGACTTTCAAAACTACCACAATAGCGTTTATACTAGTTATAAGTTCAATTAATTAAAGAATTTACATCTGCGGGGATAGCTCAGTTGGGAGAGCGTCAGACTGAAGATCTGAAGGTCACGTGTTCGATCCACGTTCACCGCATTTTATTGTTTTCAATTTTGTTTTTCAGTCCCTAATCTTTCAGAAACTCTTATAACAGTACTTGTTTATTTGGCATTCACAATATATGTTTCATGGCACATGAACAATCAGTGTGAAGTGAAACATCGTCTTATATGTTATTTAATTATATATGTTTTGCAATATTTAATTTTATTTACAGTCTTACGATTTGGATGAACTTTTAAAAGCATGATTTTGTAATGTTTAATACATGCTTAGTAATGTATAATCTATACCGTATGACAAATTATTGTCTATACAGGCGATAATCAAACATATGATTGATTTATCTCAATGTCGCTTTGATCATATTATCAACTAGTATTATGACCCGCATTGCGGCGGGGTGTAAAATGACGTAAAAATTAATAATTAAAATGTAGTCGCAAATCCATGTGTTGAATGAAAATCAAATGTTGTTGAGAATTTGCATGTTGAAGAGGACATTAAAACCGTAGTTAACATTCATAATTTGATATAAAAAATGCATGGTGTCAAGAATCTGCGCGTTGAAAAGTATGTTGAAGCCTTTGATGACGTACATTAATATATGAAAAATAAAACGAAACTCTAACGTGATACTTTGTATATATGTGATTTGTTTAAGAGCAATACATTATGTTATATTATATATTTGAAAGGTAGAAGTAAAACATATAATTAATTAATCAAATAAAAAAGAAATAAATAAAGTATATGTACAAATTCACTAAGCATATGTACAACTTATTATGCATTAAGAGTTGGTAACTAGTATTATATAAATGAGAAAACTAACAATTAGCCAAGAAATTAAACCAACATAATCAAAATAATGATTGTGTCATGTCCTCACAAAGCAAGAAATAGGCTAGAGTTCCATATGTTATAAAATTTCTAACTTAATAATTGTATTATTATATGATCAAGAAATAGCACTAAACTTAACAAAATGGCTGAGTTGTATGTAAACACTAGAATTGAAAAACAGGCATGTCGGTTAACGAATCTAATTGTAATTGTAAATTTGTTTTATGAACTTAGAGCTTTGAAGTATGTTGTGTTCTATGTATCATAGTTAAAGGATATTCCATAACTTTTGTTTTTTATTTATTTTTTATGTGCTTTGTTTAGTTGGCTGTATGATGTGGATCAAAAGATTTTCATTTGCAAACTAGCCCTTCACACGTATATATATTTACTAAAAAATTAACCATTTTAATTTATCATTTTAAGGTTTCATGTTAATAATTTCTGCTACAACATCTTATATAAGAAGAACTTGTACTATCATTATCATCCAGCATTATAGGATGTCAACATGTAATTCATTTGCATTATAAATCCTAAATACGTATCTTTATATTTACTATAGATAAGATGTTACAAACTCCTATTTTTAAATTGGTTTCATCCGTGAATCTAATTAACCTCTATTAAAGGTGTTAATTCATGTTTCTTCCAATCTCCTTTCCATTATACTCTATGGTACTAGGGTGGTGGGGGTGCTTGTGCCTTGAGGTTGCGGCGGGGCCAGTGTCGTGTGGCAACGCTTCCGCTGGTCCCCTACGCTGCATATATTCTCCGCCATGCCACAGGAAGTCGTCATGACACACCACACCACAAACAAATATTTTTTGACCGTTGGATCATACCCCCCCTCCCTGACGACTTGTTGCCTAAAAATACACTATAAATGCAAATGTTACACACCAATTCAAAAAAAATCTTTACTTACTCTACTCACTAACAATTTTAAAAAAAATATCCCGTGATTTATTTCGTTTCCTCGTCATCCTCTTTGGATGGTTCCAGTCCGACAGATTGGAATTTTATAGTTTTCTAGCCGAACACGTTGACGAGGCTAAAAGCTCGAGAACTAATCATGTTAGGGCTAATACCGTTTTTATATACGATTATTTTGTGGAGAAACCAAAATACACAGACTATATGTTTAGAAATAGGTTTCGGTTACCTTGAGATTTATTTCTATGCATTGTTGAAAATACACGCAACAACTTTCGATGGTATATAGAAGGGTTTGATGGGAAGTGAAAAGAAAGTTTCACAACGATACAAAGGTGCACTTCAGCAATACGTCAACTTGCAACAGATAATTCAACCAGCATATACAACAAATACTTAGCTATGTCTGCTAGGACTTCTCGTGAATGTCTTGAAAATTTTTTACAACGCTATTATTGATTTATATGATGATGAAGGCCCACTAGTCATGACATTACATTATTGTACGTTGAACATCAATAGAGACATGGCCTTTCATCAATATAGAAATTGTCCTATGCGTTTATGAGGACAATATCATCGAGGTGATCATGATGGTCCAATGGTGATTCTCGAAGCCCTGGCTTCACAAGATTTGTGGATTTGGTATGCTTATATTGGTGTAGCCGGTTTTAACAATGATATTAATTTTCTCAATCAATCTCCAATCTTCAAGTAAGAATTAAGAGGAACCGTCACCATATGTTCGTTTGATGTTTAGGGGCATTGGTATAAACGTCGTTACTATCTAGCTAAGTGTATATATCTTTCCTAGTCAACTTTTGTGAAGTCATATTCTTATTCAATTGAATACAAAAAAAAAAGAAATTCAAAAAGGTGCAAAAGTCCGCAAGAAACAACGTCGAATGAACTTTCGATGTTTTAAAAGCAAGATGGCAAATCATTGGTCGACTGACTAGAGCAATGAAGATTGAAAGAATGAGAAGGCAAATGTACACATGCATTATACTCACAATATTATTATAAAAAAAATAATGATAACGCTATTTCTCCTGTGCACATTCAAGATCCACCGACCAATCTAGTTAAGAACGCAAATACAATTTTGGAGTTGCCAGACGACAACACACATTTTAGACTTAGATTCGATCTGTTGGAACACATTGCGGAGAATGTGGATATTACGGTTTTTGATGGCGAAGAATAATTTGTTTTATTATCATTTATATTATTAGTTATTTCTTGTATTTTTTAAGCTTAATGTAGTTTTTAAATTGAAGGTACTTTTTTTTATTGTAATGAAGTAATTTAAAAAAAATGGTGTAGTATGGTGTGGTGTGAGTGACTCACCAAATTGGCATGGTGTGGTGTGATGTGGTGTGGTGTGATATGGTGTGGTGTGATATGGTGTGGTGTGATATGGTGTGGTGTAACATTATTTGATTGGTGGGTGCACCACCCTTAATCACATGACATATTCATGGTTAAACATAGATAGAAAAAGAGAGGTGGAGAGTGGCGACTCTTATGAGAAGCAAACGAAACAGAGATCAAGAACCCAAAAAGCTACGATAAGTTAAAATGAATGGCATATAAAGCGATGGAAGAAGGAGAAATGAGCACAAACTTATTGCGGATTCCATCGATTTCTCTCTGATTTTGCTCTCCTTTGCTTCATTTTTTGAAAACTTACCATGGCCAACATCATGAACATAGAGAACTAAAGGTCCACCATCAGAACCCTATAATTGACCTTGACAGACCATTCACCAACCTTAAAACATATTGTCCTCATTGATCCTCTATCTGTCTTCATTTCTATGGATTCCTGTCCTTATGGCAACAACAGCCGAAAGTGCCATAGTGTCTATCTCCCTAGCCCAACTCCACCACTATCGCCACCCACTATAAGCGTCTATCTCTGTAGAATGAAAAAGTAGAAGCGCCAGTCATACTTAAAAGAAGAGAGGACACCTACTAAACAATTGTCTCAACTTGTACAAAACACAACAAAAAAATGTATTTTACTATTCATTTCTTTTGTCTATAATAGTAAAGTAATATCCTCATTTTTTTTGTTATTAGAAAGCTCACTCCTTACATTCACCCTCATTATTTTCATGAGTACATTAACTTTTTTATTTTCAAATTTATGTATACATAATTAATACGGGAACATATCACTATATATATATAATGTAATTGTTTGATTCAATTACCGAAGATAGTCTAGAAGGTGAAACTATAAGAAAAATTGTTCAAATAATATGCTTATATAAAATTTCAAGGGCGTATAATCATATGAAGTTGCATGGAGTTTGACATTGTTTCGGTGTACATAAAAATCCATGCACATTTTAAATATATGTACGAGCCAAATGTTCAAGATACCGCTCCGACTAAAAGGTGATGAATGTGTGGGTTTCTTGTAACAAGCCGTATAATGTGTAGTGAGTTCAAGTTTATACCAAGTCATATTGAAAATGTTAGTTGCATAGTGAGATTTGAGAATAGTGAGTTCCGACTTTGATGTTCAGTCCATGTCTTTATGAGTTATGCTCGTATAACAGATTACTATTCTCAAACATCTTATAATTAATTATTTGCCATGAATAGTGATCACTATGTCAAATATGAGTGTTTGTCATTGCACGCTACAAACTAGGTTGTTAGAGAGAGTAATGGGCCAATCTTGGAGGGCTCGTGCTTGTTAACACCTAAGAATGAATTTTCGAACTCTCTCACACCATAAAGCCAAAACAAAGTCAGATCATTTAGTGATGGCGTTGTGTGCATAACAATCATGCATCAAATGGTCTCGAGTAGTACATCACAACCCAAATATTCAAGGTATACGTCTATCCCCGAAACACACTAAACATACGTGTTTCCTAGTCACCCGTATTTGTCTTGTTGAACCGCCCCTAATTTAAATTAGAGTTTGTGCCATTTATGTAAACTCTACTAAAAATAATGGGTTTAATGTGAACAACCAACTCTGTTCATCTTTTACCTCTACTGAACCCTAATACTGTTTCCGCCATTGAAGTAGCTCGAGCTCATAGGTCCGCCATAAACCCTAGAGGATCATCCTCCTTAATCTGCAACTATGGCTACATTATCGATTACCGATTTATAACAATCCGTTTAATTAGATTCATTGATCAGTTATCGTCATCCTTATGATGCCAATTGTTGAAAAACTTTGACGCTTATGCACTTTTGTTGCAGGTATATCTCGTGATTCTATGCACAAACGACGAGCTACTGGTGGCAAGAAGAAGGCCTGGAGAAAGAAGCGAAAGTAATTTCCCTCTGAACTTTGATGATTACTCATGCTATTGTCTTATTTGTTATATATACTTCTGTTTACTGTTTCTGATTGTTGAATTTGCTTCATGGTTCCAGTGTTCACTTTAATTTGTTTGTTTAACTGTTTAATGTGTATCTGTTTGATTGTCTTGCTGTTCATCTTATGAATGGTTGGAACTGGTAAGGTTGTTGCATTGTGACGATGAGGTCATAGGTTCAAATCGCAGGAAACAGCTTCTGACACAAAAGTGTAGGAGCAATCTGGCCCTGTGTAAGTAAGAGTTAAATTAAGCACTGGATCCATCCTTTTAGATTATTAGTTGAATATCAGCTTATAGCTTCACTTTGGACTGTGAAGCATCGAATTCTTTCAATAAACTTTCTCCAAATACCTAGCTGTTAGCACTTGTGTAAGTTGTTTTTGTATAGGGCATGAACCTTAGGGCCTTGATGTGGAGTTTCATGCACATTTCAGTCAAAATTTAGGGTCGTTAGGACGCTGATTTGTAAAAATAACCAAATAGAGTATGAATTTCTACTTGATAACAAAGTATATGAAAGAGATGCAACTTTTGGTTGTACTGAAAGTTTGTTAGAGCAACAACTTGCTTACATCTCGCCTCTAGCATTTATCTTCACCAACCATAACTTCTTGGAGGGCCTCATAGTTTTCAAGACAAAACTTTAATTATATAGAAAAAAATAATTCACTCATTTTTTTACAGGAGCAGTGGTATATCAACGTGATTAATCAGTATTTATAGGGTGGCATTCAAATCTAACAACCATCTAATTTAGTTATTTGATATTGAATACAAGAATGTAGTTATGTCATAATTGTATAAACAACATGATGATAGTGTTACTTTCTTTAGGGTACCAGTGGCAAATTAACTATAATTAATCAGTATCTACAGGGTGGCATTCAAATCTAATGACCGTCTAGCTTAGTTATTTTATCTTGAATACGAGAATGTAGTTATGTCATATTTATATGAACAACATCATGATAGTGTCACTTTTCTTGTTCTAATTAAGGTATGAGCTTGGAAGGCAGCCTCCAACACTAAGATTTCCAGCAACAAGACTGTAAGAAGAGTGAGGGTTAGAGGTGGTAATGTGAAATGGCGGGCTTTGAGGTTGGATACTGGTAACTACTCCTGGGGCAGTGAGGCTGTCACCCGAAAGACCCGTATTTTGGATGTGGTTTACAATGCATCGAACAATGAGTTGGTCAGGACCCAGACTTTAGTCAAAAGTGCAATTGTGCAAGTTGATGCTGCACCCTTTAAGCAATGGTATCTTCAACACTATGGTGTGATATAGGCCGCAAGAAGAAAACAGCTTCCAAAAAAGAGGCAGAGGTATGTGATCTTTGAGATATTGACAATAAAATAATATATTCTTGAATTTGTGATTATACTAGGAAGCTGAAGGTGCTACTGAGGAGAAGAAAAAGAGTAACCATGTTGTGAGGAAACTTGAAAAACGTCAAGAGGAGCGAAAACTTGACCCACATGTTGAAGAGCAATTTTCAAGTGGTCGTCTTTTAGCTGCCATCTCATCACGCCCTGGCCAGTGTGGCCGAGCTGACGGGTATCAAATCTATCTAATTTTTATTATATTTTCGTTCACATTTGTCTATGAAGTTGTTAATTTGTAAAGAAAGATAATTAGAGATCACAAATTTTACATTGTGGTATGGCTAATTTTCATATATCTAAAGGAGTGAACATTTATATTGATTAGGAATGATAGTTAAATTTCCCTAAAATTCACAAGTGAGTTCAATTTTGAAAATTTATGGACAATATTGTTTAACTTTAACAAAATTAGGTATGGAATATATTCCACTTATGAAAAAGTTTCCTATTTTTAGGGAAAAGTAGGCAAAATTGATATAGTTTTGGTCTATCAAAAATTAAACTTTTACTCTTATATTTGTCAAAAATTGGATTTTTTAACCTTTTCTTGACAATTTGCTATTTGAGAAAAAAGTAATACAGGATATCTGGTTTACATGATTTAAATAATGTTTGGTTGTATTGTGGCAGTTACAATATTGGAGGGCAAAGAACTAGAATTCTACATGAAAAACTTCAAAGAAGAAAGGAAAGAGTGCTGGTGCTGCCTAAACATCAGCGTATCAAGTTCGTTTTAGATTATGATTTATGCATTCTGTATCTTACTTAAATGCATTGCATTGAATTATGCTTGTTAGTTTTGACATTTATATGACTGGATTAACCATTTAAGATTTTATTGTCGATTCATTCACATCTTTTTGATTAAATTATTTGCTAGTTAAATAAGACGCGCACAAATGAGGCTCTGCAAAAGCCAGTTCTGACCAACAACCTGAATCGTTGGGGAAGAGGTTTGCATGATCTCTGAGGGATGATTGTGGGATGAGGTTTGTTGATTAGTAAAGGTAGGTCAATGTAGCAACCGCCGGTGTTAACTTATGTTGGCCATGGTTCTGGTGGTCATATTGTTCATGTCATCATGGTTGGGTTGGTGGTTTTGGATTGTTTAACTTGAATACGGTCCATATGTTCATTTGAGTCAAAGACTTTAACCATAAACTGCACACACTAAAATGTGTACGTCAACACAAACTAATTTAACATATTTGTGAAAATGAGAAAAAGGTTGCCAGGTTGTAATAAACGGGTTCAACGGGTCGTAGACCCACTGGTCAATCTGAGTTTGACTTGTTCAATTAAATGGTTAAACAGGTTAGACGTGAAAATAACCTATTAATCAAACGGGTTAGATATGAAAACTTAAAATTGATTGAAGCTTAAAATTCGAATCGAAGCTGAATCTTTCTCCGTCTAGCTTGTAAATCAAGGTATGCAAACCTGTGTTTTATTTACATTTATTTATTTATCGATTGATGAAATGAAATTCTGTATTGAAAATCAACAATTGTGATCTGTTATTAGTTATAAAGAATATATGCTTTGTGCTGTTGGTCTATTGTGATGCCCATACAAAACTGTTTAGCTTAATTAATTGATAGATTGATGATATTAAATCCTGTATTTAGTTTGATCTAATTAGAATTTGGTTCTCAACAGTTTTCTTAAGCTATTATTTTTCTGTTTGAATTGTTTTTCTATGTATGTGATATTCACCGGTGAATATGCTACATGTTTAAAATAGAGTATTTATCAATGCATACAAACATAAACATAAACCAATGTTCTTCAGCTGCTTTTTAGCGCGACAAGTTACTGAGAAGAAAACTCAGATGCCTCAAGCCCTCAAATACTTTTAAAAAGAAGTACAAAGATGAGAAAGATTACCTTTGGAAAATGACTCGACCCAGAGATTGTTTCAAATGCATGTTGCAAATGCGACTATAACAGACTATACATATAGCGACTTAAACATGGGATTGCATATGAAATATTCGTATTTAGTAACATATTAATTTTCCTAATCTTTGTTATTCTGTCACATTTTTAATGGATCATCAGCAGGCAAGGCATTCTCTTTACTATATATAGTCATATTCTATAGCTCCGGAGGATGAAATGTTACTCAAATTGTGTTTTTTTAATATGTTAAGAGCTGTTGGACTCAAGGCTGAAATAGTTGCTGAGTCAAGATAGTTACTGGTAGAGGTGGGCGTTTTGGGTTTTGGGCCGTACCCGAAATCGGGTTCGGCCCAACTGAGCTTTTTTAACCCAGGTTGAGACGAAACCGGGTATGAACCTGGGTCGGGTTCACCTACTTGAAAACCCTACCCACTATACTCGGGTAGGGCCGAGTCCGAAACCGGGTTTAGTTTTTTTCTTCTTTCTTTTCTTGTGTGGGTCCAATACCGGGTTCAACCAGGCCGGGTTCGGGTCGGGTTCGCTAAAAAACTCGAAATCTAAAACCGGTTCAAACCTTACGGGTTTAACAGGTCCAACCCGGGTACACCTACCATTGGGTACTACCCGTACCTGGGTCTGGGTTGGGTCCACCGGGACAGGTTCGAACTCGGTTTTTGTGCCCACATAACAGGTCATAGGATAATTCCTCTATCATGGGCTTTAGGCATTGCTTAGTTGATTTATATTAGTTTTCCAAATCATTGTGTTATGTACTGTTTAAGCATTGATCAAGCATTACTCTTAACGTCCATTTGGAGTAGGTTGTGTTTAACAACTGCTAGATCATTTGCGGTGACGCGGAGGCCACAAACCTCTACGTAGGAGTTTTGCGGCCAAAAACTAGCAAAGCTAAATACCTTCCACGAACCTCTACAAGTTTCTCTCTGCTCGTCTCTACAAGTTACACGCCCACTACTTTACGATGATGGATGACCGTTTGCAGGGTGTTTATTGCACAAGGCCTAGCAAAGGGAAAATTTTATCCCAACGTATATAAGATGCTTAGCTGCGCATAACGACGGTTACAACCTAACAAAACTAACCATAACATTCATGCTAATTTGCAATTAGTTTAACTTTTTCTATTTCTACCTAATTACATTACTTCATTTGTTTTAAGATTGATGATGACATTCCAATCAACATATATCATATTAAAAGTTAATGTGCATAACCTTTTGGCTTTTAGAATGATGTCAAGAAATGTAAGCAATCAAGAATAATAGCAAAGGACAAAGGTAGATTACAGCACTGTACAGAGCACTGTACTTTAAAGATCTTCTAGGGCTCAGAAACTGCAGTTCAATAGTACTTTCTCTTACACTTTCTACATCAATATTCCACCAGATTAATCACCACAAAATTAACACACAAAACCACCATTAACACCCATCATCATCATCATCATCATCATCATCATCATCATCATCATCATCATACATCATCGTCATCATACATCCCTACATACTACTACTTCTAGCCCTTTTCTTCAATCCCACACCAAGATTCAAATCAAGATTCACTTTACCATTTTCTTGATTCATCTTCTTCATGTTCATGTTCATGACAGATGAATTGTTGCTAAACAGTTGATCAACAGATGTTACAACATGGCATTTGCTTGTTGCACCACCGGTAACGCCGCCGTTGACGCCGCGGAGGTGGTACATTTGTGTACGGACTCCACCGTCGCCGGCGGTGGGAACACCGACGGAATCTCGAAGTTGGTTCTTGCTTTGGCGCCTCTCAGCCGCCTCGCGGCGGCGTCGTACGCACGCGCCGCCTCCTCCGCCGTGTCGAATGTCCCCAACCAGTGCCGGCACCGCCCTATGCGGTCGCGAATCTCCGCCGACCACCGCCCCCACGGCCGCTTCCTCACGCCTCTGTAACTCTTCTCCGCCGGTGAGTTCGATCTTGATTCTTTCACATTCTTCTCTTCTCCGGTGACCTTCACGGTGGCTGTTACGGTGGCTGTGGGTGTGCCGAAGAGGACGTGTTCGCCGACGACGGCGGCGATGCCTTCGAGCTCCGGCGAACGGCAGTGGTGGGTGGTGGGAATGGGGATTCGGGTGGTGGGTCTGAGAGGTGTTGATCGGAGCTGCATGATGGTGGTTGGTGGTGTTGATGGTGGTGGTGATGGTGGTGATGGTGATGATGAGGGATATGATGATGATTATTATTATTAGGGTTGAAGAAGATGTTCATTGTTGTTTATTGATGGTGGATTGTAGTAACAGTGAGAGATGATGATGAAGGTGTAGTGGTGGTATGTTGAAGATGATTTGTTTATATATATATGTAGTGTATATATAGGTGGTTTGTGCATGGGGACTGACAAGTGTATGTATTTATACATGGATGATGATGTGAATTTTAATTGTGTGTGATTTTTAACTTTTAATATGGTTTTGGAAAATGTGTGAAAATAGGAGTAGCTGCTTTTCTATTTTCTTTTAGTTGTTTGGAAATTATGGCATGTGTGATGGTAGTTGAGTATGATAAAAATGATATCATATAACTTTTATTTTATAACAATTTTGTTTCACTCATTAGAACTGTGTAATGTTATATTAAAGGTGTGTAAAGTTATAGGGAGATGTGTAATGTTATAATGAGTGTAATGAGTAATGGAGTAGTTATATGATGATTATTAATTATTGATTTTTTTTAGTTATAAAATATTATTATTTTATATATTTATATAAGAGTAAATTTCTGTTTTAATCGTTGTGGTTTAACCATTTTAATTATTTCAGTTAAAAAAAATCTTTGATCATATATTGCCCTATTGTTTTATTTTTGTAATGATTTTAATCACTCACACTAACTCCGTTAGTTTTTACAATTAAATATAAGGGTATTTTAGTTATTTACATACATTGACTATTTTGTAATTAAATAAATAACTTGAGGGGTTATTTTTAATCACCCACAACCACCCACAACACCACACCGACACCACCATCGTCATTTTCATCTCTCGCCTATCATCATTCTTCATCTTCCTCGTTTTTTACTGTCGGCCATCCACCACCACCGTCATCGTCATCATCTTTGGCTCGACCGTTTGCCCCTGTCATTCGCCTCTCAGCTCCAATCGTTGCACGACCACTCGTTCTCGTACCGTCTTGTTGATCGGAATAGCAATTTGAGTGTCAGCAGTAAGTTGATCTTCGGAGAAGATGAAGATTTGTTACAGTCGTAAGAGCTAAACTTCACAGCGTTGATCGCCACCGAAGCTTCGGTGGTGAATTATGGTGGTGGGCCCGTGGGGGTGGTTACAATTTTACATAAACAATCATTTTATGTGTAAAATGACCAAAATACTCTTACACTTAATCTAAAAATTAACTGATTTAATATTAGGGAACATAATCGTTACAAAGTGCATACATCGGGCTTTGATATGTCCAAAGATTCATTTTTGGACTGAAAGGGTTATGTGCTATTATTTCTTAATAACCTCAAATATGCACTTGATATCCTTTTCCATCAACTGTTAAGCTTTCTTCAAAATGACATCGTTTACAATCACTTGTGTTAGGATGTGTGTAAATATGATTCACAATTATGATTGTAATATGGATTAATGCAATCCATAATATAATAATCATACTTGTATCCATTTACAATAAACAAACAGGCTGATGCAACTCCATAAGGTTGTTGAAAATTAGCGGTTGATCCAAAATATTTATATCGTGATTGCTTGACCCCACAACACCAAAAAGATGTAAAATCGTTAAACTATACATGTGCATTAGGGCGTGTTAATGCGTATAAATTAGACCGAAACGTAAAATACAATTCGATCGTTAAATTCAAAAAAATGTAAACTCAAAAAGTTTAGTCCGAGACGTGATATGAAAAACTTGTAAAATAATAAAAATAAATAGGATTAAAGTTGAAAGTGAAAAAAAAAATGTTAGTGTTAAATGTAAAGATTGAAAACTATAGGGTTAAACATAAAAAGAACCAAAAAAATAAATAAATAAATAAAATAAAGTACAATCTACAAAGTATATAATACAAACCATAATACACAACTAAGTTAGAGTAGGTGTCTGTATAGCATATCCAGTCACAAATGAACACATGTCCTAGTCATACGTCTCTTTGAAATCATTATCGTTGTCGCTAACGCCAACTTAAATTTTAATTTACTATATGCTCGGTCAACATGAGAGTAGACGCGTGCCTGTGGAACAAGCTCCTCCTAGTTGGTATAGACGCTCGCTTAGGCACACGTCTATTGGAACCGGTTGCTGTAAAGGTCCACGCGTATTCCAGGTCCAAAATAACACTGTAGAAGTAAAAACATGAATTTGAAGACTTATTGAGTTAAGAATGATTTGTAATGAGAAATTTATTAAATAATGAACTTAACCGAACTACATTTAAACAAAGTCAAAATTTTGTCCGAGTAGATATTTCAAAGAACAATTCAGAGAAGAATTTATGGAAGAAATAAAAAAAAGACATTTTAAGAAATTTCACTTATCTAAGAATCTCAAAATTAAACATTGTTGTTACAAAATAAATAAGTGAATATATGTAAGATCTCTCACAGTAAGTGCACCAAGAAATATGCCACTATCTTTTTAATATTATCATATATTGATGTAAATTTTCTTAGCCTGGGCTGTCAGATTATTTTTGTCATATGACAAATAAGCAATAATTTTTTGGCTATATATGACAAATAAATAATTTGCCAAACATATATTAAAGTTTATAAGTTCTGGAATATATGTTATTACAATTCTTTAGGTGATATTTAGTTAAACTAGGGTCGTAAACCAGTCGAGCCGAATCAGGGTGAGCTCGGGTTCGATTCATTTAAAAACTGTGCTAAGCCGGTTAGCTTGATTATTTTAATGAGCTTAAAATCCGAGGCTTGCGAGCCAAACTATATCTTTTAGACTTTTTTTTATTGTATTTTTGTTTATATTTATATATTTAGAAAAAATAAATAATATTTCTTATATTTGTTTATCTTGATTTGTTGAAAACAATTATATACAATTGTTATTTTAAGAAGTATAATAATGGTTTTATACTTTTATAATTAGTTTCTCGTTATATAATATCAAAATAATCATCAATGTATGGTATATTTTGAATAATATGTCATAATTTTTTATTTATAAATTATATAAAGTATAATTTAGGTTTAAATTAAAACAAACTAACGAACGAGCCAACGAGCTAGCTAACGAGCGAGCCACGAACCGAGCTGACCTTAGTTCGGGCTCGGCTCGTTTACATACTAAACCGAGCCGGCTCAACTTGTTTATAAACGAGTCAATTTTGAGCAAGCTTTTTTCGAACTATTTTCAAATGAATCACAAGATTTTTTAACACCCTTAAATTAAACTAATAATTATGTCATCAAGCCAACACATTTTTAGTGTGAGTAGAAGAGTTTATATATAAAATATAAGTATTTCAAATGTCTAATTTCAACATCGGAAATTTAATTAACATTACTGAAAATAATTAAAGAAAGTTCTCATATACAATTAGAATTAAGGTTAGTGATAAGTGTTTGAGTGATACTCTGAGCCTCTGAGAATGAGATTCTATTGTTTTTTCTCTTTTTTTTTCGTCTTTTAACCTTTTCGAAAATCAGTAAATCACGTTGCTTGGTATAAATTATTAAGCTCTCACAACTTAATGAAATAATGTACCCTTGTGGGTCGTTTGAAAGAAAAGCAACATTAAATTTTGTTACAACTTAATAAGATATCTATTTATTAGTCTAAAGTATTTATAATATCTCCAAAAATAAAAAAAAATTGTTATTTTTTATGCCTTGTAAGTTGTAAGATTAACAGTTCATAAAAATATAGTAACTTATTATCAAAATTTGAAGCTAATGTTTAATTGTTAGTAGACCGTTAATGGTAAAGGTTAAGTTAATAATTAAGTACTAAGTTTATGTCGACAAGTATCAGGTTATATAAATAATAATTAGCTAAAGTTCAATTGTTAATAGAGTATTAATGTGTTTTCTATTTTTTATTTTGTATACATAGGCTTAGTGTACATACACATTTTTTAAATAAAGTTTAAATCTCTAGTTTCTTTTTTTGATAATGTTAAACTGTTTTTTAATTCGTTAAAATGCATTTAGATATATATGATTGTAAAAATAAAGTTATTTATTTATTATATATAAATATATAATCAGTATTAAAGACATTATATTGTATATTGTTTGTAGAATATAGTTAGATTTAAATAAATTGAATTTTAATAATATAAAATATGACACATTGATTTAATATTTTTTTGAATGGCAAAAAGATAATTGACGGGCCAACGACACACATGATCATCTCTATCTCTTAAGTACGAAACCGAGACCATCCTAAGAATAAAACTCACATATAATAATACATACTAACATTTTAACCAATGACAAATCCAACTTTTATTTTAGTTACTAATGACAATCTCATTAAATGATCTTGATATATTTACACTTTGATTTCATTTTATTTCATTTATACGTTTCCCATTTTACTTAAAATAATATTTGTGAGTGAAGCAAGTTTAATTCAAGTATAATATAAAAAGATTAGACTAATGAGATCACCCTTAGTAACAAAATTGAAATTCAAAAGTGTGATTGATTAAAGGCGAATTGGATTTCATTAGTCAAAACTATTACTAACAGTTTAATAATAATTTATACTATTAATTTTGCCAGTAAAATCCTTAACCTTCATTTTTATTACCAACAGGCTCAGTAACATAATTATAAAATATCTATGTTTAATTTGCACACGAGTTCCTTAACAATAAGTATTATGAATAATGAGAAAACATAGACGTTAAATCGGCCCTAAAATAAATAAACATAAAGCACACATATTTAATAATTAAGTTATTGGTACTGTTTAATAATAGCAAAAGATGGAAGTGTTACCAGCCAAAATTAACTGTATGGATTATTATCGATCAATGATTAGTAGTTTTGATTTTTAAAATCCAATTTGCCTTGATTAAACTATAAGTATAAATTATTGTCCAACCGATAATTCATAGTA